>CACRXP010000724.1:155109-170715 GCA_902702965.1 Spirometra erinaceieuropaei
TCAAAAATCCTTATCGGTCGTAACGTCGTAAGGCAGAAGAAACCCTTTCTACAGGTAAAAAATGACTTGCTTTTCCATCCTCTCCAAAAGCTATCCCTGCACTTATACTTATCGGTCGTAACGTCGTAAGGCAGAAGAAACCCTTTCTACAGGTAAAAAAATGACTTGCTTTTCCATCCTCTCCAAAAGCTATCCCTGTACTTATACAATCATCAGAAAACAATGAAAGAGGTGTCCGCTACATGAGTAGGGGAGTTGTTCTTCAAGCGCCATTTACACAGATAGACAAAAATGTGTTCTTCCAGAGGACCGCATACTACTACGTGGTAACTGACTTCTAATCTCTTCTGCAATCTCATCTGACGCCTACTTTCCACCAACAATGCTGAATACGATAGTTGAGCCAGGTTTCTTAGAGTTCAGAGCACGGAAGTCTGTCGATGCGCATAAAACTTGACATAAAACTCGGCAATACCTCGTCTTTGCGGTTATCGATTACCCGTAGGTTTGTGAGTTCATTTTCAAGGCCTAGCCTTGGGCCAAATCCCTTAAGAGCACACCCACTTGAGTCGCATCTTCAGAATGAAAAAAAATGTGATAGAAGATACTTTAACCGTAAAACAAGAGGCATGTTTGGTACACTGGGTACATGTAACCGGTGAAGGAGAATTCTCACAGGGCTAAAGGCATGAAATCCACGATCAGGTCATAATGCGTGCGGGACGGAAATACGTTTTTTTTTTGTTTTAAGTTCCTTGGAAAGGGGGGGGGGTGGGTGGATAGGGATTCCAAAGAAAGACACAAAGGTGCATCTTGAGGCGTGACCCGACAGCTAGCTTTGGGTCAAAATTTGAGCGGAGTTGGTCTTTGCAAGAGAAAGAAGTATAACAAACAGCAGTAAATGAGTGAAAAGCCTTGTCCGGGTGAGTACGAACTTAGTTTCTGAACAGGGAGTTCACTGATTCGAAAAGTCGTCGCTTTTCCCCCCTTTTGCGAAAATCGATTATTATGGACTTCTTCAGGGTGAGCCATTCATCCCAGAGGCGTATGTTCTGCAGGACTGTTTCCGGCTCCGGAAAACGCTGAACCTGTTGTGTGTAACGAAGTTGAGGGGGGGAACGGCGCAAGAGACTTACCTGCAGGCGAAGCCAATTGATGTACTTGAGTGAGCAGTGAGCTAGAAAAAATTCTCGTTTGATCATAACGCACTCGACTCCATTGGAAACCAGCATGACACTTGAGGTGCCTCCCAATGCCTCGAAAGCGATCGGCTCTAGACCCTATAGAGGAGCGTAGGAGGTACAAAGAGAAAAAAGGACAGCGAAGCTTACGAAAACAGCTGTCGCTTCGAGAGTCTTGACCTGCACGAGCATTGTCTGACTGCGGGGGTCTCCCTCTGGTGCAGGCATTAGACTGCCATGCACTGTTTTGAATGTCAGCTTTTGCAGTACATTCATTTCACCCGTCATTACAACGTAGATCCAGTTGGAGCGATTGCTGTCCTTGCAAAGGACCGTGCCTCTACTAAAGTATGAAAGAAAGCGGTCTTTTTAGTTGTGGATCAGGAAACATCGCTCTCTGCCTTCAGCCATCTACGCCTCCCAATACATCCCACCGGAATGTCCGGATCAGTATAGTGGAATTAACTGTCAAATCCTATGGGGGGTAATTCATCAAGAATTTAACAAACTAGGGAATACATAACTTGATAACGTCCAGGCAAACCCACTATCACATTTATAGGGAACTGGTCGATCGTCAAGATCACTTGTATATTCCTTCAACTTTCGATGTCATGCAGACGCCCAGTGTTTGTAATGCTAACAGTCATCGGCCAGTACTGCAAACATGGGGATGACTGAACAGGGTTTTGTGTGGGTGGGGCAAGGGACGAATGGGTCCTCTTCAAAGGTCTAGCTTTTATCCAACCCGCGGCCAGTGCTGTCCTGAGCTTGAGCACTTGTCGCCACGTCTGCAAAATTAACCACGTGATCTGCATCGAGGGCTGTTGTTCACACCTCGTTTCCCGGCCAGAGAACCATTCTGTGTTCTTGCATCTTTGAGCCCACCATGGCCCATACAATGATAACTTAGGCGCCTAACAGAATACGGTACGTCAGGTCGGCCATGGCTGTTTAGTCGGATATTGAATTTCATGCTCCACTCGGTGTTTTTGGGCCTGTGTGCAGTTCCAACATCCTGTTCCTCACCAGTGTGTCTGGTCACTCCTGAGACAATCCAATTGCCTGACATAGCATGTCATATATTTGTCTGTCGTGGTGTTTAGGACCTCTGGATTACCACTTTCAGGGCGCGCTCACAGAGACATCGGGCCACAGACGCCTTTTCTCTAGGTGAGCTGCATCGTGCAAGGGGAACCCTTTCCAGCATCATACCGGACAAAAGCTGGGACTCAGCAGTACAGCTCGACCGTCACAAACGACGACGTCCACCACATGTCCAACGGAATTGACGCAACACTGGTGAATTGTGCAACGCCTATCGCATTCTCTCCTCCTCCTCCCCCATCCACTTTGCTCCGATGGCAAGACAATGTTCAGAGGACTGGAGGTGCCTGCAGACGCAGTGACGGACAAGGCTAAGCAGCCCGCTTACGTCTGTCACACACACACAACCTGTGCGAGGTTTCTGTGAAGGCGACTCTGACACTCTCACACGGGTGAGGGTGTCAGAAGAGCCCTATGGCAGTCCGCTCCCCTGATCGCCGCCGCCTTGTCACGTTGCCCCACTGTCTGCCTCACGTCGCTGTTGGGGCCGCGCGAGGCTTGCCATTAGCCTAACGAGAGCTTGAAGCTAATCAACGCTGCTCCTTTGCTGATTAGCGGAGGTCGGAAACAAGTTAGACAGAGCAGAGGCGCTGGGAACTAAGATCCTCACCAGCGGACACTGGCACACACCACTTTCTTGGAGGGACAATTTGCGGTAACTGCTCACTGAACCTTCCGTACGTTCTTACGCAACAGTAAAGCTTGTCCTAACTAATCTGTCCTCACTGGCCTGTGACTTGGGAGTCATTGTGTTGTCGATTGTGTGGGAATTCTCGCGTCAGTTTTCCATTGCGACAGCTGCATTCAGTAGGAGCCGTTGCAGCCTGAGGAGGACCGAGTGGTCACTGTCACTGTGGTGATGCGACGCGAACGTCTATGTCGAAGGCGCAGCACATGCTTATACAGTAGGTGGGCTAACTCATGAAATGTCAACCGAAATTCCGGAATGCGTTTCCGTTTCGAAAAGATCAATTTAGAAGGGTTGTAAAACTAATCATCGTACTGTGAAATTCTATAATAATTTAGTTACCTCGTGATGACGGCTTTTGAACGAACTTCTTTCCGACTGCATTCAAAACTATGCTCTGTAAAAATGACTACTTAATTAGCATGCACTTTTCTCACGTATTTTCGATGACTTTATAAATTCAGTTATATTCCAAGGAAAACATGCATAAAAATATTCATTCTTTTGCTCATTAGGTAGATAATTACGTCTTCTTCTAGTTTTATAGCTGAAAGAAGGGTATGATTCGGTTTTGTAAGAAGTTTCTGATTGTGAGATTTTTCAATACCGTGAAATGGCCATTCATAAAACTTCCTGCCTCTGCATTTACCAACATGGCTTATACAGTTAACAATTTGGCTCAAATCCGCTGCAAAATTTTACGAACCCCATATGGTCTCTTCCTAATACCGTACGCGGAAAATATACGGCTTACAGTTTGGAAACCCTGAATGCAAGCTAAAAATGATTCGGGAATAGGAAACGTTTTCGAAAACCTAATTATGCTGCCGTTTTGGCTCAGCCCATGCGCAGTGCAGTCCGTCGTGCGGGTAGTGAACACAGGACTACAAGCTGGTTTTGCTGAGAGGAGGCGAGGTGTGAACAACTGCCCTCGAAGTTTTTTCAGCCGTGGATACGATTGCTCAGGCTGCGAACAGGAGTAGTCGCGAGTTGGTTGAAACCTAGACCTTCGATGAGGACACAGTAAACGAGCACATTCATCCCTCCCCCGCACACAGAATCCTCTGCATTGATTTCCGTATATTTTCATTACTGGCCAATGACTAGTTTGGAAGTTTGAAACCACTGTTTCATTTCACTGCTGTTATCGTTCTAAATGCTGGACGTCTGTGCGACACGGAAAGTCTAAAAATAAACAAACGGCCGATGTGATTGACTAATCTCATGTCTCACGCCAGGAAGTTCCTGGAGCGTGACTATTCGTCTCCGCAGATTGCCTATGCCCAATATGAGTCTCATGTCACGCGGTACGTATGGACACCGCGGTCCAACTAATTTCGGGCACGTCAGGCAAATGTTAAATGTATTTGCCGGCGGTTAACCTGACCCCGTGACATGACGGTTCGGTCATCGCGAACGACGGACTCCACTGTGTGCCCCGCGGCATGATGGAGGCAGAGAGGGTGACTTGGACTAGTCCTGACATACCTGACGTATGAGTAGAGGCAGACTGATTTGTCATCAAACGGTAACACATCGATGACCTCTTTTGGAAGTAAGGGAATAGAACGCAGAATTGCAATGTGTTCCGGTTCGGAGGCAGTTCCCGCCTTCATGAAGACTTCCATAAAGGTCGTTCTTGAGGTGACCATTAACTCCACTGTGGTCTTCGAGGACACTGTTGTGAAGCGCCTCGAGTTGTACATAATTGCGAGATCCTGAAAGCAGATTGGATTTAGGTGGGATGCCGAGTGGAAACAGTGATCAAATGTGGCCCTCACAGTAGGACCTCGTGTTTCTGGAGAAAATTAAAGAGACTGGCGGTCGACTGTATCCTCATCTACGCAGATATCTAAATGGTCGCCGAGTTTAATCCATGTTAGGGGAAATTAAGACGTTCGTGCAAAAGAATTTTCCCAAAGTGGGATGGCTGTCTTTGAGACTACTTACTGCATATAACAGTAATTTCACGCTTCAAGCGAACTGACTGCATTCAACACTAGCAACACGACATTGATTGTCATCAGTGAAATTAAGAGGAAACTGAAAAGAATGTTTTGCGGAATTCGTCTTCGGCGGAGAAAGGACACAGAGGAGATTGACTTTGCAGCTAGGGTGAGACGTAGACTGCCTCTCAAGTTGGGAAATTATTGCACTGGTTGGACGTTGCGGATTTGTTGAACACCCTAATCGGTATGAGTGGGGGCAGTATGCGACGTGATGCCCTTAGTTGCAACTCTCCGGTTGTCCTGGTAGGTGTTTATTCCCCATATAATATCAGTTTGTTGTGCGTGAAAGGCAGAGTCGGCATGTACCATTCACCTAGCTGAAGGCGTCCATGTGGGCTATGGGAATTATGCTCTGAAGACCAGGAACGAAACTCAGAAAGAGCAGGAGGGAGACGTTGGTGGCTCCCCGACAGCAGTTATTTAGGCGAAAAAAGTATGGGGCTTCAAGTTTCCTTTTGAGTGGCGCGTTCCTAGCTCAGTTAATTTCGGAAGGAAATACGCGAGTCCAGCTTTGTCTTCGGGCTACAGTTTAGTGAACTCGCTGGCGACAACTTGACCAGCCGAGATATGGGAGACTGAATGACCATTCTGTCGTCGGATTTCAGGTCGGATCGATAAACGTCGTCTCTCACTATTCCTGAACATGAACTGTATTTATATGTTTACTGCGCCTTTACTGTCAGACACCCCCTCGATTTTGTGAATTTTCTCGAAACTGTGTTATAAATCCACAATACGCAGACTGATTGCAAAAGAAGTTTGTCATACGAACTGATATCCCTTACGACTCCGCCATCACTCTGATCGTGTGATCCTACAACACAATACTGTTTATTGCGTTACTCAGGCACGGAATACGGAACCGGTGGTAATAGGGGTTTTTGCATGTGGGGCCGTAGGACGCACAAGCGACGTGGTCAGGTAGTTGCATGCAAAAGAACTCGCTGGCGGCGACTTCGTCCTAAACAGTAATTGAGCCGGAAGCACTGCCATCCGAGAGATGGGAGACTGAATGACCATTTTATCTTCTGATTCCAGGTCCGATTTGTGAACGTGGCTTCCCGATAATGATTGCATATACTGAGCAGAGTCGAGCGATTGAAACTCACTGTAACGGTTAATAGCTGAGTGGTGAAATTGCGTCGGATAGCGAAATCAAAAAGGGAAGATGTGGTCTTCATTTCCATTGTCGGTAAGACGTCTAGTATACCGGGTCTTTCGTCCGTCCCCTCACTCAGAATGAGAGCAAGGATTCAGGAGTCACTCTCTTTGCTTTCTGGGAACACAGAGAAATATGTACAGACAACTTCGATGGGTTTGCAAGATATGTGTTAACAGCTAACGCGCATATAAG
Source organism: Spirometra erinaceieuropaei (assembly GCA_902702965.1). NCBI lineage: Eukaryota > Metazoa > Platyhelminthes > Cestoda > Diphyllobothriidea > Diphyllobothriidae > Spirometra > Spirometra erinaceieuropaei. The sequence goes on from CACRXP010000724.1 coordinate 161,449, forward strand.
CAAGTGTGACATCCGGACTACGCAGCTTAACTCAGCGACCAATAGAAGATTTTGAACATGAACTTTATTTATCTGTTTACTGCGACCTTAGTGTCAGACATCCTCTCGATTTTCTGAATTTTCTCGAAACTGTGCGCAGACAGATTGCAAAAGAAGTTAGTCATACGAACTGATATCCCTTACGACTCCGCCATCACTTTGATCGTGTGGTCCTGCAACACAAGACTGTTTTTTGCTTGACTCAGCTACGATTAAATTTACATCACTGCATAACCTGACTACAAATACGAAAGGATTTTTTCAACTACATGGGTCAGCCGTGTGTTCGTAATGTAGGTGTTCCCATAACTTTCAAGTTTCCATAAGTGGGATGGAAGTCGATATCTAAGCTTGGCGAATGCAAGACGGATGCTTGCATCATTGACGCATTAGGTCAGATGTGGTTATGTGGTCACACCTGAGGTAAACAAACCGCAGCCGTCTACAATACGGAACCGGTGGTAATAGGGCTTTTTACAGGTGGGGTCAGGGAATGCACAGGCAACGAATTCTAGTAACTGTATGCAAAAGAAAAGCAATGTGCGGTTGTACTGTGAGTGGTTGAGAAATAATTGCCCTAACCCTTAGCCCTAACGTATAAGATATGCCAAAGTCGATCACTGGAACAAGGACACTGTTCACCGACTGATTTGGTTAATGCTCCAACCAATCATCAGAGTTAGCAAGAAGGTGGAATAGCGAGCGCACACATGATGTAGTTACTATGCTACCACATAGTTGGTAAATTGGTAGGCCTTAGTTCAGTGCAAACTGGTGGTAAATGATCCGATAATTGCTGGCTTAGCCTCAACTGAAGGCGCGGTGGCCGCGCCTGTGTCATCAGTGATTGTCGTGTTAATGTGACCCGGCTATTTGACGCATTAGCAGTGTTTAAAAGAGAGCGCTAGCTCCCCCCGTAATTAAGCCCTCTGTCTAGACGAAGTCTCAGACCTGCACAAGGAGGCGGGAGAACGAAGCGCTGATGAGCGGACTACGATGACGGATGACCGCAGGAAAATGGGGTCACCCGTTGGCCCAGCCAACGGCTACCTGGCGCGTCCACAAGGGGCAGATAGTTGGACGGCCTTCAGAGAAAATTAGCTGTGAAACAATCAGGCTCTCGGGTCAGGCTAATGAGCAGTCGCGGAGCACCCCCGAAAATCCTACTAGGGCGCGATTTTAATCACATTTGGGTCAAGTTACCCGCCCAACTCGAGTCGTCCGGCGGGACTTCGTAGCTCAGGTGGTTAGGGCGTTGGCTGTACTAAAGCCTTTCCCATACTGTTGTGAGTTCGAATCCCATCGAGGCGCCGCGTTCTTCACAGTTGAGTTAATATGAATTATTCAAAATCTGCCAAAACATATGTGAAAAACTGAAATAAAACCGTGTTTGATCCTTAAATGGTCAAGCTACTGGCGGGTCGCCCTGTTTCATGGATAGGGTCGTGAGACGGTTGTCTCAACCGTGTGCCAAGTCTTAGGCATCTTTCGGGCATATGAGCGGCTTTCACGTTTTTTCTCCCCTCGCCCATTCGACGCCGGCAGGGGGGTTGAAGGTACAGCGGTTGCCGCCACCGCCTCCGCCACCACCAACACCAACAACCGCTCACGACCTTCACCAGCGGGGAGCGAACGTATGACCTCGGGTCAGAAGTGGATTAGCGCGGCCAACGCTCCTGCAGATAATGTGAGACCTGCTAGCAGCTCAGCGGACTGAGTCCGGACAGTAATGCAAGCCCTTCGAGACCAACCAGAAACTGAAAAAAAGCACAAGGGGAAAGCCGAGTGATCCACTGATGGGAGGAACACGCCGCAATTGCCTCATGCGGCAGCAGAAAGTCAGCGAAACCGGTGTCTGTGCTTTCAGCTGAAACCTGCGCACTCAATGTACTGAATCATGCAACCTTTGAACCTGGTATGCTTTCGGTGCGTCAGGATGATAAAGCAACGGTTCCTTAGATCGGCCCGTCTTCGTATTTAGGTCTGGGGGGAGGAAAAACCCAAGGAGGAGTCCTCACACCGTTGGCATGGACCAGCTCTGACCGCATTTGGCTGTCCATTGGTGTTGACAAGGTCGTTGAATTCTTACTTGACTTTTGACTCACCCCAAAACTGGTGCCCTTCTTCAGGACTGACAGCGTCTCCTCGTAGCCCGTGTGTTCACCGCGATCTGAGCGTAACACGCTCACCACAACTAAAAGGGTAACAAATACCAATCGACACTGTCAGTGCGCTAAATAGAAGAAAATCGTCTACATGCCGCATTGCATTGTATTGTAGACCTAAGGACTTTCTGCGAGGCAAGCATACTTAAATTTGACAGAAACAACATATGGCTAAATGCATATGTTAAAACCTTAAATTGTTTAGCCAGTAGCTGGATATCTTTAGGAGTCCGTGAGCAGTGTGTCTACTCTTTCATCGAGGTTCTATTAAGTGCGTAAGGCGCGCCTCGACAATCCGAAGTTGGCCTGTGTCATCGTTATTTATTTTACGCTTGCTTAGAATGGAGTACGCAAACGAATTCAAAAGAATATACCACTCTATTCTCGTGTTATTTGACACGGCACGTCACTCTGACCGTCGTTTCCGATTGCACACGTCGTGTACTCCACACCACTGTGAGCGCAATGGCAGCAACTAGCGCGTGAATTAGCTTATAACGGCGGTGGTGAACTTTCGCTGCATCTACCGCACTCTCTTCTTCCTCACCCATGTGGGCTCGGTGTCAAGACAGAGTCAAGAAGGCGGGAGGCGGAGTCGGGCGCACGAGCCCGTGCCTAGACGTGTCACCACACCCCATGTGGGGAACTTTTCATCGGTGTGCAGGTCAATAACGCGTGCCGGGCCCTGGTCTGGTTCCCGTGACTGGTCCTACGGAACTACCGCGTGGCCCGTAGAATACACGAACTTCATGGAAGTAGAGGCCCAGTACATTCGCCTCTTGGAGAATCCATAATGAGAAATTTCAGCCTACTAGACAGGCCTTACCAGTAAAGCATGTGATGTAACTCACGAAACGTAATGGCGGAAACTGAGACAATAATTTGGGGCTCCTGAGATGTTGCACATTTTACTTATTTGCCTAACCCGCTCCGGAAAATGGCCTGCTTCCATGCGGAATTTACTTCTAAGTGATTTCATCAGGCAAAATGTTTATACAATTGAGCGCAAAACAACGCTGCCTGATATTAGGTCAATTGCATATGTTAATAACTGTCCTGGATCAAGTCTGTGCATCAGAACGCGTTTGTCTACGTAGGGGCAGTAGTCTAAACTCGAAACTTTTACCAAACTGACTGTCGTCCACTTGGAAGTTGACTTTATGTTCCGTGTCCAAGATCTCACTACTTCAGCAAATGCTTTCCAGAAATATTTTACTCTAGACGTTTTGGTAGGCACAAACTACAGGACCTATCATTTAGGGAAGTCGAATTAAGAACACTGATAACCGAAAAGTATTCACTGGTATTTCAAGCATGCCATCTAACTCAGCGGACACAATCGTTGCCGAAAACTCTACAGTGATTTTAATGAATAAAGTTCTCTTGATACCAAGAAATTTGTATGCTTACGATTGCATCTGTCAATTCTATTCGGATTTATTAGCCACTGACTGCCCTCTCATCGTGTGACCTTGATGCCGACAGCCAACACTAACGATGTCTAATGTCCTTGTTCAAGATTTGCTGTCTCAAGGTCACTCACCTCCGTGTCGAGCGCTTCCAGACGCGCTGACCTGCATCCACCCTACCGACTTCAGCTCAGGCTCACGTGTGTCCACAAATTCACAGCTGACGATGCGCCACTTCAACGCACCACCCCTCGGAGAATGCAACACACACACACTAATTGAACAACACTTGAGTTTGTTCCACAGACCTTCTAAAGCAGCTGCCGCCACTTGTCTCTCTCCCTCCCCTCACTCTGTCTCAGTCAGTCATGCTTTGGCCTGGCCAGCGAACCTTGACGCCTGAAAGGGCAACTCAGGATTCTGTATAGAATCAAGCCCCCGGTTCTGGTGACCTCTGTCTTTCCCTACAACGGGACATTTAGTCTAATGACTGTTGCACCCTGAGTACTCTGACTGCGTATTATTGATAATGCCCCTCAGTGGACGACTGTTTGGTAACTCAAACTTGAAGGGTGACGGTCCAGGCTAAATGCAGGACCAGGTGTCGCCCTTCGGTAAGGATCGGGTTAAGACCCCCAAACATCTGTGGCATGCAAAACAATACCTACTTACTGAAGTGGATTCAGGTCCGACACGATTATTTCGGTTTGGTGTTTCATCGTACAAGGTTGGGCCTGCTACCACATCGGCTAGATCGCAGTTGGTAGCCAGGACCCGCATTATAGGTGGTGGGAGGGTTTGTTTACTGGGGCAATTTTGTGGGGCTCCATAATCACATCTGACCCATTTGGCTGCCGTTTTACGTTTGAGGTTAGGATTAGGGTACCGGTTGATAGTTTTCGATTTTCGGGGTAGGGTTATGCCTTTAGGCTTAGGTTTTCGGGTTACGATTAGGGTTTGAGCGTACGATTAGGTTTCAGAATTACGGTTAGCATTTCCAGTTACGGCTATGTCTAAGGGCTACGGTTACGTTTACGATTTCGGCCAGGGTTAGGGTTACCGTTAGGGTTAACGGTTAGCGTTTAAGGTTGAGGTTAGGATTAGGGTTATGGTTAAGGTCGCCGTCCGCTTCCCCGTTCCTGGCTACCAACTGCGATCTAGCCACCACATTTCCCGTAAGACAGGAACCGTCGGCTGGTCGTGTGTGTGTGTGTGTGTGTGTGTTTGGGGGCTTTCTCCCGATCGTTGCCCCCCCCCCTTCTAGGTCAAAAGGTATAAAAGCGTGTGCTATGCCAGTATCAGCAAACCACGGCCCTCGCAGCCTGGTATGCGCTGGTTCTCTGCCAGTAGATGGTGGTGGGTATGGCTGCCCAGTCATCATCATCGTCCTTCTGACCGCTGTTTGGGGTGTTATTATTGTTGCTGGTGGAAAATCCTTGTCAATTGCATGTCATGGACCATGCCTTGTGGTGGCACGCCAAGGGGTGCGGAGTGGAGCGTCAATGTGAGGATCCGTCCGAGCCACCCATCTGAGCCCTCCCCCGCCTCCGGTCTTCTTGTCTCTGTCTTGACACAGGGTCCAGTTGGAGAGTGGGGAAGAGAGAGTGTGGCGGATGCTGCGCAAGTCTACATTCACTATAAGCTAATTCACACGCAAGTCACCGTGTCTGCTGCACCTTGCTGTCAGACACACGGTGGACATCGTCGGAATCCACGGTTGAACTGTCACTCTGATTGGGTAGACACTTCAACCTTACGGAGACTCGTATCCGTGTGGTGTTTCTACCAGTAGAATCTTTCTTTTCCTTCAATCAATCGCATATTGAACAATGCAACGCCGAAAAAATACATTAAATGCTCGCACGAGGCCTTTGGAACACATGGTTAAACATTGTGCACTTGACTATGTGCCATACGTTACATAATGGTATTTGTAACAGGATATGTACCGGAAATGTCTGTAAAGAAAATCTTTTAAGCCCTCCTGTAGTTATACCGCGTTCTTTACTCAATTATTTGCATTTATGTACTCCAGCTCTTTTAAGAAAATTGTAATTTTTTGCCAACAAAACGGTACTTCAAATAATTCTTGTGTTTTTTTCATTTAACTAAAGGCCATTGATTATTAATTTGATTTTTTGTGGGAGCACTTAAGCAGGTTCCAAAATGGTAAGAGATTTTTCGTCAATTTAGGTATATTTCAGGCAGTAGGTCAGGTATTGGACGAATTGGTCGCCTATTACAGGGGGAGAAAAAATCCATGATGGATGTTCGAGGACGTGCAATCCGCATAACTCCCAGAACTGAGAAGTTTGAATTTGGTTATGTCATACATGTTACCGACATTGGCTGGGTACGCCGGTATGACAGTTTCAGACTAGCAACCGTCACCAGCCCTTAATGCCCTGGGCTAGTGGCAGCGTCAGTTGATGACGTTAAGTTGGCCAGAAATGTCCACATCAGCGTACCTTGTCCTTGTGGGTAACGCTTCTTAATTATCGACCGTCTGTCGCTATTTGACCATTTGCATGGGCCTCAGAGCCAGGGAGAGCGAGGCAAAACGAAAAGGCTGCGATCAGGGTGGATCGGTGAAGGTCACTCTGGTGTGGACTTGGCTGCATCTCTTTTTTTATTAACGGACTCACCTTCGCCGGAGAGGATGAGATAGTAGTTGATTGGAAAGCGTCCCTGGCGTATAATTGCATGGCCCGGTGGATATCTTGAATGTAAAACGCAGCCTTAACCAGAAGGCGACTTTGCGAAGGGGTAATATTTAGCAAGCAAAGGAAAAAGTAAGCGAGTAGCGGCCGTTGCCATCATTGTAAACAGCCTGCCGATTCGTAGCACTTCGCATGAGAAAGCCTGAGTCCCTTCCGGAGCTCAGTAAAGAATTACGTGGCAAGCGCGTTCTGAACTGCGTACGTCAGTGTTGATAACGCAATGTCGTGGAAATTCCGTTAAAATGTGGGGCTTTGAAGTCAAATACTGCCTAAGTGGGGAGTAGCATTTAAAGAAGGAAAGTCCCAGAACTGACTTAGAAAACCACAATCGGTCACTATGAGAATTCCCAGTTCACTTCTGCCAGTATGTTAAGAAACAAAGTCCAATGCATGTGACCATACGGTTTGTTGCAGCCGAGGCATAGGAGTTTTATTTTCCTCGAGTGATTTGTAAAAGTGCATTTCCTATGTCATTAAAATTCTACATTTTGTTGTGTCCTTGGGGTGAGACGAAGACCACTGGATCTCAGGAAGCGTTTGAAGCGTATTTAAGATATAAGTACAAATAAAACTTTAAAATGTTTTTTGCAGACACGAGAATGGGTACCCCTTGTAGTACGAGCGGTCTTGTGCCTAATTCCTCTGGCAGATCAGGGTTAGGGTTTGTTTTAGAAATAGGGTTTCAGTTTCTGTTTATTTGAGGGAAACATAGGTGTCGAACCTTTAAACTCCCTATTTGTTACGAGGAAGCGAATTATGTCAAAAAATTGAAAATGGAAACATCAAACAGCTACAGAAGTTTTTTTTCAGATTGACAAAGTTTTCGAAACCAGACAGATAAACGAATTGTTCCAAGTGTTAAAAACATTAACGTTACTAAATGTGCTGTACAGTAGTCTGTCCGTGGATAATTGGTGCTATCTCAGTTTCTGAGGGAGACGAATTGAATGCCAACACTCACGTTCAACGGATCTGGGGCAATAATACGAAACTGCAATACAGGCAGTAATATAATAACATTAATAAACTGTTCGAACGAAATGCTAATACGATGTCCGTCAGGTGACATTATGACGTTTAGTGGTGCACTGGTCCAACTTGCGCTTAAAAGCCTCGACGGAGGTGGACATGAAGACATCTGCAGGCAGAACAGTCCAAGTCTCGATCACTCTGTTTGAAAAGAAAAACCTCCGAATGTCCAGCCTGGCGCCAGTCACACGTAGTTTAAGTGGATGACCTCGGAGGTTCAATGTGGTTGCTAACTTAAAGAAATCAGCAGGCAAGAGACAGCAGTCCTGGCCACGCATTATACGGAATGTTTGTATAAGGTCGCCTCTTAGCTGTCTGTAACTCAGTGGAAAAAGGCCGAGATTGGATAGTCGTGTTTCATAGGCCAGTGAACCCTGTCCACTTACGAGTTTGGTTGCCCGCCCTTGAACTTTCCTCTGGAAGTTAAGGGTTAGATTTTGCTTTAGAACTAGGGTTGGAGTTACGGTTGGGGTTTGGGCTAGAAGTAGAGTTAGAATTGTTAGAGTTAGGATTAGGACACAGTTACTGGCACCCCCAGGAATTTAGCGTAAGGCCACCGGTAATTCGGTGTGGTACCTATCCCCGTATTCAACCATGTTCTTCTGTCTCACGCTTCTCGCATTCCTAGACAACTTTCCGCTGCTCGATGGAGTAGGACGAACAGGTGCATTGTCACAGAGACGTGGGGAAGTTCGACTTCTGGGCGCCCGACAAGTCCCCGCACACGTGTTCCAGCTCATCCGTCCAGTGTGATAGTAACCAGCATTACCAGTAGGTATAACTTGCGCAGTGCTTACCACACTCTGTTTTCTCACGTCCCCTATGCTTCACAGTCAAGGCTAGGCCAATATGTTTGAAGATCAGCTTGAACTAGGAGTTCTTTCCTCTGCAGTGGGCCCCTATCATGAGCGGTCTGGCGTCATTGTTCAAGACCTCGCTGCCTCACGGTCATTCACCCCTTGCAAGGAGCCGTCCCGGACGACCTGACCTGAAGCCACTCAACCGACTTCATCTCGGACACAATTGCGTCCATACAGCATCGCAGCTACCCATGCGCCACTTGAAGGCCCCACCCCCTGCAACCAGCATAACAAGCCATTGGGACACCACCCCTCGGCAAATGCAACAGGCACTGACTGGACACCGCTTGAGCTTGACCCACGAGCCTACAAAAGCGACTGCCACCACTATCTCCGGTACTCTCAGGCATGACTGGACGCAGTGAACACCAGCCCTGGCTTCGCCAGTGGCCACTGCCGCCTGAGAGGACAACTCCGGGTTCTGTGCACAATAAACCCCTCATTCTGATGCCTTCTGTCTCCTCCTTACGACTTGGGATTCGACCTCGTGGTTGTAGTGCTCAGAGCTCCTACTCTCGCCGCTTGGTCACAACACCTTCTCCTCCTTCGCATTGTGGTCGTTCAGTTGACATGAACCCACCCTCAATTACTCGGACATCCTGTGAACGGAAACTGCATAGGGCCATATTAGGAATGATTCTCTATGACCAGATCGCCTGTCCTGGAGAGCATGTTATCCCACCCACTGACAGCGTATCTTTCTGCGGATTTTAAGGCTTTGCGCTGGCTCACAGGGACGTTAGATTTGCTGAATTGCTCAGAATTGGCTTTACTCTCCCTCTCTCGCTCTCTCGCCCTTGCATCTCTCATAGCGTGCCAGTAAAAGATCCCAGTCAAACGGCGTGGCGGTGGGATCAAGCGCAGGCATTTCGCTCTCACCTCTCGCCTGTCGGAAGCTCAAATGAGACACCACCCGGACTCCGCTCACGCGGATATCACATCATAGCACAGCACTTACTACTCTTTGGAGCGATGGAAAAGTTAGTTTCTCGACCACGACAAAGGTGACAAGAGAAGTGTAAGGCGGGGGGAGGAGGAGGAGGAG
>CACRXP010000724.1:173232-186073 GCA_902702965.1 Spirometra erinaceieuropaei
GGAGGAGGAGGAGGAGGAAAGAGGGAGAAGAGGTGGAACAGGACCGGACACTCGTACTGATGGATGGGCAGTACCACCCAATGTCTGTCTGCACATGATTTCACGTTTTACTTTGGCCTGACAAGACTTCCGGCTATCTTCTGTCGCAACCGGAGGAGGAATGATGTCGATGGCGACGGCGGCGGCGGCGGCGGCGGCGGCGGCGGCGGAGGGGCAAGAACAGAAACAGGAGGAGTTACCGGACTCACCTCTCGTACCAAGACCTTGCTACCAACAGTCTCTGAATCTTCAGTGGGAACTCTCCAAAACTACGGGCCGTCAAACTGATGGCTACTCTGGCCCTGCGCAGCATTGCCGGTACCCGGAGGGCGGGTGGTGTTTTAAGGACGTCTACTGCTTCCGTCGACAGAATGCTCTCTTTCCTGGCCTAAAAACAAAGTTACAGCCATCTGAGGAGTTAGGCTCTCATCTGTGACTGATGATCAGAGCGTCTGGCTGCAAAAAAAACTAGGGGATTTCGACAGCAGCCGTGTGTTGCGCATGCATGGCCATATTCAGTCGGGGTTTTGACCTAGTTGGCGTTGGGGATCCAATCCAGGCAGCGCGTGTGTGAATTTCGGTGTGGGTAAATGCACTCCATGTACGCCAATAAAGGCTGCCTGATGGGAAGGCGCCTTATGGAACCTCTGTCCTTCAGTGTTATTGACCAAGCGGTTTGGTCTTACATATGGAACAGGTGCGATATATACGTATACAAATGTCAAGTAAATGTGTGACCCTCACTGTTATGCCTAGGATCTCACTCGATCCCATTCTGCCCGCCCGCCAGCTTGCTGGTAGCGACAACAGCGAGGATCACAAGCTTACTTGACACGTTTATTTACGTAACTTGGCAAGGCCTATGACTTACTGATGATCGGTAACGACCGCAAAACAGCTGTCTGCGTCTGGTCTGTCGCACTCTTAGTGAACTGCCTACGTATTATACATACGTAGTTTATTCAGAAACAGAACCAGCAAAACACTAATAGTTTCATCAAAATATCAGTATTTATATGGGCGCTGTGCCGTGCATTCATAATCGAAGAATGGAGTCTAAAAGCGAGCAAGAACAGTGGGAATGGCCTCAATGTAAAGAGAAAGGCATGTTCTTGCTTTTATGGTGGAAAAATATTAGTATTGTTTAGGAACGTGAATGAAACCGCCAAAAGCGTCAAATCTTTTCTTGGCCTCACCGTGAAAAAATGCAAAGTTACACAGAGATCCGTCAACGGCGTGCAATTATAAAACAATTCTTAAAGAGGTAACTTATTAAGGAAAGTTTTCTTATTAATCTAAGGCATATTCGTTGGTGACTTTCGTTGTGGACAGTCATTTTTCTCGAAAATAAAGTTTGATGTTTGAATGAGTCTTCACATGTGACCCAAACGACCATCTTCGTGAAAAAGGGAGCTCAAACACTCACTAATTCGGTAAATGCCTTCAAGAATTATCTTATTTTAAAGTTCTCAACAGACAGGTAATTCAGAATCTGTCTTTATGGACGATCGGGTGAAAACACTGAAAATCACTAAGTATTAAGCAATATTTAGAGGCCGATCTGAAACTCAGTGTTACCCAAAATGAACGATAAGTGCAAATTAATTTAACGGAAGAAAAGTTCTCTCTATAATCGCAAAACGGTACGTTTACGATCACGCCTGTCAGTTCTATTTAAATTTATTAGGCACCGACCGGCCTCATGGCATGTCATCTTATGAAAACTTTTGTTCCTACGACGTCCACATCGGTGAACTCAAGCAAATTCCAGCTTCTCTTGTTGAACCCCATCTCATTTACTTCAAAGGAGTCAAAAATAACATGAATCACTGGAAAACTGTTTTGGAATCTACACTCAGAATGTAGGCAGTTGACAAACCGTCATATATGAAATCACACTACTTATCAAACGATATTTAGATGCAAACTTCACTAAAACGCTGTTATTAGACGTTATTTTATGTCTACTTTCATATTTACTACGTTTTTGGTATGAGAATACATTCTGTGCATCTAAAAACAAACTTTACTTAATTAGAGCCATTTCTGACGTTTTCGGGACATTGCGCTTTTCAAAATAGATCCGCATTTCTAAACAACGCAACACTGCCTATAATATTTCTTTTATGTTTTTAATTCTTTTAAACTTTTACTTAATTAACATAGACATTGGACTCAAGAAATGGTGTCGGTTGCCGAGTGATTGGCAATCATTCGTAAATTTCGACACATTTCATGAGTTAGGTCACCAACTGTAAGTGCGTATTACATGTACACGCGTTGATTTTGTCCGACCTCAGGTGTTAGTTTTGAATATACGTAAATGACTGAAATGGGTCATATGTCTGAAACAGCTGCGGCCACTGGCTACACTTCTTTCCCCGGTCATTTTCCCACCCTTTAAGTGCAGATGCATTCCAAGGTTACTCGGTGTGCCCTAGCCAGGATCCACGGGAGCTGATCAGCCTTACCGAAAAAGTATTGATTGAGAATCAGACACTGACACCGAGTTCCCACTGTGATGCCCCTTGGTTAAATTAACTTGACAGTAGTCTCGGCTCTGTTCAGAGAACAAGACGATCGCCATCTATAAAGTGAATTTTTTCGTTTTTTCATTATCCGTTCGTGTGGCATCGATTTTTCGGGCAATACTGGATAGCATGTTCTACAGTACCTTTGCGATGTGTACTCTCCTGTTCAGTTTATAATATCCTTCTAACGTGCAGATCGGTATTTACAAGCAAATTACTCTGTTGAAATCACCCTACTTCCGCGACGTATGATCGTTCATGTGGGGAATTTGCATGGCTGCTTCAGCATTAAAAACAGTGCATGGTCAAGATACATACAAGGTCGTCCGAAAATTGTCCGAACTGGTTCAACTTAATACGATGCCATCAGTAAATGAGAGATGCAGGGGGTTAGTTGATTTTGTTTATTTTCCTACACAATTAAAGCGATGGTGATAAGAAGCAGAGTAGGTAGCTATGCCCTGATCAAGGAAAGATTGTTTAAGTGAACTCGCTTTACCCATTGGGGGGGGGGAACATAGTCTTCATTTCTCTCGTATCGGACAACAGATAGGGTGGTAGAAGGGGATCGGAGGAATTTACTTACGAGACATGCGTACTTTGCCATTACATTTCAATGCCTTCTGGAAAGGAGACACATTTGTATACTGGAGGAATCTCGGCTACACGCATGCTCATAGGGAGGTCGCAAGCAGTTGCCTTCATTGAAAATCCAGGCATGTCATTACAAACGTACTCTGCTGCAAAATGGACGTTGTCATATCAATTTCTGTGTCGATTCTAGGAAGTACGACTCAACTTATACAAACTTCGAAATCAATGACAAAGATACGTTTCTAGAACAGAACTTTTCTCCGACACGATTGCAGTAGATAGCTGGAAAGATGTTCACCTGATAACCCAGCCCATTACTGTGTGTCTGGTTGGAGTTTCTTTGGAATCCAAATTGCAGCCCCACTTTGAAGTACTACTTTCCATTTGCAAACATATGCAAAGACCTCGGTCAATATTTAATGAAGTTCGGCGCCTGCAGCACATACGAGAATGCATTCACACGTGTAAATTATGCCGGCGGGAAGCGTTTCAAGTCAAAATACTGAGCCCCATTTCGCGAGCGCTGCTCGACCGACGCGGGAAGACAACCCTTCATCGATTTATTTCCCGGTTGGACTGCCGAACGGACGAGAAAGGGCTGTCGGTGGGCGGTTTCGCAGTAAAACAAATGACGCGGATTGTTGGTCGAAGAGAGGATAATGTGAGACCGTTTATGGAATTCCAGGAAAGCAAGTGTGCAGGCAAATTCCAATTAACCAAAGAGCCGGGTAAGCAAGCTGCACCTCGAATCAGGGAGACGCAGACTTCGCTGCCAGCACGCGAACACTCACCGTTCGCCGCCAATTTATCGCCTCTAATTTGGCCGTCCATCTGGATGGTGTGATAGCGGGAAAAAGGTAGCGATAATGGGAGAGTAAACTGTCCCTTGCTGGCTAATGTTCCAGCGTCAACCAGCCGTATCTCAGGCCCAGGACGGTGAGATATGAAGACGAGCTCAAATACTCCTTAAGCCCAATGTTCGAGCTGCTGCGCTGCTGGCTTCTGCTCTGTGGGCTGTGAGTAGCACTAGTCAGAGTCAGGTTGGTGTAGGATATACCGAGTTGCGAGTTTTCTACACTGCCGTCTTCAGGCGACGCTAAGCCCTCGTATTCTCTCCCGCAATCAGGCCAGCCTCCGCAAACGTCAGTCCCACGTGAAGAAGTTGTTTCAAGCCCCCATTACAACAGGACGGGGGGGGAATCCGTCTAAAATCTCAAGGAGTCGCTGCATTGACCGTGTAATGGGAGTTGCCGGTTCGTTGGCTGTTAAATGCTCCCCCTCCCCTCGCACTACATCTGGCGGACGGGCACCGAGTAGCGTCCAACCTACGGCTTAAGCCTGTTCCACCAGAGTGGCACGCTTACAATAATACGCTGTGCGAAGACGAAAGCCAGGAGGTTGAAACTAGTTCGCAGGTAAACAGGATGGGGAAACAGCTGTAACAATTAGTCAGTTAAATGCATGCATGAGTACAATAAATTTGCTTTCAATCTGTCTTTACTTTGGAAAAAGGCGAAGGATGTCAACCCTACATATTGAAGTACGGTGGCAAGACGTTTCTTCTTGGACAACTTGGCAGACTGCATTCATCAGTTACTCAATCCCATGACGGTGGCAGGCTCTCGTTGTCGACAGTAAGTCCTCACTTTTGTACCACCGAACGAGCACAGCAAGACTTCAGAAATATACACTGACCGCTCTCATGAAATTTTAACTGAAATTCGGAAATGAATTTTCGAGTGGGAACCACTATTTCAAGTGGGGCTGTAACATTAGTTATCTTGCGATACAATCCCGTGATAGTTTGAACACGCGAGGATGCCGGCTTTTGAATGCACCTCTTTCCGGCCCCCTGCAAAAACCGCACTCAGTAAAAATGACGACTTAAGTAGTATTAGTGTTTTCCATCAATTTTGAATGTCACTGTCAGCTCAAATATACTTTTAGGAAACCTTAATAAAAGCATTATTTCTTGAACTCGTGCAGTAGCAAATCACGTCTTCTTTAAACCATGTACCAGAAAAAGGGTATCTTTTCGTTTTCAAAATTTATTCAATTCGTGAATAATTTTGGGCCCGATCTGCCGTTACCTTGGTCTTAAGGGCTCTCAGTCCACAAGCCGTATAGTTTCCGTGTAAGGTTAAACATATACTTCTTTAGACCATTTGGAAGTACCATATAGTGTGAACTATGTCGCATATTTGATGAGGAGCATTATCGAGCAGACAAACACGACATTGTTTAAGTGGGTATTTCACAGCACTAAAAAATCTCATTATCAGAAACTCTTTAAAACCAAAACTTGCTCTTTCCGCAGGCAGTAGACTTGAAAAAGACGTGCTTTGCTACCAAATGAGCATAAAACGAATCTTTTGTCTATTTTTCTGCAAAATACACTTTATAAGTTTGCGAAACAAGGGAGAAACTATACATATTATTTGAGTAGTTATGCTTCAACAAGTACTGTTTTTGTAGACAGCCTAAAATAAGCGCATTCAAAATCGCGCATCCTGGCAGGACTGAAAGACGCTGCAGGACAATAAATGCTACAATCACACTTAAGTAATCCTTTTGAATCGAAAATGCATTTCAGAACTTCAGTTAACACTTCATGTGATCGGTCACTGACCGTATGTTAATAACACCTCGTAATAGTAAACATTTCCAGCATCCCTCCTAGTCTGAAAATTTGGTCGGATCTTATTCCGTAGCCGTACCTGCAGTTCAAATGCCCCAGCATAACCCCTAACCCATGCTCCCTAAGCCCTAACAGGTGCGACTACGAAATAGGACCTTGCCGAAAATTTCGATGGTCATTAAACGCGCAGATGCCTTCATTAGCAATCAAACTAAGGCATCCCAAACCTTAAGATCACCAAGGAAGATGCGACACCAGGGGATTATGGCTGAGGTTGGTGCCGGGGTTATGGTTTAAGTTAAAACACGACAATAGGTACCCCACCCCTCCCCCCACCACTGGAATTTAGCGAAAGTCACTTGTATTATGGGAGGGTCCGTACTTCCGCGTCGAACCCCCAAGGGCGCCTCAGGGGGTGACTTGAGACTCGGCGGCCTCCCTGTTGGCAATGACAAAAATAAGAATTTTGCGTAATTGCGCTCTTGCTCAAAGACTGACCCATTTGCTAGTTTTCTAGACAGTGGCTACCCTCTACTCCACACACGGTCACGTGGCTTCTCCGGCAGAGGGACGCACATCCCTTCCTGTCGGTCACAGGTGACACGATGCGAAAATAACCTGTCAATAGGTAACGGCTCCCTTTCATCATACCTGTGGCTTGAACTGCATGTGACGAGAAAGTACCCAAGAAAACGGGAATTATTTATTTAAATTCTTATTTCGAATAACATCTTAAGAACAATAGTTCCCTTTAGAGTGAGGTGATACCATACTAACAGCACAGGTACTAATCAAAAGCTCGTCAGTGGGTCCCGCAGCGTTCCCCATCTGTTTTCTGGTAAATACTCCAATTTAGAAATTGTCGCCCTTTACTTTCCTCAACAATTAACTATGGACTTGGAGTAGATCAGTTTATTCAAGGTCTATGGGTTCAGACCGAGATTTTTATGTATGACTATTTGGGCCGAAGTCCATCAGCCACAACGGGTAACCGTGTAATATTAACTGCCGACAGACAGCTAGCAGCATACTTTAAGGTAAGGTGATACCATACTAACAGCACAGGTACTAAAAAACCCGTATACGCGTATTTCGCAGATATTCTGCCGCTGCATGGCGCAGCAATGTGGTCATCAGCGGTAGTCGGTCTTTACCTCCCAAGCGTAGGAGGGAAGGTTTCGTGAGACCTATGCGTAAATTCACCGCCGGAAAGCGCTAGGGATCGCTGTCGTCTTACTAGGCCACTTGCTATGTCCCTTTGAAACGACAGTCTTATTAAATAAGTCTTTCTTTTCTGCCGTTGCCATGGTGGGCTTTGCAGTGCGCTTCCCCATATTTCGGAGGGTAAATCTCTCTGGGTAGTCCCCTTCTTATTACGGTTCATTAAGTGATATGCACTTGTCATGATGGGCCTTCCACTGTCCGAAGCAGTTTTATATTCCTCTGAACTAGTGCTCTTACGTGCCTACAACGATCTTATCTTGGCCTCTTCTGCGTTCTAAAAACGCATTTCCTTCAGGGTTTCTTCATTCTCGGGGATTAAAAGTTGCATGGTGATACGTCGGGCGACTAATTGGGGTGGGTGAAAAATCGTTGTCATGCCGTTTTTCGCCAAAACTGATTGATTTTGAACGCTGTGTGGGCGGATGAGTTGTCATGGTGAAGCAGCCAGTCTTCCAATAGTCAAAATGCAGGTCGCTCTTTTCTCATTGCTTTGCGCAATCACTTCAGCACCTGCGGATGGTAATCTTGGTACACTGTGGTGCCATGTGGGACGAATTCAACGTGAACGACTCCTCTGATGTCGAGGAAAAAAGAAAACCCCCATGGACTTTAAGTTTCATTTCGCTTGCCGTGCAAAAAAGCTGCGAAAGTTGGGAGGGCGTTTAATAAAATAATCACTCTGACCGCTGTGACGTTTCCTCGTGAACACTACTTGGTTAACTGAGCAGGAAGGGTATCTATTAAACGCACCTATCTAGAGAGGGCAGTACCACCAAGCCGCTTGTCTGTAAAAAAAAATAATTCTCGTTTTTTGTACACCCCTCGTACGTGTATAT
Source organism: Spirometra erinaceieuropaei (assembly GCA_902702965.1). Classification (NCBI taxonomy): domain Eukaryota; kingdom Metazoa; phylum Platyhelminthes; class Cestoda; order Diphyllobothriidea; family Diphyllobothriidae; genus Spirometra; species Spirometra erinaceieuropaei. Next base: position 181,095 of record CACRXP010000724.1, read on the forward strand.
TTGGACAAAAACTAAGCCTACCTAAAATCAAAGGGGCTTCTAAGCATTATTTTTCCAATTCATTTACCACATTTTATGCATCCACCTGGGTTCCGTATGGTTAAAATTCAAGTTTTCTCGCCCGCGTTCAACGCTCGCACCGGCAAAGTTTTACATTTCTCCTGCCAATCTTATTTCTAAGAAAATTGCCTCCCCCACACATACACACATTTATTTTGCCGTTTATTACCTGTCTTGCGACCGATGAAAAAGAAATCCTTCTCAGGTTCCCAATTTGTACAAAATATACTCATCCATTGTTTTGAGAGATTTATGATTTATCAAACGTGCGTTCTCAATTGTGTTGATGCAGGTAACGTCTCCGCGCGTAGGACATAATGTGCGGGTTCGTCTGCCTCTTGTTTATACTCCCAAACAATGCGCTCTTAAGGAAGAAATTGAGCGAACATTTAGGCATTTGCGCGGGAAAGTAGCCAATCAGCGGTCAAGTTTATGTCTGCAGATGTTTATACAAGACAGTGTACTTAATCGACAGAATTGTACATCTTCTCTATACTCCAGCCCAAGAACTTGACGATTCTAGATCTTGACAAGCCCATTGAGCCGCGGGCCCGTTGTTCAGTCGTTCTTGATAGGGCTGACAGCTGATGACGGCTAATAAGCCAGAAATTGCCACTCCGGTCTCCCTTGTATTTTCGGCGCCACCTCATTCATATGTACTACTAGTCGCTGTGCAGCTGCCTGCAAGAGTTTTAATATGAGCCCCAAGGAACAACGGAACGAGCACTTTCCATAAACCGATCGGTGAGCCCCCATTTGTCTTGCTTGTTTGCGTCCGGAAGCCAAGAGATCGGTGTGCAACCATTCCTGAACAGAAAGGGTCGCATACTAACCACTTGGCTTTCTGTAGCAAGCAATGAGAAGGTTGTTCACCGATCAGGTTACAGAAAATGTTCATTTTTTTAACGCCTTGGAGCTCAATCCAGAGTCCCCACATGCACTCGTATAACGACAAATAGTATTGTAGGAGTGCCAACAAAGAAAAGGGCAGCTGAGGTGGCCGTTTCTGACTGGTGAGCCGTAGTCAGCCAGCCGTACCCAACAGCAAGTTCAGATAACCTGAGATTCACATGCATATATGTGGGTGTGTGCCTATCAACAAAGGGATGCATGTGTTTGTATTGAATAGCTCTGTGACATACCTGAAAATACGACCTATCGAAGAAGAGTTTTCCCTTCGTTGTTTCGACTAATTCCTCTTGAAGTTCAATGAATGTTTTTGAGTCAGCCCTCTTGCTCTCGATCGTTTGGTTTCTAGTAATGCAGACGAATGGATTACCAATCTACCGATGTTGTAATCGATTATCAAAAGGGAAGGACAAATTAAGGACGAAAAACCGTGCTAAATTTTCCGACAAGTGTTTTTTTTTAAGTGGAGGCAATAGAAGGACGAAAGCCACGCAGTCAGGAAGTTTTACCTCTTGTTTGCGTATTTCACTCTTCTCATCATCGGAGAGACCAAAATGTTTGCTGCCTATCACAGTTGTGCACTATCTCAAGTCTGTATACAGAAATCCCTAAACTTCATCTCCCATGCCTCTAGGCCCAAAATGAGGACATTTAATCAACAGTATGCATTGTAAACTATCAAGAGGAAACTGCCTATATAAGACTATTTTCGGTTTAACAGCTCGGGTGCATCGTGCATATCGTCTGGATACTTACGTCACCGCATCGTTTAGGGGCCATACGAGGGTAACTGGTCGGATTTCCCAGAACTTGTGCCGCAAATCGTGTTTCTCAAGTGTTAGGGTTTTTTGTGTCCTTTTTTGTGGCACGTCTAGTTGAAGGACAGCCGTCCAGGTGATTGGCAGCCACGGCAAGAGTGCGACTGGGTTGCATGTGAATTATGACCGATATTTTTCTGCTTCCTGTCTCCCTGTTGAAAAAAATTATTGCAGTTTCTTCAGGTTGACCCGTGTTCCATTGCAGACGTCGGTTGCGTCGGAAATACGCGAAGGTATTCCCTGTAAATTCCCAAAACTTGATTTTTTAACAAATGCTCCTGCGGTCGTCAGCAACAGAACCCTGCCTGCCTTGCGGGTAACCCAAAAACTTGATCTCGCCACACAAATTAACCAGCTCTCCAAAGTACTGCATCCAAAAAACTAACACCATTGCTCGTGTAGACATCCCAATAGGAGCCAATTAATGCTGTCTTATCCCTCCCCCCACCCTGCTGTAGACGGGTTGCATCAAGATGGAGGATAACTAACCTAAGAAAACTCGACAACTATGCATCCTACATCCGAAAATGAGCATAAACAGACTGTAAAAATTCTGATGAAAAGTTACCTGATATCCTGGAATACATGGGCCGTGATAGTGCCCATTATTATTGCATTGCGCAACATCTGCACGGGCTGAAAGGAAAATGCTTTTGGTTAAACAAATAACTCCTTGATGGGGCAACGATGGTAGTTTGGCACTGCAGTGATGACAGGTTTGTGTAAACTGCGCAGGGGGTTGTGCAAACAAACTATTGTGAGGATCAACGCGTGCGTTTGTGTGTGTGCCCCCCAAACGAGCCACGTGGTAGATGCGCTGGACCAACACGGGGGCCATAATGGACTCTGGCAGGGGTTATCGGATTTGTGCACTGTAGCAAATGCCAACATTTCAGGGTGCGGTGGCAGACCCAGTTACCGTCAGACGTCATACACACACACACTGGGACCCCTGCCGCCCCCACTTTTGTGGTTGAGTAAAATCCTGGTCATTTTTTGTGGGGAACGGGGGGTGTGCAGTGAGCACCAATGTGCAGGTTCGGCCGTGCCATCCACCTGCGCCTTCTCCCGCCTCTGGTCTTCTTGACCATGTCTAGATGCCCGGTTCAGGTGGGGGAGGAGGGGCGAGTGCGATAGATGCCGTGCAAGTCTACTATCACTATGGACTAATTCACGCGCAAATCATCGTCATCGCTCCCACTCTGCTGTGAAGCACACCATGGATATCGTCGAAATCGACGATCGAACTATCGTGTGTGTGTGTGTGTGTGTGTGTGTGTGTGTGTGTGTGTGTGTGTGTGTGTGTGTGTGTGTGTGTGTGTGCGCAGACATGGTCAGTCGACCACGTCAGCCACCGCGCCCATTTCCCACTCCAGTCTGCTGACCGGCTCGGAAAGCGGCTGGGGTGTGGGAGTGGGAAGGGAGAGTGAGGTCGACGACTCAGCGCACTTTCTCCTCACTATAAACAATCTGACGCGCTTGAAGCTATCACGGTGCGCTAAAAGCCGTGGCTTGGAAGGTTGCCAACTGACGGGGTAACTTGGACCTCCTCCTTGACCGGAGGTGGTCTGAGATTCAGACTGCTATGGCTCATTTTTAATGTGGCCTTTATGGCACTCCTACCACAGTGTGGGATCCGAGCCAGGCGTTGGCTGCACGCCCAGGCGCGGCTTCGGCCGTGCCAGCCTCCAAATCTCTGTTGTGTTGGTTGAAATCCTGGTTATTGTTGTGTGGACCAGGGGAGTGGTGGAACGTCAAGGTGAGGATCCGTCCGAGCCATCCACCTGCGGCCTCCCTCGTCTCCGGTCTTCTTGACTCTGTCTTGACACCGGACCCAGGCGGGGGAGGAGGAGAGAGTGAAGGTAGATGCAGCGCAAGTCTACCCGCACTATAAACCCCTGCGCAAGTCACCGTCCCTGCTCCCACCGCTGCTGCAGCTGTGGGACACACGGTGGACATCGTCGAAATCGACGGTCGAACTGTCGTGTGTGTGTGTGTGTGTGTGTGTGTGTGTGTGTGTGTGTGTGTGTGTGTGCGTGTGTGTGCCCCTGGCCTTAAGGATCGTGGGGGTCTGCTAGGCCATGATCATCAAACCATGGCCCTCGCAGCCCGATGTGGGCTGGCGGTTCTCTACCATCTGGTCTCCTGACAGTAGATGCTATGCCAGAAACGACGTCGGCGTATGACAGCGATCGCCAGATTTTAGGCCATTCCGTCACCGAATTGTGGTTTAGCCTAAACTGCCTGCTCTGTTCGATGAAGTTGCAAGGACACCCGTTGGCCGTGCTGGTGGTAGCGGAGTTCTGATCTTTTGTCGTTCGACTGGCTACAATGTGTTTCTATCCTCCTATACAGAGTTCTCGATCAGCGCTTACTTACTGTGATTGATAAGAAGTTGGCGCGTTATGCGAACTTCCTATCAAGCAGAGATTATTGGGAGAATTGAGGGCACACTTCATCGGCCTGTTGGGAATTTTACCCCTCTTATTTACTCGATGAACGCACAATGGGACGAGTTAGTTCCCTAACGCAATCGGTGAGCGCCCTCCTACAGTTGTATGTATATACTCGATCGAAAACGACAGAACAACGAGCTCGTGGCCCAGTTGTTAGGGGCGTTAGATGTCTAAGCATGAGGTCGCGGGATCGAACCCCAGGTGTTCCGCAGTTCGGGACTGGGTATGACTGGCTGACGACGGCTAACAGGCCGGAAATGGCCATTCCGGTCTCCCTTGTCTTTGGCACTAAGGTTATTCTACCTATATTACTCGACGTTATGCGGCTGCTGGTTGGGTGTGAGAGGGAGCCCCAGGGCACAAGGAGACGAGCGAAATCGATAACACGATCGGTGAGCACCCTCCCACCATTGGATGAATGCAATTATTAAGGGGGCGCACTTGCGCAGCATCAGCCCCGACTAAGGCCACAGGTAATCCCGGTGAGCTTGGTCTCACTCACTCCAGCCAGCCACATCCATCGACTTCCCAGGAAAATACTAGGTAAAAGCGGCGAGGATCACTCAACTACCCATCACCCCCTCCCCAGCAGGTCCCGGGATGTGGCGGCCTTGCACTACTTTCCATAAAGGTATTATATTCCCGTTTCTGACCCCGACACTAGCATTAAGGCAGACCTATGGCACAACCCTAACCCTAACCCTGGTTTCCCTAGAATTTAATGAAAAGCCACCTG
>CACRXP010000724.1:218989-230792 GCA_902702965.1 Spirometra erinaceieuropaei
GCTGTGTGGCTGCTAGGGGAGCTCGAGAGAGAAAGGCCATAAGGTACAACAAAACGAGTGAGCTTCGCAGGACGATCAGTGAGCGCCTCCTCTACCAAAAGCAACCGACAGGACCACAAGTCCGTGGCTCAGTAATTAGTGACGTTGGACTTCTAAGCAACAGGTCGCGGTGTCCAGTCCCAGGCGTTCCACGCCTCAGCGTCAGGTATGGCTGGCTGACGACGGCTGAAAAGTCAGAAATGGCCATTCCAGTCTCCCTTGTCTTTGTTGGTAATGTTATTCTGCCTATAGCACGCGGCACTGTGTGGATACAGGCTGGGCTCCAGAGAGAGCCGACGATCGGCGAGCGCCCCTCTACCATTATGTACATATAGACATAGGCATTTAATGATAAATGGCGGAATTTATTTCATGAAAAAAATGAAAATGATTTATTTCAAGCGTCACAGTGGACAAAAAATGGTCAAAGAAAACGTAACTGAAAAGCAGCAGTCAGATATGGGAGCCCTAAAAGAACTCTTATGATATAGAAAGAGACCACCAATGTGTTTAAGGGAATGCAACATTTCAAGTGCCATGGCAGGAAGTCGCACCTCCACTAGGAATGGAGGCTAATATGCGAGTCCCATGTTTTTATTGCAAACGAGATGGCGCACCAACAGGAGCAGCAGTAATCTGTGCTGCCGGTTTTCAAAGTACGAGCAACCGTCTAAGTGAGTCGCGTCTATCCCTTAGGACAAACAGTCCTACAAACCTGTACCCTCCTAACAGGCCAAATTAATGATCGTTCCGCTAAACAGACTACTAGACCGCTTTAGGAACAAAAATGCGATCTTAACATACAACACAAACTGATACAGCACTGGCCAGGCCATACGGATTGCCCAAAATCCGTAAGCACAACTCTCGTGTGCGGCCAGTCCTTGTCCTCAAAGGCAGCTGCACTTAGAATCTAGTCGACTAGGTGGCCTGAAAAGTAAGCTTTATTCATGAAGGTTTCAACAACTCTACAATGCTGGTCTTCCAATTCTTCGCCGACATGCGAGAAAAGACTATTCGGCCTGATTCAATCATAACATCATTCGACGTGGTTTCACCATTAACATACATCACACCAGTCTTGGCGTGGGATGTTCCACGCAGACAGCTCGAAACGAGACGGTTTCCAAAAATCGAGCATCTTGCATCCTGCCAGATAACCTTTTCCACCTTCACTGGCAAGACGTACACGCAACTTAAAAAAAACACTGATGTGCTCTGCAATATCCAGTTAAGTTTCAGAAATTGTCCTAGAAGGACCGGAAAATGTCGCTTTCAGCCACTACGAGCCTGTTTTTTGGCGTCGGTACGTGGACGACACATTCGTCACAAGTGAGAAACACAGGGCTTCAGACTTGCAGTCTGCTTAACGGCATATTCCCCGACATTCCAGCCACAGGAGAACGAAAAGCTGAACAGTCATCCGTTCTTGGCGTTCTCGTTACGCGCAGACCGGACGATCAGCCTAATGCTACAGTAGACCAAGTTTGGTCCTGCAGCCCCGACTGATGATAAAATACGGTCATCTTACTGAAACAATTTGAGTAGGCGTGGTTTGCTGAATTTACATACATCACGGTACGGGCGTTTGTCTACATTGTGTTTCCATTTAGCTGATCTGACCTTCCAGTTGCGAATGCGGCCATTTTTCCTCTTGATCCGGCGAGTGACTGTGACGCGGGGAGTGTTTACATGCCGCCTTCGGTTACACCATGCATCGCTTCACACGCGCTTCCGTGCATGCGTCTTGAGCCCTGCTTGCGCTTCCTTTCCCCTCCTAATACAGCGAGTGACTAAGGTAGGTATGTTAACGGTATTGTTCGGACGGAGTGGTATCTCGACAGTTCCCTTAGAGTGAACATGTTCCGCGGAGTTCACAAGTTCAGTCGACTTGTCCGCTTTCGGGTCTGTTCTAGGTGGTTTACTCAGCTGCGTTCTAGATATAAAGTAACAAAACATTGCCACTTTCAGAATAATTGAAACTTAGGCTCATTTGCAGTTTTCTACTTACCCCACACCCATTACATTTGCCGTTCTAAAGGCTAAAGTTGTCATGAAATGGCCTTTCCTGATTTTAAACAGCCATATGTATGCGTTTTGGGTGCGGTTATCGCTTTCCATGGCAATTTCCTCGCTCCCACTTCCGCTGAAATCTTCCCTGCGTATCGCTGCGATCATACGGTTTGCGGATCGACCTTGACATTGCGTTCCGATTTCTCATTGGCAAATTACTTTCGAATTGAAATTTCCCCTTACCTCAGCCAGTCTAGACAGTTTCTCCTAATGTCTTGCGCTCGCGCCACCTCATTTATAAAAGCGGCGTTAGTTTGCTTACACTTACTGTACTTTTTGCCGCATTTACTTCTTTCCTAAGTCCTGTTCGACCCCCCCCCCCATAAAACTCACTTTACCGCCATTCCTGCATTTCAAGTGTTCCTGTCAACCTATCTACTGCTAGGACTGTAGAACCAAATCTCGCCGTAGCTTATTGAAAAACGACTAGCACAACTCCGCTCTCCAGCCATTATAGAAACCACAATATTAGGCACAAACATGGGTGTGCCGGGGCGCTGTTCGATGGGGGTAAAAACGCACTGCAACGGACCGGAACGAAGAGTACAAGGACTTCAATTAGCAAGGGGTTATCTAAGCCTGTCACACGCCAACAAAGAACAAATGCGAGGGAGCCACCGATACCCAGGTGTTCCCTACCATGTGGAAGGTATGTGTCAAAAACAGCGGAACGCGTGCCCGCAAAGTTAGGTGAGGTATATCATCGAGCACAAATGGGCTGTCTTTAGAGGCGACCCACTCTCTCAAGTCGATATTCACACGGCTAAGAAAGGCCTAGAGTTCGACGTTACGAGCAGACAACTAGATGTGAACCGCTGAGGTCTTGGGTGTCCGATACGGTGTCCGCGGACACGTCGATCTGCCCGCGTGCTATCACGGGCCGGGCTACGCGGCCCACTCCCCGGCCAAGTACACATGCCGTTGGAAAAACAATCCCGGTCCAGTCACGGAAACTACTCCTCTCCCCACCACTGACTATTTGACTACAAAGAGTTCAGTTATCGATGCACCAACACATAGCCTCTAACGTTGGAGCCCTGTACGAGTTCGGAAGCCTAGACCTCCATCTCCTTTGCAACATCCCTACTAACGACAGGTGTAGTGGACGAAACGACGACGAATGGGACTAAGGACTTGCGTAGTCATAATACACTGACCAAAATGTCATCCCCATTGTCAGTTTGCCTGTGAAACAGAAAATCACACGCCCATGAGCATGGTTAGCTCAAACTGCTCCGTAATGGACCACCTATCATCGTCTGTGCGTTCCGTTCATTGATAGGAGATGGAAACGTCCAACAGTAGAATTTTTGTTTAAGGAACTTCTCAAAATTTGCGAACTTTTAATTTAAATTCACTCGCGATATCGGGGTTGTTTCATCTGTAAAGATTTTAGTACAAGTGGGTAAAATAATTCTAGAGGAATTAAACCACGCTGGGAGAGGGGGGAGGTGGGGGTAAGATAAAGCAGATTAAAGTTAACCCTAAAAGTGGGATGTGAAAAATAATTATCCGAAGACAATATCCGAATGTAAATTACAAAACTGGCTGGAGGCTGCCCGAGGGTCGTCGCTGCTGGCTGAGTAGTTGAAAAGGAGACAAGGAAAGACAGTATTATATCACATCTGGGAATGAGTGCGGGACACAGTGCGAGAGAGATTAGGAGACCGACGGGGCTGCCTTCAGATCATCACCAATGGCAGAAACGTCGGTCTGTGGGCAGAAAATGGGGTCAAGGCCGAGTCGGAGGAACATGCCGTGGACCACCTGGAGGCAGCGTCTTAATGCCACGGCGTAGCGATCTGCGTCTAACTGCAGTTGAGCCAGCGCCTCTGCCGAGGGCTGCATCAAGCCAGCCGAGGGCGCCGTGTCATCGATGAGCAGGAGAATACTCTTGATTCGTTCAAACGCCGGCACGGACTGAATAATCACCTAGGAAAAAAAGGAAAGTGGTAGGGAGAGGGGGGAGTGACGACAGAGAATGCGGGCAAATTGATGCAGGACTATACCGTCATTTTCCGGCATGATTGAATCAGTCGTAACTCTGGTTATAACCTGGGTTCAGAAACACAAACAGGCACACACACACATTGCAGGTGAACCACAGACGGAGCCTACCAGATGGCCCACAAACAGTTTTCCAGTGACTTGCCACCTGGTGGTCTCCATCGTATGGTAAGGACAAGCGGGGTTGTGGTGCTACGCCTTAATGTGGGTTTTCGTCGTGCCGAACATCTGAACCCTCTCACGCCTCCAGGCTTCTTGGCTCTGTCTTGACACCGGGTCCAGGTGGGGGAGGGAGAGGAGGCAGTGCGGTAGATGCAGCGTAAGTGAGCTATACCTTTAAACCATTTTACGCGCAAGTCACCTTCCCTGTACCGTCATGCTGTGGAGCACGAGGTGGACATCGCCGAAACCAACAGTCAAACTTTCGTATAAGGACGAGAATAGGCTCAAGCATAGGTTGGGCCACGCTACCCTTTGTGTTGAATGGCAGACCAGTAATGGTGAAACAGGCAAAAGTCGTTTTTGGAAGATTGATATCCTTTACAATAATTTAGACATATTGAGAGATAAACTCACTATGCACACTAAATAATATCAGATCTGAAGCCTGCAAGTGGAAAGAGGGGCGGGGACATTAATCCAGAAAAGGGTCTGTGAACCGCGACGTTGCAAGTGACGAATTCGGCCAGATCTTATTTCGTAGTGGTACCTGCAGTAGACAAGCCCCGGCCTAACCCCTAACAGGTACCTCTACGAAATAGGATCTTGTCGCGAATTCTACAACCATCAAGCCTGCGCACAGGTCTGCTTACGTAACGCGTACGCTGTGATTGGCGCGCCCTGTACACCAAATGTTCTCCGGTGTGTCCGAAATCCGTCGTGTGGGCACCTTTCAGCGTATGCCGATCATATGCCGTCAATGGGGTGAGCTGAGCACAAAACTCTTCAGCCTCTGGAGGTGGAGGTATCTGATTCCGTTGCTCCCCCTAACAGCCCCCTCCCGCCCTTGAATATGTTACCTCGGGAAATCGCACTTTGATGACTAAGTTCCAATTGCGCCGCACCCACGATATGGTGCTAGCGCCGACAAGCAATTTGAGTGTGCTTGCTAACGGAAACCCAACTCATTCAGATGTTCTGACAGTAATCAAGGCTCATTCAAACAAGCCGCGCTGGCGGTGACGATGCACTCTTACATGGGCGGCTCGCGTCGAGACAGCCGAAGGCTGTACCTTGTTTAACAGCGCAAAAGCTCCAGCCCGCGCTCGAGTAATGGCAAAAGTCACCTTAACCGCAGGCACGTCGATAAGATAGCTGATTGAGAGGACGCTTGCTGGTTGTAGCTCTCTCAGCCGTCACCTGGGTCCGTCACGCACACAGCGACCACCGAGTGGACGTCAACCAGGCATTTCGAGTCATCTACAGAGTGTCGGCAAGACACTCCAAGTTCCTGCGTCAGCGAATACTTGCCACGGTAGAGGCAGGGGCCATACGGTTAGCCAACCCTGCCCTGTGCTCGCATAAAACGTTTTTACAAGAGCTAAGGCTACCCTGGGCAACGAAAAACCCAGCGTATGTATTCACGCCCGTCACGTCGCGTTACAGCGATGAAGCAGGGACGGCTAATCGCCAGATACCCTCTCCCTCCCCCTTCCTAAGCCCCTGACAGAACTAGAATCAGACCCCTGACCTCCAAACGCCTCTCAACCCTCTCCCCCATACTGCCTTTTAGTAATAATAATTATATTTAATGCCAGTTTGCAGGCACTGGCGAAGAAAGATCGGACTAACAGTCAACAAAACTCCTTATGAATAAATACAGAGGACGGAGTTTTTGTAGTTTTAATGGCTCAGGAGAAACATGACTGGCTGCTTAACTTTTTCTATTCCGCCTTAGCTGCTAAGGCATTCGTGTCAGCACTTGTTGACTGAATTTCCCGATTAGTTTGTCTTTTAGTGGTGGTTACACAGAATCTGCGGATGAGACCCACCACATCGAAACCGATTTTCACAGTCGCGTCATCCGCCAGTAGCGTTGACGTAGGTCTGTGAATGATGATGGACATAGCCTTTGTTTGGTTGCTCAGCGGATGCCCGCTGGCTGTAAACAGCTTCTGAATACCCAACTAGTGCCACTACACGGGATTAAGCAAGTGCACTGAACGCGCATGGCACTTGGGAAAACAAAAGCCTGCTTGGTGGCCCATTTGGCGGGGAAACCGGATAAATTTTTACGAAGATAAGACCAATGCAAGAAGCACATAAAGACATCAGGATGTTTCACCATTGCGGTGTTTCGAAGTGTCCAATCGTGGAAGGGACGCAGGGTTCGGGCGTAGGCATTTGTAGCGGCTGTTTGCACATGAGTGGTCATCCCGGCACCCGAGGGTTCACCTGCTGTCGTGTAGTCTGCGAACAACCCCGAGATGAAGTCAGTCGCAAAGTTGAGAGCCCTAAAGTTTTCAGAGGGGAAAAGCATGCAATTTGGTGAACAGTATACCCAACATAGGGTTAATATCATTGGTTGAAAGCCCTGCCTTATGAAAGCCAAGAATATGAACTTGAAAGAATAAAGACCGGATCGTATGTATGTGTGAAATAATTTCAAAATAATCAGTTAAAATAAGTCTGGCTTAATGATTGGTCACAATAAGGAACACCTGGCGTTACAGCAGTCAATGAAATGCGTGCGACGCAGTATTACCGTTTGGACGGTCACCTAGGCAGAGCTTAACCTTCCCATATTCTCCCCAGAGGCACATTCCAGCATTTTGCATAATGCAGGTACAAGGCATACAGCTCCTCGATGGCAAGCACTGAGTTTTGTTGTCTGCATAGCGTTATTTAGCGAAACGAGGTTTCGTGGTGGTGCCAAACAAATGTCAGGCGAAGCAGAAGAAAAAGAAGCAGATTTACGGCAGCAGATGAACCATGATTGACCTGGATGTTTCTGCGCACAAACGCCTACTTACTACCAGATTTGTGGATGCGAGCATCAGACAAATACAGTAGATGAAATATTGGCTGATATTCTGGAATGTGTCTTCTAGTAGAAATGATTACTTAAGTAGGATTGTGAGACCAACGAACATGCAGGGTAATCATAAGATTTTTTGGTCACGCCAGGATGCCAGCTTTTGAACAATCCTCTTTCCGACGGCTTGCAAAACCTACACTCCGCAAAAAAGACTACTTATGTAGCATTACTTTCTCCTATTGATTTTCGATGTGCATATACATTCAAGTATGTTCTTTAGAAAACATGCGCAAAAAATATTTCTTCTTGAGCGTATTTGGCGGCAAATCACGTCGTTAGCAAATTGTATACCCTTCGATTTTAGAAAACCTCGATTCCTGATTGATTCAGGACCTGACCTATCGTTGCACTTGCATTTCGAGCTTCCAAACTAGAAATTGCAAGTTTTACATGCAGGAAGAATCGCACATCTTAATATTCTATTAAGAAGACGTCGTTTTATGCATGTTTTCTATAAAGCATATCTGAATGTATAAGGGCATCGTAAATCAAAAGGAAAAATTAAAGTCATTTTCTTCAGAGTGTAAGTTTTGCCAGCGATCGGAAAAGGCACATTCAAAATCCAGCATCCTGATGTCAGTTAAATGTCCTGTGATTATTATGTTCGATAGTAAGTCTTACGACTCTCCTTTAGTAACCTTTTATAGTCGAAGACCCATTTCAGAACTTTAGCCAAGATTTCATTGGATAGCACATTTACTGTAAATAGCCGAATTGGAGTATATTAAAATAGAACCTTGTGTAAACGCCAAAATCAATCGGGACAACTTCCGTTCCACAGGTTTTGCCTGATTTTACTTCGAAATGCACTGCTGAAACTGTAAGTATTGGCTATTTGGCTAAACGAAAGTCAAATAATTCTTTAAAGAACCCAACGTAATCCGCAGAGATGGAAACCAAATTTACCGATTCCGTTTTGAAACACAAACAGCAAACATACAGTTAATTCGAACTCGTAACCAGTGCCAGGGAAAGGAAAATTCATTTGAATATAATAATCTGCTCTTCCTTGCGCTGAAATATTTTTTAGTAGCATGGAGGCATGGGCGCTTGAGAGGCAAATTAGGCTCTTGGTCACACGCCATCGATCATTCGTGCACAGCTAACTTCATTGGTAAACGTCCGCCTAAGTAAATCCACTGGAGAAAGAGAGCTTATGCATCGACTCCCTACATGGATGTCGGCATAGGTTAATTGCAAGGCACAGTAGTCAGTCTAGTTCATAAAATCCTAACCAAAACTCTGAAATGAGTATTCGAATAGTGACGATTACTTAGGTGGAATTGTAAGAGTGGATCTAGTTCAGGAGAATTCGAAGATATTTTAGTTGTGACAGGTAGCCGGCTTATGAATGAGCTCCCTTTGGGTCGCATGTAACAAACACACTAGGCACACATACATAATTTCCTCTTAAAGAGTGGAAGTTAAATAAGATGTGAGTTGCTACTAAATGGGCTCAAAAAGAATATATTTATGCAGGCTTTCTAAAAAAATATATTTGAGCTAATGAGGGTATTGAAATTCAACGAGAAAATTCATGTTCTTGAATCAGTCCTTTTGAAGCGGGTGTAGTTTCTGTGGGTGGCCGGAGATAGCCTCATTCGAAAGTCGGTATCCGGCCGGGACGGAAATATCTAGAAACTTACGCTGCATGAGATCACCTAAGTAAACTCTCTAAACCGAATATGCATTCCAGAATTTCCGTTAACATGGCATGAGATGGTCCGACAATAATCCTTAACTGTCTAGTTTCAACAAACCAAGTGTCTCGGTGAGTTTGCTAGAGCAAACGTGCGGCAGGAGTGACGTAATCTGGATATAAAGGGTAGTTTGCTAGCTTCCCGTTGATAGGTTCCATAGGAGGTTGCTGAATGTAGTGAAATAAAGGGCAAATTTTCCTTTCGTCAGGTGGAGATGACAAAAACAAAATCGTCATTTCCCCTAATGTAGGCACGAGGAATGGTCGGGAGCTCGCGAATCATCCGACGGAGGTTAATTAATATTCCTTTTGGTTTCTGACAAAACTTTAAAACCAGAAGATTCCGAATAATACGAACATTCAAACCTCGAAGGTAGCCCTTTCAAACAAAAGTGTTCTATTTTCCTAAACTTCGCACGAGATTCGGTGTATTCCACGTCTTTCAGCTAGAAGGCCTTTCCACTAACGACTTGCTGCTCAAAAGCTAAGGAGCGAATTTGAAAAGTCTAATTTTTTTGCAGACGTGTGAAAAATAAAAACACAGCACGCAGGAGAGCTTATTTTGGTTTCTGTGAGACAGACCTGCAGAGCCAAAGCATTGCGAAGTAGGCCGATCCAATGTTGCGACATCGGCCGGCTTGCGACTCGGCCGATATGATGTCTTGCAGGGATATCTCCAGAGACTTGAGATTGGCGGTGCTAACGTTTGAGGGCTGGTTCTTGACGCTTCCGGTGGAACTCTTCCTGGAAGAGCCGTTGCTTACCCTTGAAAATATGCTTTTCTTTTCCTCACACAACGTACTCACCGCCAACTCGAGGCGCACTATATTGCCCATAACATCGGCGTAGACTGTCTGAAGACTGCCAAGACGGGAGAGTACTGGTTGGCCAGCCTCGTCAGTTGTGGCGAGGATGTTAAAGAATTTCAACAGGCTCCGAGACGAGGCCAAAAACTCCACGGCCTTGAGGCGGTCGCTGGTGACGGCTGGTGGAATGTCCTCAAAACTGAGAAACAGGAGTGAAGAAAAGAGAAATTCAGTAAACACAAAGCCCAAGTTAATCCCACACCACACAACTCGATTAATCCCAGCTCCGTACGGGAATAAACGTGTGAACATAGGAAAAAAGGCACCAACAAAAACAAAGACCATAAAATGGACTCACTCCAAGGGTTCTTTCGAGTTGAATAATCATCAAAGGTATGAGGTCATATTCGACTTGCGTTTGCTGATGCATCTTGATTAAAGAACAGGCATACCCAGCTTCGCAACACGTATGTGCCTCATATGCAACAAGCAAGACCAACAAGGATAAATGGGTCTAAAATGATCGTTTCTGACTAATTAGCCGTCACTAACTGTTATGACCCGTTTGGTACTTGGAAGCCCGTGGAGCATATACGAACTCGACCCTTGTTCCCAATACCAAAGCATCAGACAAAGAAAACACATTCATTGATATTTTGGCAGATTTTGAATAATTCATATTGACCCAACTGTGAAAAACTTAACCCAAATGTGATAAAACTCGCGTCGTCCGGCGGGGCCTCGTAGCTCAAGTGGTTAGAGCGTTGGCTGTACTGAAGCCTTCTCCTTACTGCGTGAGTTCGAATCCCACCGAGGCGCCGAATTTTTTACTGTTGGGTCAATATGAAAGAAAACACGGCCGGCCACGGAAAGTGTATTAGAAAAGCACTGAAAGTCAGGATTAACTGGAAGTAACACATATTTATAACGGCCTACTGTGGTTCGCCGGCATTCGACCCAATGCCCTTCGGGAAGAACATTCCAGACGAGCTGGTCGATAAGTCGAATACGCAGGTCGGTCAGACCCGAGGCGCAAGGCCAATAGAGAGGCGCCACGATCAAGATGACAGCGCTGTAGAGAAAACGCACGTGGCCTCTAGTGATTGGCTGGCTCTAATTTTGGAAGTGTAGGCACTCCCAACACTAACCAGACCCAACTACAGGTTTGGACAACCTAGGATTCGAACTCGGACTGTTAGGTTATTGAGCGGTAAGTACAGACTTGAGAAAATGTGCACAAAACAATTAACATTTCAAACGTGCTGAAAAATCAATGTTCATTCCGCGTTTGCGCCAGTAAGCGGTCGCCGTGGGCGAGACCACCTGTCTCAAATGGCCCTCCGCTTAAGATACTGGACACACCTTCGCATGGGACAAAACTCGCACTGTCGGAATTTGCTCCTCTGAAAAGGTCGAAAGTTTCTCGAAGCCATGCACTCCCATGAATCATGCATCAATCGACACATTGAGTTAGATTCCACGTACAAAAATCTCAGTGAAAAGCGGAAGAGAAGAGGGCCAATCAATACTGAATGACGCGCAAGCGGCCGTTTACTGGCGCAAACGTCAAACGATTTTTCAGCACGTTTAAAATGTTATTTGTGTCGTGCACATTTCCTGAAGTCTGAAGATGACCTTGGGAACCAACGGCAAAAATTTACTTAATATAATTTTCTACTTTTCCTGAAGAACGCATTTGCTCTCCAATTATATTTTTTGGGATGCCTGCGTTCCAATTTGTATATATGGGGGACATGCGTAAAAATGTTAACTGTTTAACCGTACCTTAAAAGTAATTCTACAGTTAGCCGAAGCCTGTGTCAATTCGCGTTAACTGCATTTCTTTATGCCCTCAGCATGGCTGCGTCTTCTTCTATTAGGCCTTCAAAAATGTGCATGTGGTTTTTTAAGTCAGTATGCCTCATCTGAGCGCATTGTCCTTCCTTATACGGCAGGTGCCAGATACGTTTTCAACCTATGAGACAGTTCGCCAGGTAGAGGATTTTGTTGCCTGGGTGGCCTTAGTGCTTAAAATGCCATTCATGCACTTACGCACAAGGTCACATGAGCATCCATTGTAGAAAAATAAATTGAAGAGGTATTTCACATTGACTTGATAGCATTATTCATCTAAGCAGTGTG
>CACRXP010000724.1:232596-288587 GCA_902702965.1 Spirometra erinaceieuropaei
AATGAATTTCGGCCTCACTTACCGTCCTCAGCCAGCCCCTACCCAACCCTAGACTGAGCCCGATCCTAATGCATTCTGATCGGCGACGCCCACGACCAACCGTCTGTTTACGCGTGCCTGCGGCTAGGCAATCGTTAATGAGGGAGACCGTCGCCCATACCTCTTCTGCCACCATAATCACCGCCAGCATCATCAGCACCACAACCGGCTAAAGCCCTCCCCCCTCCTCCAGAAAAATGAACATAGGGCCAGCTGACCTACCCCTAAGGCGCCAAAGCCTATAGAGGGCACATCAGCGGCTACGTAAGTGAGCATATGCTAACTGCCTTTACAAAAGGATCATAGATACGGGTGAATGCACTCCACTTGTCGAGTGTTACACGCCTCGTTAGGGGGATTTCAAAGCTTTTTCGAGCGTCATACTAGTCAGAGGCTATTGATTAGTTCAAATTAAAGGTCTCCCTTATGAGCTTACTATGGAGAGGAGGCTACAGAGTCTTACAGCTCCTTGCTGCTGAGTAAAAAAAAAGAAAATCAAGAAACCAAGATGTTGAATTACAAAAACGGGAAAACATAACCAATGTTTTGCGGAAGACATTCAAGGGTGAGGTAGCAGAGCGCTGAAAAAGCCTGCTCGAGTGCTTTTTAACTCTAACCGATGCAGTGCGCGTATAGAGTAGTTTCACTGAAAAAGCAGTCGTCCCGTCTGTGAACAAAGCAACCATCGTTAACATTTCAGACTCAGTAGATTAAGTACACGTAAAAAATTATGTTAATTAACAAGAACTCTTCGATTATCACTTCAAATTAAAGGTGCCTACTATCTAGCGCAGTGGTAAGACTACTTCCCTAACCGAATAGATCTTTGAGCGTCACTTTGGAAACCCAGAAGGCCGAGTCCAAGTCCGCAGTAAACAATAGGACTTTTGTTTGATTAGCAACTGCTTCCGGTTTCAAACATCAAACCTGTTGCACTTAAAATTCATTGCTCATCATCTCACTACACAGTACCTTTCCGCTAGCATTACCTTGTTTCTGAATCCTTACTTCAAACATCATTGTTTAACTTTCTTAAGGGTAACTGAATCAGTAGATCTCGATTAGAAAATTTCGTAGGCTCTTCTTGACCGTCACCCCCTGTACACCACATTCAACGCAGAAATAAGTACAGTGACTCGGCTCTTCCAGTCGCATTTCGCGACCGCCGACCATTAATAGCCAGAATATTTCAGTCCAGTGGCATCTACTGTCTACCAAAATGTCACTCTAAGGTCCCCGTAAAATCTCTCAAGTTCAGCCTTCATAACGGTGCATATTCGGCCGGCTAGTGACGGCTAGTCATACGCTACGCGCATGGCGACAATCCACATAGCCTTTCTCCTCCGAGGAACGTAGTGCAAGCTCTGGCCATGAAGATGCAGACTGCTTCAGAACCAACAGCTAACTCTTTCCACACCTTGGAGTGAAGGCGTTGTGAACATTAAACGGCCTCCACCCCAACTTCTACAAATAACTCGCAACTAGCCGCTCCTAGAAATTCCCATGGGCTTGATTTCTGGCAGGCAAAAAAAAACAGGAAAAAGCAATAACTGCAAATGCGGACTGCAGTTTAATCGCAGTAAATAACCTTAGAAACAAACGAAAAAACTGTCAGTGGATGATGTGCGAGGACGAAAAATTATGGTTGGTGAAGGCAGCATAGCATTAAGGTGCTTAGCACATTGGTGTAGAGACTCACCTTAGATTTCAATTGCGTGTCATTCTCCCTCTCGTCCAGGTTCTTTTTTAGGTCGCAGATTTGTTGGAAAAGCAGGTCGCGATAGACACGCAACTCTGACCGCTTTTCAGCAATCGCGTGTTCTGATGGGGTAAAAAGGAGAGTATGAAGGAGAATTAATCTAACGGTTACATCCAACATGGCATTTCATTTACTTCCATTTACAAGTAAGACTGCCAAAAAGTAAAAAAATGATAACGATTCCTCGTTTGCAGGGCCGCCATTCAGGGGCCAAGTGTGTGTGTGTTTCCCCCAAACGGGCCACGTGTTAGATGCGCCGGACCACCACGGGGCCACAACGGATTCTGGCGGGCGTTATTTCTGCGCAATAACAAATGCTAACATTTACGGGGTGCGCTGACAGACCCTGTTGTCGGCAGCCGTCGCACAACCGTCATCACCCCACTGTTTTGTGAGTTAAAAATCCTGACCATTTGTTGAGGGTACCAGGGAGTGCGGAGTGGAGCGCCAAGGTGATGATCCGTCCAAGCCATCCACCTGCGGCCGCCCTCGTCTCCGGTCTTCTTGACCCTGTCTTGACACCGGGCTCAGGTGGGGGAGGAGGAGAGAGTGTAGTAGATTCCGCGCAAGTCTACTGGCATTATAAACACCTGCGCAGGTCACCGTCCCTGCTCCCACCACATGCTGTGGGGCACACGGTAGACATCGTCGAAATCGACGGTCGAACTCTCGTGTGTGTGCGTGCGTGTGACAGCAGTTTAAATATCGATTTCCGATCTGCCTGATGTTCACATTGTGGTTCTTCAAACCGTGTGGAAAATTCAAGCACGGAGGGAAAGAACTGGACATTCGGCTGCTACGTGTTGCATCTTGCTGTACCATAGCACACTGGCACTCTGAGAAGACATTGCACGGGCTAATAAATCACTCATATACGCCCAAAACTTAGGACAGAGCCTAATTCCGTTTTATGCAAAACTAGTCATACATATTTAACCAGTTCCCGTTGTTCGGTATTACAATATAATCCTTACGGCCCGGTTAAAGAAAAGTCGTAGCTGATAAACCAGATGATGCCTAAGCCAAATTATGTTTTCCTATCCTGAACGACTTTTGCAAAAGGCGGAGAGCTAGCGACGACGGCGTTAAGTGTTGCGAACATTTGTCAAACTCCTCAGTAGCAGAGTTTTTTGGAGGCCATTTGGAGATACTGCACATGGCGATTAAACAAGTTACCAGCATTTTTGAAAATTAATTCCATATATTCAGCAACCATTTGCATGGTAGTCTTGCAGAACTTGCAAAAAAATCCCACTAAGTTTTTTTTTATTTATAGGTGCTTTGGACATATTTGTACGATACGTCTGACCCACTTGTGAAAGACACGGCGGACTCAGTGGAATTCGAAGCTACAACGGCAACCGCAAGTCTTGTGTACAGCCAACGTTCTAACCCCCTGAACTAACGGGATTCCAAACGAGAGTAATAAATTTAAGCACATTCGGGCCAGGATACCCGCCTAATCAACTGAAGCGCATGGGTTCTGCATACCGAATACAGTAAGCTGACTGCCCAAGCAAGATTTCCTGAGCTGTCGATCTAGACCCCATCAGCTGACCACTAGGATCACTTAATTAATAGGTTGAAAAAATTTGCAGAGCGAGAAAACCTTGATCACGGGGCTAGCGTCAGAATATAATTTCGACGGAAAACATCCCTTTTACACGCACCGATTTAAAACTCACTTTATTCGACTAGTGCACGTAGGTAATGCATTAAATTAGTCGAGTCAAACACCGGAAAATCTACGCTCACCACGAGTATTACTTATATTTTTTGAAACTTGGCAGTCAAGTGATGAGATAATAGGCACACCGTAAAAGATGAAACGGAGTTGAAGAAGAACAGACAAAAGTGTTACAAGAAGAAGTAAATCCAGATAAAATCATAAAAATGCAGAATGCACTTATTAGAACTTAAGTAAACACGCTAAACACGAAATTCCTAATGGAAGAAAAATGATGCACATGTAAAACTGGAATCAGGGGTTCGGGCAATGAACCAGAGGGGATGCTCAATATCCCCAACTGTGAACAGTGACACGGCGTACTAATGAATGTGTGAATATTCAGCAGAGTAATCGTGATTCAGTGACTCGGTTTGAAAGGAAAGTCGGTGAGATGACCAGATATAGCAAGATAAACAAAAAGCATGCACTTGTCGGTATAAAAACGAATGTCAAGTTACAATGAAAACAATGCCTTTTGCAAAATTAATGGAAGTAAAATCAAACCTAGACCTTCTAGACGATACCAGGAATATAACTATTTAAAGTCAAATGGTCGAAGACATTGCTCGTTCATCTTGCTCGGCAAGACTTTGCACCGACTGGCTTCGTTGACTCTCGGCAAATCTGACCCGAGCGCATGGTAGACAACATTACGCTTGTCCGAAAGCCCCCACTGAGACGGAATTCGCCGGAGAGGTTTTGAGCTGAATGGCATAGTGAGTTGATGAGCCTCACATGAGCATCAGTCAAAGGATCCAGGAGTGTACTGCAGAGTGATGCGTGCGGTCTCATTTAATGTTTGGCAAAATTGGCCATTTCGCAAGACTACCACGACGTGTGATATTTTAACAGGTAACTGAGATGTCAGATTGGTGCCCAACCACTACACAGTGTCTTGTCTCATACACATATTCTGCGACCGCTTATTAGTCAGTTGCGAGACCCTTTTTTGTTTTATTAGTTGGCCTTTGCCGAATATTCTTCCAGTGTTCGCCAACTGCGGACACATCGAATAGTCCACAGTTAGAGTGACAATCAGGCACCGACTTCCAGGGTTTCCTACCACTTCTGAACGCAGGCTGGGAGGCGCTGCTCGACTTACGTTTATTCATAGATGTTATGGCAGATTTTGAATAATTCATATTGACTTAACTGTGCAAAACTCGGCGACTCGGTGGGATTCAACCCACGCAGTAGGGGGAAGGCTTTGGTACACGGGTAACTTGACCCAAGTGTGGCTAAACTCACGTCGTCCACCGGAGCCTTGTAGCTCAAGTGGTTAGAGCGTTGGCTGTGCTGAAGCCTTCCTCCTACTGCGTATGTTCGAATCCCACCGATGCGCCGAGTTTTTCACAGTTGGATCAATATGAATTATTTAAAATATGCCATAACATCTACGAATTACGTGAGCCTGGTAGTCATCTGGTCGATTCTAGGTGAATTACTTAGGAAATCCTGCCTGGATAGTCAACTTACTCTATCAGATTTGGTGGATTCCAGACGTTGCAGTAGGTTGGGCGGGTAACTTGCCCCAAATGTGATTAAACTCTCCGGTGGGGCCTCGTAGCTCAAGTGGTTAGAGCGTTGGCTGTATTAAAGCCTTCCCCTTACTACATGGCTAACGTTCAAACAGACTATATAGTTCATTGACATAGGACTTCGGGATCAATCGGCTAGTGTGGCTGGAAAAGCGACAATGCTCGTCGGTTGAAATTAAGTGAATCGGGGGGAATTATTTACGTTTGAATTCATTTGAAGTGGAAATACACCAAAAACCGTCGGTTGATGAGGTATTTTGCCGTCACTACTTAGTGGAGGAAATCCACACAAAAGCATACGAAACATAGGATAAAAACACTAAAACGACTTTTGGGTAGCAGGTTATTTAACCTGGAGCACGGCCTCAAGTAGTTTCCTACACGGAGGAACGCTAGCCTACGACTGGACATAATTCCTACCGATTTTGAAAATGACAGTCTGCAAAATTACTGATTACGTAGTGTGCACGTTTCTACAGATTTAAAAAGCTCAAACAAATAAAACCATATTTTCCGGGCATACTCGTTTTTTAGTAAGTCACGTCCTCTCATAGCGTCACAGAAGGAAGGATGTGAATCGGCTTTAAGAAAGGTCGATAATTCCGGTGTGGTTTGAGGAGGGTTACGTATACCTAGGTAGATAAGGCGTCTGCAAAATACCCCTGCACAAAAAGTTCATACACAGAGAACGCGACACGGGTTTGAGGCAAAGGTAGACTAAAGACGTAATTTTCCGCAAAGTTAGCATGAGGTTTACCTACGACTCATCTCTTTCGATGGATTATGACCTAATTTATACAGACAGCAACAATTCCTCAAAAATTACGCGCTGCTTTACTGACAAGTTGTATTCAAGTTTGATCAGCACAAATGACAGGAAGACATTTAACCAACAGCCGACAAGTGACTTGCAACGGAGCATTCAAATCATTCGCGCAACCCATCCTGGGCTATCTTTTACACTGTAGAGTCTGTTTAGGGATTTCAATCAGCGTCTCATAAGTGCTGGTAGCGACTGCTAAGGCATGGTCAATAAAATTTTGGAGGAATATCATTTTTGAAAAGAAAACAAGCCCGGTTCCCCTGAGGGATACTGCGTAACAGAATACATTGTGGCTATTCACAACGCCGCAGATCGAGTTTTAAAATCTAACCTAGGGAAGGGGTAGGCGTTTTAATTAACAACGACTCTGCAGAACTATAGAAGGCACTAACTTGGTTGGCAAAATCCAGTCCTAGAAATACGCCCGGAAAATATAAAATCAACCAGAATTAAGCCTACTGAATAAAATTGGCTTTTTCTTTGGCCCTTCATAAAAGAGAATGAGACAGTATTAACCAGGACGACCGACGACAAAGTGCTGGCAAGAAGGATTAGACGACCGCTTACAAACCCGCACTGACACAATGGGAAAAGTAGTTATCGTCATAAATTTGGACGGCAAAACATTGCGCACATATGGGGGAAGGGGGTGGGTCAAAAGTAGTGCAAACACAAGGGAGAACTTGCCTAAAGGACTGAAGGTGGGTAAGTTAAGGGCGGCGCTGCTCTTCATGTCGTGGGTTAGAGAGGTGAGTGAAACCAAATGCAGTCACCGGCAGCAGAGTGGAGGGGGCGGGAGGATTGGTGCGCGGGCCAGACTCTGTTCTGGCAGTGGTCGAACTGTGCATTGTTATGCATCAGAGAAAGTGCTAATCATGCGCCTTCTGTGAGCCAACCAACCAGAAGCCGCAGAAGAGGCACTGGCAGATCTGTGACAATCAGAGGCACCTGAGGGCAGAGTACTGACACCTCGCGCGCGCGCAAACACACAGAAAGCGGACGCAAGAGTCTGTCAGCGAGGCAACAAACACTGGGCTGGGGCATTCGATTTACATATACACACACGGGGTGACAACACGTGGGGGGGGGGGGGGCAGGTGAGATGATGCAGAGAAAGGGGCTGTTTTTGGGTGGCGGGTCAAGTAGTCAATCTATGCAAGCTAGTTGGGAGGAATGCAGTTGACAAACCACCTTCTGTATTTATAAGACGATACGCTTACAGCGCAATACTTGGACATGGTTTCCCTGTTTTAAACCTATACTTCTATTGAATATAACACATCAAGCGGAGTAATCATTGCTAATATACAATGCATAATTTAAGAAAACATTCCAGATGCGAACAAAACTACGGCTGATCCATTTAGATTGGCGAAGTCCTACACACACTTAAGTAAGAAACGTAGGACAAATTAGCAGAAATCCTTCAAAATAGTGTCAACTTGGAAACGCAACTTAATTGAGACTTCAAGTATAAGTAGCAGTAAATATAATCGTATAGCAGCTCACTTAAGCTAACGGGTGTCAGATTGAGAGACGTCGCAGGGTCTACGTCAAAAACTTGTCGAAAGTCGATCCATATATATTGTAAACTCTCACCTTAGTGGGAGGCGTCAATGTGGCCTTTCTGGCCTTCGCATACATGTAAAGACTGAGTTGCCCACCCCTTGTGTGAAAACCTGATGTTGAGCGGACTGCGTAAAAGCTGCGCTGCACCAAATACGGGGTGCCAGATCAGGGTACGACACAGGCTAGTGAGATGTGAATCCAGCGCAAGCACCAACCATTCATGGGGGTATGACAGCAAACCTGGGCACGGGGCTCGCGTCGCAGCAGTCACCTGCGCCGGATCCCCGCATACGCCGACCCGGCTAGTGTAGGGGATATGGAAGTAAAAGTGGTGTCGACTCCGTGGACCGCGTTCTCAAGGCACTAAGCGTAATGGCTCACTATAAGCTAATCTGACGTGCTTGTAATCTAACAAAACGCGTTAAGGGTTGTTGTGCCCTGGCAGGCGGGATGGCACGGTCCCTTCGGGTGGGGCTGTTGTGCCGCTCAGTTGATTTGAGAATCGAAAGCCTTTTGCTTGAGAAAACCTGGTTCCTCACGCGTGAACCAGGCTTGTGTGTCAGCTGCTGCGTCTGATCCCCCTTCCGGTTTTCTTGACTCAATCTTGCGGAAGATGATGGCGTGGTAGATGCAGCGCAAGTCTCCTACCACAATAAAGTGATTCATACGCAAGTCATCGACCCTGCGCCCGTCATGTCGTCAGGTAGAGATCATCGCTCGTGGCGACTGAACTGTCACATAATGTGCTCACGCGATGCCAACTCATTTGTGGCTTAGGATGTTATCAACCAACGGGCTAAATCGATCCCATCCAGGGCTGAAAGTTAGTCTACGATGGCGCCTTCTCAGAAAAGTGCTTGCGACACTCTCAATTGCATGAGGTAACCGGACTAGGTGCGTAAATGGATGCTTTAGCACTGTCAGTCACTGCGTCCTTCTCCACATCCCAACGTCTTCCGTTTTCCTGCCATCGGAACGTAGCGGGTGTGTGTAAAAATCCTCGTAATCTGAAAGTCTATAGTACTACTTTTTTAATATAAATCCCAATATTTACTCATGTGTACATAAAAAAAACTTTTCCAGCGCTCATTAAGCATTACAGTTTTTACGTGTAGATCGCAGTGCCAAATTTTTGGATTCCGATAAGAAAAAAGCATGGGGACACAGCAAGAATCATGCTGTCATCTCTAAAACTATCACGTTTAAAAGGCTTAGGTGGACCGATTCGTCCCCTTACTTCAAGTACTAGATGACAAAAAGGGCTAATTGCATACAAAATATGCAAGAGAGGCCACTTTTCTATTATAACTTGATTAAATTCATAGTGATTCCACAGAGGAATCAAAAACATACTATACGAACATTGCGTTTTCTTTTACGATATGCACAGAGATAGCCGTAAAGACACCTAATCAAAGCTAGAATTATAGGGGGCAATTAGCAGTTTCAACTGAGTTTTGCCTCCCGATTTTGCAGTTGCATATCGAGACATTTCAGTCAGTCTGGATTCGCGAGCAACGCGGTAGATGCGTTTGACCAACACGGGGACTACATCGCATTCTGGCAAGCGTGACTGAGAATGTGCCGCCAAAACAAATGCCAACATTCAGGGTGTGGTGGCAGGCTCATTTGCAGACTCATATGGCGTCAATGGGGCTTCCTACCCGCCGCCACTTTTGAGAAGTCTGGACAAGTGTTTGTCGGGGACCAAGGGCCGTGGTGGCACGCCTAGGTGCGGGTATCCGTTGTGCCAGCCACTTGCGGCCCCGCCCACCTCCAGTCTCCTGGACTACGTCTTGACACCGGGTTCAGGTGGGAAGGAGTTAGCGCGGTAGATGCTGCGTAAGTCGGATGCCATGGTAGAACTGTCAAGTGTGTATGTGTGTCACCACCCCCCCCCAAAAAGGCCACGCGGTGGACGCGATGTACTAACACGGGGCTACATTGGATTCCGGCGGGCCGTATTGGAATGCCCAACCATAACAAATGCCAACATCCGGCGTGCAGTGTCAGTTCCAGTTACCAGCTGACGTCGCGCAAATTGGAACCCCTGACACCCCCCAATTGTTGTTGGTTTCAAATCCTGACAAAGTGCTTTTGTGGACCAGAAGGTGTGGTGGGGAACGCCAAGGTGCGGGCTCGGACGCACCATCCACCTGCGCCCTCCCCCGCCTCCGGTCTTCTTGACTCTGTCTTGACACCGGGACCAGGTGGAGAAGGATGAGATTCTGCGGTAGATGCCGCGCAGTCTATACTCACTACAGCCTAATTCATGCCCAAGTCACCGTGTCTGCTTTATCTGGCCGTGAAGCACACGGTGGATATCGTCGGCAACGACAGCCGAACTGTCATGTGTGGAGGAGAAGGAGTCTAAAATCACCACAGAGAACATGCAAAATTTAGGTAATAATTATTTACTGCCGTTGGAAACATTCTCAATCGGAAGATAGTATGTGTTCGGTGAGGACCCACTCGCAGGAATAAAAACTGTAGTCGCCTGACATTTTACATTCATATCCGAACCTCCCTCAGGCGCAGCGGAATATAATGGATTCAGATCGAATTCGAAACCTCCGGTGAGGAAAATTTGTGTTTTAATAAACAGGTGAGTCCTCGCGTTTTCAACTGCTTTCCGAATTTCGTCTTTTCGCTTTCATCGGCCACCTTTCAGGAATTATTGTGGCATTATTTACCGCACCAATTGGCAATGTGACCGCACCAAGCAGTAATTCCGGACTGAAGGCGAGACTAAAGATAACGACACATTCTTGACTAGCCAAACATCCTAAACTGAGTCCAGCATTAGAAGCAATGTGAAAAAAACCAATGTACTTGTGTCATGATAAACAATTAGCTTTAATTCTGGAGACGAATTCATGTAGTGGAAGACCGACGTGCTAATTGGTGGAGTTCTCATCAGAGGTCTAGGCTACAGTCACCACAGAAACTCGGTTATTCACAGTACAGGCAACGATTAACATCTTCGGCCAGAACAGTAAATCTGCGTGATCAAACTTTGAGTTAGACGGGTCGATCGAAAAACTCCAAACATGAAGTTTTAACCATGCATCAGATAAAATGGACAACTTGGATGAAAGAGGTATATTGGCTGTCCACGCTTGACCATAAAAGATAGGAGCGCCAGATCAGTAGACCCACGGAAAACGATTAATTCAATGCAACAAGTGGAATACTGAGCAACATTTCATGAAACGCTGATGTAATTTCTCAAATAAATTGCATCACTCTCGCTTAGAGAGGCGACAAAGAAGACACCGACATGTCAGCCTTCAAACCACCCATCAAAAACAGCAACAAAAAGTGCATACTAAGTACTCACTAACTACAGTCTGAGCAGCATTCTTTAGTCAGAACTAACAGGTTCCACCCAGTTCCCGACCTGTAGTGTACTGTGCGAACTTGGAAGACTCATGCAACCGCCGTGTCCGCGACCGACTAAGTAGGCCAGCCCAAGCAGATCCCTGACATTCGATGACGTATAAGTATCGCCTAACTGAGAAGACGGCACCTCAGTCAAGTGGTGCACTTATTGTATGTCACATGGACACGCTACTTATTTCATTGCAGTAACAGTTAATATCTCTTCTCTGATGGGAAACGAGACCTAAGCAATTCAGATAAACCCACCAAGGGTACCTTCCGTTGCTCAATATTTACCAAATTATAAAAGGAGGCTGTTTGCTAAGTCAGCGGTTGATGTGAGTCCCAGTTCGGACCCCTTGATGCACTCTCATTAAACGAACATAAAAGTGGAAAAAACGGTGAGATCAATGCAGAACAGGTCTGCCACAATAAGATTCATTTTGACGCGCGTTACCACTGCTCCTTCAGCATATCAGTGGACAGCAGGAAGATAGGATACGGTTGCGTAATCCCATCTGATGGACACAATACTGGTGGGGTTAAGGTTACGGATTATGTCTAGGGGTTAGAGATTTGAGTTAGAGGTTAGTGTTAGGTGTTAGGAGCTAGGGTTAGACGTTAGGGTTAGGGCAACTATTTCTCAACCACTCAAAGTAAAACCGCGCACTCCCGTTAGCTGTTCTTTCGCACTCGACTAATTGACCTCGTCGCCTATGCGTTCCCCAGCCCCACCTGTAAAAAACCCTATTACCACCGGTCCCGTATGACAGGTGGGCGGGGTTTGTTTACTTCAGGTGGGGCTACATGACCACATCTGACTGACAGGAAAATCGGGAACTCCTCATCTTTAACATGATTGATCAATATTTAAGTTTTTCAACCCTCTACTGACTTCGTCGAAAGTTAGTTCGACGACACAATGCCCCGCAGAGCACAATGTAGGAGTTAAAAATGAAGGCGACCAGCCCAGATCAAGGCTTTGTTACTGCCAGTTTTGGACGCCTGCACACCGATGAGAGTCACTCGGAAGTCAGTACTTGGAAGACTGGAGGCGAACTAAACGTACAGAGTTCTTGAAACTGGCGGGCGTAGCTATCCAGCACCCAGTTCCATTATCGATGACCTGGGGGGGAGGGGGTGAGGGGGGCAGAATCCGATGGCAAAAGTACCAAATGACTTTGTTACCTCAAAAGTGCGCCTACCTAGAGAACGGAAGGAAAGTGCACTTAAAACAGCCAAGAAAAGAATATTGCGAGGCAGGGGGCACAAAAGTTCCTGCGGTAGAATGCTAGCTTAAATGCCGGATCAAACTAGGGCACCTACTACAAGTCTTTAAAGTATACTTCCACTGAAGGCGCCATTTCATTTCAAACGGTCCAAGTCAGTGCTAAAGTACGTTCTCCTACCTGAACTATTTAATAAAATTTCAATGACATTTTGCCGAAAGGTTTGAGAGATTTCGCTGACCGAAAATTCGCAGAATGATTTGTGACGATGGATGATGCGCAAAAATGATACCAGCGAAAGGCATCCGTACGTTTGTTCACGACCAAAATAAAGCCTGAAATTCATTAAAATCCAACAGGGAAAGCGAAAGGACGTGACTATGGCGTCCATGTAAAGAAACTACCATGAATGTCGGCATGGTAACGTGCACTTTGTTTAGGATAATTTATCCCCTTCTAACGTGACAAAAGTCGCTTTCGCACGCCATGCCTGTCCGGACACATTAAACTGCCCAATTTCCTCATTCCACCAGGCCGTTTTGCCTAAGGCGGACAGCGACGGAGGCAGGGATAAGGATTGAGGGGACAAATGTAGCTAGAGAATCTTTGTTGTCTCCAGAAACAGCTCACCTATCGTCCGCATTACAAGAAACCAAGCCTAAAACCGGCCATAAAACATTGGCAGTACTGCTGTATCAGGAAAGGCAACAGTTTACGGACAAGCCCCAACGCCCTGTCAACGGGATGTATACATGTAGTGACATTTAAGTCCGTTTTGTTTTAGTCAGTTACAATACGCTTTTTAAAGAACTTGACACAGCTTTGAATGGGACAGAGAAGAAGCACGTGCATTTTTATCCGCTGCCGAACTTGTCAACGGTACTACCCTACGTATTCCCGGTGATTTTTTCGGGTAATCTCAAACATTAGCCGACCTGGATCCCAGCGATTATGTGCACAAATTGCGCCAAGCCATGACTCATCTTCGAGCCACTCCTCCACGTGCTCCAACAAGTAAGTCGTACATCGGCCCGAACCTACAAACATGTTCTTTTGTATTTGTCCGTGTAGATAGCGTTCGCCGACCACTACAACAGCCCAATGACGGCCCATTTCGAGTACTGTCTCGCACGGACAGGCTTTTTACAATTGACCGTGGAGGCCGCACCGACGTGGTCTCGGTCGATCGCTTGAAGGCGGCTTATACCGAGCCCCTTTCAAATTCCCATAACGGACAACCTCCACTCGGCACATTGCCACTTGCTATTTCCCAGACTCCACTTACGCCCAGTAACCCTGCGTCTTCCCTTATCCCCTTACGCGCAGCGGTCATCATGTCCATTTTCCTGACCGTTACCAGCTTGTACAGTATACATAACACTCCCAACTTCTCCTTCTATAAACAATCATTTTTTGAACTCCGTTTAAATCAGTTACAATACGCCTTTTAAAGAGCTTGACACGTCTTTGGATGAGGCATAGAACAAGCACGTGCATGTTTGCCTGCTGACAACTTTGTTCTTATTTACTAGTTTGTAACTGTTGGGATACTGCTATCTTCGTTTCCTGGATAGCCTACTCACTGTGCCCAACTAGCGAGTTTATCTCTCACATATGCATCGCCTCCGATGGCTAGTTCATCGTTAAGAGACTGCACCCGAGAAGGCTGTAGCGCACACTGCCATCGAGTGGCGGATATGAGCACGCAGTGCGGACGGTCAGCTTCTGTAGTGCGGCGCAATTACAGAGATGCTGGCCGACTGAATGCTTCTAGGCTAGTGGGAATAGGAAGTGCCAGTCATAAGTCGAGTCAAAAACATTTTTCACCAGTGATAGCCAGATAGTCGTGTGCCTTCGGTCCTAGTTAGCTAACATTCCTCCATTATTGTCAAATGTAAGCTGCATGCAGTAAGTGTTTGCAACATAAAACTTGATCAATGGAAGAAGGGGTGCTTTGAAAAGGACCATCATTTTTATTTAGAGGCCTTTTGAGAGGTTTGTTTGAACATGAGGCTAGATTAGTAGGTAGTTAACATGCGTGTTTACTATTTAGGATGCGTCTAGACTGAACTAATATGAGAAAACATTTGTTGGGAACATATGCCACGTGGCTTAGAGGGAGAAGGAGGATGGCTCTAAGGCGGTTAAAAAGAAAACGCTGATCTCCCGCGCCCCCAAGAAATTCTCAAACGGAATATATTTTGGACGTTGACGACCACTGCATGATCAAAAACAAAAACACTCCAATTAGTAAGCAGCTACTCGCATCTAGAAGTCCCCGGGAAGAAATGTTGCTGCAACCGTCCGTTAGAACGCTAATATCTATGAATTTCAATAAAAAATTTAATAAATACAACAACGTCGTGTTCCTACTATTTTTAAAAAAGACAACACAGGTGACGGAAAATGTGGCCAGCGAACCGTGTTATTTACATAAATCGACCAGATTCAACAAATTTTTTGAAGTTAAGAGTATACTTAAGGATTTAAGTTATTTTTTCGTGAGCTTTTACGCCTTGTACACATAGACAGAGACTTGTAAAGAAAAGAATGATAACAGAAAGAGGCGTATTTCCTCTCACCATCCTCAAGAGGTAGGTATTTTTTTTTTCAAAAACCTTTCTCAGTCGCTTCTAAGAAGAACCGAAACGACACGAATATCACTGCTCACGGTTATGACCCGTAAGTTCAAAGCAAAAAGGCTCCGGTTACTTGAAAACCGGAGCAACATTCAGAAGAGCAAACCTCAATGTGACATGTCTAGACTCCGCAGTTGACGAGTAAATGGTTCTGATGGTTTAGCTCCGTCATCATGCTCAGACTCCGGTCTTTATAGCGTAGAAGAGGTCAAAGCAGTCCAGATGGCTGCTTTTTATGCACAGATTGAGCGCTTTATTTTTCACTGACTCCTGTGTTAATCTAGACGCCGAAGGCTTGCTCACATTTGCCAATTGGCAAAACGAAGAGGTAATTTTTAGTAAAGGAACAGACAAAAACATAAGGTGGACTGAGTGGCTAAGAAAACCTGTAGAAACGAAATCTTACTTGAAACCCAGCCGGCGCGACCGCCACAGAGCAGTCAGCATGCGCTGGATACATGGATGGAGACCGGACAAGGAATGATGATACACAGACTTCGTGGCGGGACTTGGAACAGTTAACTTGAGGTTACTGGTGTACCCCTTCAGAGGATGACGGTTTCACATATACATCTGGCAGCGTGCTCAAACAACAGCGGCGTAATATCCAGCATCTTGTGTGCTTCGTCTTGTGACGAACTACCTGACTTGTCATCACTTTCATTTAATTATGTGTCGTTTAGAAACAGCCATGCGGCCCTGAATTTACACCCTTATTTGCAGTTTGAACGCAACTGCCGGCAGTTATACAGAGCTAATAAAACTCGTGGGTATACCTGCGCAACGGTTACACGGAGAGCGCAAAGGCGCGTAACAGGAATACGCCAAAACTATGGACTTTCCGGCATCTAATTAATCGAGTGGCTCAACGACGGAGGAAGATAAGACTGGAATGGTCACGAGCGACCTATTGGTATCGACAAAGTAACCAACTGATCCTGGATTCGAAACCCAATCATCAATGGGGCGGAGCGGGGTTATGACTGATGCACGATCGTAGATCACTCATAAACACTTTCAATCAGACCAGATCGGTGAATGCGATTGTTATGTCCTTTCAAGTACTTCCTATCCAATCCATATAAAGTGGACCAGTGGATCAACGACAGGGAGCCAAGCTCTAAACTCAATGACGGAAGACGGTAAATAAACCAATTACATGAGCATTTCACTTTCCTTTACCTTATCAGCAAGCCTACGAGAATTTTAAACCGAGGCTTTAAGGCAGACCGAAATGTGCGTAGCTCATCCTAAATCCAAGTCAGGTGACTGAGTGCCACTCTCAAGTGACCTGTAACCTAGCTTAGGCAGTCACTGCGGATGTGACGCTCGAGAGCAATTCAAATGAAGACTCAAAAAAAACAGTGGTAAAATATGAAGCGTACTTTGCATTGACCTCTGGAGTGCTCATACAGGAATATGATTATTGTTAAGGCTTCTAGAAGATGGCTCGATAAAGCGAGTCCGCAAAGAGCGAAAAACGAATTCGAACACAGTTATCCAATTGGGTGAGTCTTTTTCGGCCTGTTGTAATGCAAAAGCCACTTAAATTCGTCAAGAGGCAACCATGTGGGTGGTAAATCACAGCAAAAGATTGCGTGCATGATGGCGGGAGGCATGTCAGGAAATGCAGACCCCTCTCGACAGCAGCATGCTCATACGGTGCCAGCGTCGGAAGCAACTGTGAGTGACTTTAAAAGAGCTCACACACACCCATGCACGACAGATCGACCGATTTCCATCGTGTGCTCCTAAGCAGGATCAGCACTGAGACGGCAGCTTGCGTAGGAGTTAGTTTATAGTAGTAGTAATAGTAGCAGTAGTAGTAATAGTAGTAGTAGTAATAGTAGTAGTAGCAGTAGTAGTAGTATTAGTAGTAGTAGTAGTAGTAGTAGTAGTAGTATTGGACTTGCCCATCATCTACCACCCCCTTCTTCTCCACCTCCTGTACCCCATGTCAAGAGAGTCCCGAAGACAGAAGACGAGAGATGGCAGAGGTGGCTAGCATGGCGAAAATGTAGACGGACCAGGATTTTATACCAGAGCAAAAAAGGGGACGACACAGAAGACAAGTGGTGGGCTGTTAGCATGCAACTGGACGCGCCACTGGACCCGGTATTTGTTAGGAGTCCACATTCCCTATAAGGCCTGCCGCATTTGGACCTAGCCTCCTGCGTTGGTTCAAAGCATCTACCGCGTGTACAGATATACATGCAAATGCACTGGAATGTACACTAGGCGGTTTACGGAGCGTTACAGAAAGCCGAAAGACATTTGGACATCTCGACTGGGCGGACTCCCGCAGACTAGGAATCGCAGACCTAGGAAGGAGTCCAAAAACTCGTCAGCATGAAGAAAAAACGCTATGCAAAATCACATTCGGTAGTTAGGACGCAGAACCGTTCGAGACGTGGGAGAACAAAGAATTAATTCGAATATCGAATTAAAAGTGTAAGGATAATCGGAAAATAATTTCCCATTACTGCGGAGTTGTTTTATTTGGAAACCAAACAATTCGAACCTGTATGCGAAGTCGATCAAAGTTTGAAAATTTAGTCGGTCTGTGGTAGTTACGCGGGGTGATAGGGTTCGTGGTTGCAGAAGGCACATGCATACTAGTCGGACGCATCCCACCTCCAATCGTAAGACAAAATTTGTCAACTTTAATAATGACGGACAAAATGCCGTGTGGGAGAATGCTTGTGTGCAGTCTTGCGCCCACCACCAGCCTCCAACAGCCACGTGGTGCGTACAAGAGGGAAGAGAGAGGGGACCCAGGCCTACGGTGTACGAGCGTATTCATTGATAAAAAAATTCTGACGCGCTTGAATCTGCCCCAATACCCGAAGGGTCGCAACTAACGGGGAAACACAATCGTACTCGGGACTGCAAGTTAGGCTACAAATGGCCCCTACTATATGAGCTCTCTATGGCGCTCTCAGGAACGTAAGATCCGGACTACCGACACGAAAGCCTGGCGTGTGTCGTGGGAATTAGCTCGTGTGTGTGTGCCACGCGTCGATGGTTTGTCAAACTTTGTCAGCCACTGAGCCCGTCCCCTCTCCGAATATTTAGACATTGCCTTGTCATTACAGCCAGGTAAATGCACACGCATACATCACGATAAGCTAACTCAAGCTTATGTCACCGGTACTGCGCATACTTGGTGGAGCACTCGAAGAAGGCGTCGCTTGTGAGATTCGAACTGTGCGGTGGAGACTCTATGACATGTCATTTACCCAGTCTGATCTCCAAACTTATCCTAGTCATGTTGGGAAGAGAGGACAGCGCAAACCCTACCGCCTATCCTAGACTTCCCGATTTAAACAAACCGACGTGTTCTAAGCCACGACAGTGGGTTGAAATTGGTGACCCAGAAGGCTGTCGACCGAAGGACCAACTCCGCGCTGACCAACATCAGCGTTGAGGGATCAGGCTGTGAAGGATCAGTTTAGTTGCGGTCAGTAAGACACTGTCTCCAATACACCCTTCGCTGGAGTTTGCATTTCGTGTAAGTGTTAGCGTGTTTTCGACGTGAGCAAACGTAGATTCAGACTCGTCAGCAACTGGATCTACGCCTACCTGCAATCGTTTTGAATTTATCTCTCGCAACAGGATGGAGGAAGAGAGGACGAGGTTTAACCCGCCAGCATCTTCCCTTGGCGGGTCAGTGGTGTTTGTCATCACTTGCGACGTTCGAATTGTCGGGCAAATAAACTGAAAAAAACATAGTGTGCAAGAACAGAACGTAGTTTGGGTTCTTCTTTGGAGAGCGAGCTTCCTGGATGTTAAATTGAACGCACCAACCGACATCGTCGCTTGGACACAGATTCCTATAGCTCCATGGAAGCAACCGTCTTGATAAGTCTAATGCCCTCAAATATGAGGTTTGGCTTTGACCGCTACTGTGGCCCGATGGATAGAGGTTCTCCATGACCGCCGCCCAGGTTTAAGCGGCCCCAGAGACCATAGAAAATTTCTCGCGCACTGAGAGCCGCGGACGGCTTACATCTTGTTATACTTGTTAGTCCTGCCATCTTGCACACTATTCGCGTTTAAACAAGCAGAGGTCAAGTGTGGAAGGAGTAGACTTGCTGCGGAAAATTCAAAAAACAACCAGACTTTCTGACTAATCCACACCCTTGCTGGGTGCTGGGGAAAAGTGAGTCCATTTTTGGCGAGGTTTGGTTCCGCAACCCCACCCTGAGTGATACCACATGGTCAGCTTACTCAAATGGTATTTGTTCGAAAACCTAACTAAACCACTCAATGGGTCAGGAAGGGAAAGAGAACGCGAGCGGAAATCGAAGCACGCGCAGGGAAGCGGGTGACGGTGGCGTGTACACACTCCCCCTCCCCGACACAGCCGCTTGCTGGACTGAGAGGATAAGGAGGGCGCAATCACAACTGGAAGCCGACGCAGGGAACTGCGTATTAATAAGCAGTGCATTGTCACTACAGTGGAAATGACGTATAAGCATCCACTCCCCTCCCACCTCCCTAAAACACTCGCTGGATTAAAATAATATAAAATACGTGATATTTGCAAAGTCAGAGTACTCGCATCTAGTACATTGTTTCATAAAGCTAGCCATGTGGTACGACTTAGGTGGAGCTGCCGGATCAAAACTCGCCCATTTTTTGCCGTGTGAGGCGGTTTTTTAACCCATCTTCAATCCTAACCTTTTTCTGCGACGTTATTCG
This sequence comes from Spirometra erinaceieuropaei, assembly GCA_902702965.1. NCBI lineage: Eukaryota > Metazoa > Platyhelminthes > Cestoda > Diphyllobothriidea > Diphyllobothriidae > Spirometra > Spirometra erinaceieuropaei. The sequence continues at coordinate 252,007 of CACRXP010000724.1, forward strand.
ATATCAGGGTGCAAGAGAATCATTCCAGAAGAGAGCAGGGGTTGCTAGAGTTTATTTGGCGGCCGAGTCTGTCGCCCACTAGATGTAATAGAAAGGTCAGGAGAGTAAATTACTGGAAATGTGCCTCAGAAGCCAAATGTGAAGCCCAATATTCCAGCGGTCTGCAAACGAATCACACGCACACACACAGAGCTACACCAACATCTGTTTTGACACTCTTTGCCACACGTCCTTTGCTCAGTACACAGCCGATACCAACATTGGCGTGGTCAGAACAGCCACTTGGGGCCTTACAGGACGACTTCATGATACCGCGTAAGCCGCTTGGTAGGCCGGTACGTTTCCTGTCACGGGATAACATTTACGTACCTGGTCTGAGATATTGAAGAATATGTTGTCTCAAGAAAGTACTCTAAACAATCGTACGCAGTGAAGGGAATAGAAACTTCGTCTTCTAAACTGATCACACATTTGTGCTGAAGAAATAGATTAAGAACGGACTCAAAGGATTCCTAACAGCGTCAAGAAGATATTTTTTGCACATATATATTTACCTTTGACAGGGAGGTTGAGGTGTCTGCAAATACAGACTCTACATGGAAAGCTGGAACTAGATAAGTATTCCGCACAATTACTTTTCCTAGGTGTCAAAGTCCTTCCTTTTTTCATATGCTCGACGTGTGGCAGGGTGTGACGCCTAGCTGAGTGCTGGGCAGAGGACACCAGTAAGCTAAAAATAAGTGCACTTTCTAAACTCTGGACCCTGGTCATTCATCAGGAAGAGCGGTGATATGAGAAAAAACCAGATGGCACATCATCTCACGTGAGAGAGAAAGAGAGAGAGAGAGAGAGAGAGAGAGACGACAGTGTCGCACACCTCCTACGCACACGAGAACGCACACAGAAATGTGGCATACATGAATAACCGACAGTTTGTTGGGAGCAGAATGACGAACAGAGATAACTGATGCCGTCAGAAAAGTGCGCTGAACTCTCCGCCTTTCGAAAGCAGGCATAGCGTTCCATTAGTGATGACAAGTTAATGCTGAAAATGGCCAACAGTCCGGTCAGCACACGGGCGAGGGATGAAGACAGCAAAAAATGACAGGATTTGAAAAGGGCCCCAATTTGTAACAACGTTGTTGCTCATGATAGAGTTTGTTTGAAGTTAAAAAAGCATTATAAAGCAACGCCTTCCCTCCGTAAAGGTTACAAATTTACCGTGGCTACTGTGCGTGGAGTTGTTCTACCGCAACGCTGAACAATTTTCCGCCCGAAATAGTGAAGAGCTGTGCGAACAACAAGCCACATCTTGCAGAGAAGCATACTCGACTGCGCGCCACGATGCGATGGGAGAGAATCTCACAATAGCTTGAAATCAGTGTACAGTCTTGCCCCGAAAGAGAGTTTCGCTGTATTAAAAAGGGCTCCTATGAGCTTACACGAGCTGTATGAAAAACGGGAACATCATCCAATTAGACATTTAATGAAGTGCTCAGCAAAATTCCCATTACCGTTCTGCGATCGGGGTATATTGGTGAACGGTCACTTCATTTTACTTCTATTATTTTGGACTACAGACAACAGAACGTGGAACCCTTACCACAATTATACAGTTCTGGCTCAATGAAACTAAACGGGGTTAAATCCTCGAATTAGCTCATCCTGAACTCGGGAAAAAAGCGATTGATGAAATCAATTTAGCCAGAAAGAGCCATTCTAGCCGCTCATGTCTTCGTAAGCAACGTGTCACAACTACTAATTACTGGGCACTGCGACGTCACATGAATGATCTTCAGAACGGGAGCTTGGGGATAAAATGGAGATAGCCAATCCCGTCCTGGGATCAGGATAGATCAGTAACGACTGACCCAACGGGACTACTGCCTCACTGAAGACGAGGCTCGATAAGGGGGAAGGAGATCGGACGCGCCAATTCTTTACATGACGTCCTACCTGCAAGAAGGAGCTTTAAGCAAAGAAAAGGCATCCGGTTTCACCGCATTCTCCTCAAGTCCCGTACAGAAAGGGCAACTGGGATACGTATGTGATGCCCCGTCAAAAAAATTTGTTTACGGTTGACTGCAAGACAGGGAGCTAAATTCGCCTAGGCTTATCCTAAGTGACGTAACTTAGAAACTATAAGGCAGGTTAACGTATGTATGTTAGCTTTCTGATTTTACTCACTATTAGACGGACGTTAGTGGATGTAAGCAAGAACTGCGTCGGCAAATCGAATGAATTAGGGTCCAGCAATGCGCCGTGTAACAGTTTGGAGCGATTTTTTTACTCAACTGCATTTGCGGAAAATGGTGAATGCTTCTCAGCGACCTTACGATAAATTGATTTGATGTGAGAAAAATCAAATAAAAATCTTCATACTGCCGATAGAAGCGATCAGGTGCGTTCCAGGAAGCAGTTCAGAAAACGACGATTCAATCACTGGAACAGAAAATTTATTGGCCTGGCGTTTCGGATTCTCACTCGAACCCATCATCAGAGACAGTCGCAGGTGAGGGTAGTGGTAACTCAAGGAGTGAAGTATTTATAGTACGTAACTACCGTAGAGCCATATGCGTACTAAAATTAGGAGCTCTCGCAATCACCGCTGGGGGTCGTAATTGATGCGAGGATGGCTTGTCCGCTCGCGTCCGAATCGCTAATGGCCGAGATTTCGTCATCCGTGTTGGATGCTGGCAGTAACGTACTATAAATGCTGCACTCCTTGAGCCACCACTACCCTCATCTGCGATTGTCTCTGATGATGGGTTCAAGTGAGAATTCGAAAAGTCAGGCCAATAAATCTCTTGTCCCAATGATCGCATCTTCGTCTTCTGAATCATCGTACTAGCTCATACATAATTCTTCATCACCTGCCACCAAGGCCCACCCTGCTTACCGCTTGAGCAGAATCGCCAGACTGCAGCTGAACTACCACCTCACACTGCGATAATCTGACTACTGACTGAAATTCCTCCTAGTGAGCCTTCTTCAATCTTTACTGTCAAAATATGCGAATTGAGACAGTAAATTGTTAAGTTAGTTAGATAGGCAAGAATATTAGGCCAATTCCCCATCAAATGACTGATCTATGTTATGATTTCTGTGGGGTTTTTACAGTATTCAAAAGTACGCAATATGCGGAGTGTAATCAGTATCACCGGTGCTCACGATTTCTGAAACGCGACCTGCGCTTCCAAATGTTCCATGACAATTGGAAATTATGATCTCCACAAACGATGCAACAATAGTTTTAACTATAATAGGATAAGACATTCTAACGTGTTTCACAGTAAATCTGAAAGGATGATGCTATGAAGGATGAAAAATGAGCTTGTCAAAACGACTAAATTAGCCTTAATTAAGTCACTTATCAGAGCCTCGCAGAAGGTAATTTCTTTCAGACCACCAATATGTAGTTAATATCTTTCAGCTATTTGAAGGAAAATACAGTCGCTTTTAGACAGGATTTCAAAACGAATTGTAAAATATATACCAACGTGGCAGACCCAATCTAAGTAATCAAACTAGTAAGACTTTAAAGCTAAGGCAGACACGCTTATCGGAATTGACTTAGCATTTAGGCTGCCTTCTTTCAGTCTGCAAGAGTGCTTAAGGCGTTTGCTCAATACGCCACGAATTTTCGGTAAGCTGAATTTCGTGAGACCTGGGAAGAATTGATTCACTGCCTGATCTAGGCAGCACTTTGAGATCGTGAAACTGCTTTCTACGCAGTTAATCTGAGACGCCGTGAGAGCGCACTGATAAAGTGGAAGCTGGTGTCTTTGGAGGACGCTCTACGGATTTCCCTGCTCGAGGACACAATCCGTCACTTGGCGATGGTGGTATACTCCTGCCCAAAATTGACTTGAAGAAGACAACGTGGCGAGTGAATAGGTTCCTAAGGCGGACAGAGGACGAGAATCGGCCTGTGTAGATGAATATCGACCACAAGCCCGCTTTTCCTCAATGAACACGAAGCAGCCCTCTCCAAAACCAACGGTTCAACCACGACCACCATTCTGCTGATTACACTGCTGGTAACAGACTTGTGACAGTGACGGAGGCAAACACAGAGGAGAGAAATGCTTATGTCCAGGTGTACGAAATAAGATCGTTCTGAGTTACTCTGGTTATACTTATGGCAGTGGCGGAGAGAAGTACCAAAAGCCAAGTGTGCCTATTTATGGGTGCAAATGAATGCCGTTATGAGCTGCTAATAGAAAAGCAAAAATGTTATTCTTTCTTTCAAAACCAACTAGAGGGATTTCAAGAGTGTAGGTTCTGAGTGAAAATTTGCGTCAGAAATTCCTTTTTCAGTACACCAATTGTCGATGTATGTTTTGTTGAAATTGACAACACCAACACGTGACCTAGCACAGACTGTGCAGTGTATTCAGTGTGATAACTAGTGATAAAGACGCAACGAATAAAAGGAGTAAAGAATGTCGTAATTTGGTGTTCTAGTAGTCGGAATTACACCTTTTACATATTCTCCACAACGTAACTGTGGTTGTCGTCGATCAAGCGTACAACGGCAGACTTCTTCTTACAAGACGGCAGACCTATGGTTGTACCACACAGCGATGATTTATGGTTCAGGGTATCATTCGGTCTCCCGACAATGGCAGTTTCATGCAATGTGTATGGCCATTCACACTCCGACCCACAATTAGTCACTGAGGTATACATGCGAACTGTCAGCTCTTTAAGAATGCTGAGAATTCGTCCGCAATAGGAGTCGGTAGCTGGAAAGGCCGCCTTAATAACACCGACAGTTCGACGGTCGATTTCAACGATGTCCACCGTGTGCTTCGTAAGAGGGAGAAGACAGTGACGCTTACTTGCGGGTAACGTAGTTTATAGTGGCGGCAGACTTGCCCAGCATCTATCGCACTCTCTCCTTCCCCATTTAGGCCAGGTTTTACGATCAAGTCAAGCAGGCGGGAGGCGGGTGAGATCATAGGTTTTTGGCACGGCTGGACCTGCACCTAGGCGTACCACCACATCCCCCGGTCCACAACAGACACTGGACCAGGATTTTAACCAACAACAACAAGTGTGATGTCTGAATCTAAGTAGTATTAAGCTGATAATAATTGCGAAGGTGGATTTCCTGTTCATAAAATATGCGTTTCGGCATTTAGTTTTTCTACCCTATTTATTAAATGCATAGTAAAAGATCACTTATGCAGTAAAACACCCTGTCAGTATCCTGTGGGGGAAGAGAAGGCCAAGTGAAGTAACTTTAGTGTCTAGTAAAAACCAAATCAATCTGTTAGGAAACAAATATGTAAGAAAACGTATACTTTCGAGATCGGCAAAATATCTGTACAACAAAGTTGAGACTTGTAGCAGCAAGAATAAAATCAGAAAATGGCCTCTAGAATGTGGTTACTTGAGCAGTCGAGTATACTAAGGCCTTTGCAGGCCGCGTGGAAAGAGGCTTAACGCTAATCGTCTTGTGAAATCCGCCAAGCAGAACATTTCCCTCCACTTTTAGGGCACAAGTGCTACATTCTCACTTCGATAAACTATCAACTTCACCCGGGCAGACGCCTAATGCGCACGCCAGACCAAGAAAGCGATTCGTGGCAGAATGCTTAAGTTGAACGCCGCCGCAGCATACATGTAAGACTGGGGGGGGAGAGATGGAGGGAGAGAGGGGGGAGGGTGTGGTGACCTAGGCCGCAGACACGAGCACGCTGGGTAACCAGCTGTCGAGCCTGAGGACTGGCAGGCGCTCCACGCAGAGGTGCCTGAATTCTGGTTAACCTGTGTCTTTTAGGCTAAGAAAATGGAAAGCTCAGGGCTTGATTGGAGAGTGCTGACCATTAAACGAGTACAGTACTATAGCTGGCCGTCTGAAACTGAAATGCGCAAAAACTTCGAATAAACCTTTAGCAGGACTGTCACACGGTGTAAACCTGCGAATTAAGGAACTGCGATAGCTTTGGATAATTGTGACTAGGAGGATGAGCTCACAGAATATTAGAGACTCCATGCAAGGGGCCGAAGACGATGCTGGAGCTGCTGACTGGTGTTTCCTAACAGATATGTCTTCCTCCTTTCAAAGTCAACAGTACAATTTCCACCTCTCACATTGAAAGTTGTGCACGAAGGAGTGAGGAGCCTTTCTTGTCTTTGTCGGTAATAACATACTGTTTATATCATGCGCCGCTGTGCGGCTGCTGGTTGGGCTCGAGGGAGAGCCTGTAAGGCACAAAGGAACGAGTGAGTTCCGTAAGAACGGTCGGTGAGCGCCCTCTACCATTGAGGAGACGAAGCCGACGCAAGTCTAGAGCACAAGAACGTTTGACAGGCCGACACACGCACAAGCAGCAGACGCAACTGCGAAAGATATATGGACAGGGAAAAGAGAGTAAGAGAGAGAGGTGGCGCAATAGCATGACCCAAAAACAGGGATCGTGAGGCTCACGCAAGGAGTGAAGGGGGGACAAAAACCACCCATTTCGGGGCCTGGCGAGACCAGTAACCTTTAGTCCGACCGCTTCTTCTCAAATATTTCCACTCGTTCACGAGCTCGTGGTGGAATCACTCTGAGGAGACAAAACACGCTACCACCGCCCTTTTTTGACTGTATGACAAACTGCGTCCAGTGATAGAAGAATATCATTACTTTTTGAAAGCAACCCCTGACTGATGGTGAATATACCACCGCTGGCTGCTAGACTCGTGCATGGGCGAGCGTTTCCAGCTGACAGACTGGTGCACGCATGCAGGCCGTCACCGGGGACGGCGGAGGCGCTTAACTGAGGGAAGAGAGGGCGTTTGTTCCAGTATCTGCGTGATAAATATTTACTCTGCTGAGTGAGACGCGGAATAACCTTGCTTAACACTGAGCTACAGGGATAGTAACATGATCTCGCTAAAGTATCTTAAATAGCGCCGACAGTCCAACTGCCTACATAGACGCAATCTTTTTCTAAACTGACCAAAAATGCAACGAATACAAAAGGGATTTAAGCATATTCGGCTCTGCGCTCTGGCAATTTACTCAATGTCAAAAATGGCTTCAAATGCCCTTCGTTAATTGGCTAATCGCAGCGCAAAAATAAAGAGAAGGATATAACTACAGTGCGCGATGGAAAGAGTCCTGGTCTTGAGGCCTGCGTCAACAAGCGCCGAATATGCATTCATGGCCTATAAAGGCGTCCATGTAGATTACCTGTAATGTTTGTCGCGTTTAAATCCCCAAACCGGAGAACAAACACGAATGTGCCTAGACAGCAAGGAAATGCGTTCTGGAAATATATTTCATGAAAGAAAATGCCAATCACAGGTGGAAAGTTGCTCCCACATCCATAATCAGGTGGAGTTGCATTGACGAGCAGATTAATGTAGGCTTCTCAACCGGTCAAAATTTTATGGATCTCCCCGTTTTTTCGTTATCCTTTGAAGGAAGCGTCTTCAGGCGGAGCCCTTAGGTCCAGGACAGCATTTCAAGGTCTAATACTGCCCTTTTTAAATGGCCGTCTCGACGGCTAATGTCAAGAGCGAAACCCGATCATAATGCTGTCTCGATTCTACTCAAGTAGAATAAATTAGTTCGAATTGAGTAACGCCACTTAATCTTATCCGGTTATAGTACGGTATACGGGCGCTCGTTTTTGTATTTCAGCCACATGACTTACAAACAATGAATCCAAATATTAGGTCTCCTAACCTTGAAATGTTCTGTGACTGCCTGACGATGTCAAGAAAACCAGAAACAAACCGTATCAAGTCAACCGCGTCGATTTATTACCATGTCAAGCTAGGAACTATGTCATTCAACCTTTCGCCATTTCTAATGCAATGCACGTGCACGCTAAATCCGTATAATTAGTAACGCGAGACTGTAGCATGGATGTTGCACATAATTTTCTCGGGCTCCACTTCATGTGCAGCAATTTTTTCAATCTATGCAGGTCCACATGACTGTTCTTCTTCATCGCTACTGTCGTTCTACTGCCCTCAGCCAATTGATTTGCTAAGAATGTCATGATCAAACAGCTTTCGAGTGTACGAGACCTCAGCCGTACTCTCCGTCAAATGTCAACTTATCGCCATTCCGGTCGGTTCCTTCCATCGCTGCTTTCTCAGTACACTGTAGTTGCATCTGACTCGATCTGGAACCTGCTTTCTAAACCGAGGCTTTTCCGAGGAAATAAACATTTTCGCTGACCACTCGGCACACATCAAAGCGTACTCATCCGCTCCTGGTGATAATCACCACCAACCACCTGGAGGACTGTGCAGCCGACTACGCGGCGACTTTGTTCATATTAGCTTTCAACTTTGCTTTAAGTGCGCTAGCATTGTGCCCTCCAGAGAGCACTTAAAATGTTCACTTGTCAGCCGGAGAAATGAGTAGTAAAATGCAAGGTCAATAAGCCGAATTTGACTTTGCCAACAGAAGGCGCACAGGTCTGGCATAAGAGCATACATTGAAGGAGAAGGCGCACAATCCCGACAGCGTAGAAATTTAGCTAGGATAAAGGGCAAAGAGTAGGTTGTCTCCAAAAATACCTTAAATGCATGATTTAGGCTGCCATATTAGAAAACGAACATTTCACAAGGGCAGGGAGTGGAAAATAGTGAAGGTGGACGACAGGGAGTCATTTTTGTGAGTAATATACGCTTTATAGGTTACTTTTCCGGTCTCAGACCGGAAAATAGCTTAATCTGTATACCCAGAAGAAGAGGATATCCAGCAAGTTGCGTCAGCAATCCGGTTATCGGACACTAGTTTCCGACTGTTTGATTTATGTTTACGGTCTTCCTCAGCAAGATGGTTCAGTTATTTAAGTACAACCTGATCTTCATGGTAGTTTACATAGTGCACACTTACTAAGACTCATGGGACCGGCCAGGCCTACAGGGCAGACACAGCTGCCCACGGGAATTAAGTCTTACGCACAGGAATACTTCATCCACATAGGACTGACATAACGGTATAAAACAGTTTGTTGGCAGCAGTGGAGGTGTGTAAAACAACTGGTGTTTTTATTCCTGCACACCTGCCACTGCCGGAACATACGCTCTGGCAGATTGCTCCGGGAGAGGGTCAACGGATTTGTCAGCCCGCCAATAAAATTCTAGCCTTCTGGTGGTATAAGTTAGCAGTTAAATTTAAAAAAACCGAGATTCCTCGTCACCTCATCAAGAACTTTCTGTAGAATACCGACCATTGCAGACCACCGCGGCCGCAGGTAAAGAGGATCACCATTACTTAGACTGACAAGGGTACCTCTTGTGTTGTGTGGATCATGGTCAGAAAAATCTCTGAAACAGATGGCCAATTGTGTTGTCCCCTGACCATCGCATTTCAATAACGGGATAAGGCATGTGGCGTGATTCAATCTATAGAATCAACAATAAATATGGCAACATTATTCATCCCGAAATATGGTATCAAGGCAAAAAGTCGAGGTTTCTACAGAGCCTGGCAAAAAGAGGAGCAGACAGACAGATAGTGTCATCTACTTGCTATTTTTAAATGTTATTGAGTTTCCTAATTGCCTTTGGCATTGTAGTGTTTCGCAACATGGAAAGATAGGAAGACGATCTTCTTGCCGTCACCAATTACTATTACATTTTTGGCTAAACACAATGTCGAAACAACTAGCAGTTTTATTGATCGTGAATAAGTTTTAAGCTTCCCAATAGATTGAAGCCATTACGTATGCGGAGCACGGTAAGTATCAAGCCCGTCTTTAAAAATAAGTCTCAGAAGACGAAGATGTGATAACTGGAACAGGAAATTTATTGACCTGCGTTTTCGGACTCTCATTCGAATCCATCCTCAGAGACAGCCGCAGATAAAGGCAATGGTGGCACAAGGAGTGCAGTATTTAAAGCACGTGGCTGCCGTGGGACCATATGCGCATTGTAATTAACAGCTCTCGTAATCACCGCTGGGGTTGTAATTGATGCGATGGTGGTTTGTCAGTCCGCGTCCGAGTCGGTAATAGCCGTGATTTGGTCATTCATGCTGGATGCTGGCGTGACGATGGCTCAGCAAATTGGCTTACTGTCACTGGGATAATTGCTCGCCTACCCCCTCCCCATGTGACTGCTTCCCCTGCCGAGGGAAAATCTCAGCACGGAATATGGTACCGGGAGGTCATTGTGCTTGTTGATGGATGTTGACTACGAATTCCATTTAAAAACTTTAGCATCGTCCGCAGAAATCGAGGTTAAAATACCATAGCTGGTTTCATTTTCCAATCCCAAAACTAAACACCAACAGTAGGATGTGAACGTTTAACTCGCTCCTGCGTGTAGCTGCTAAATTTAATTCGTCCTAAAATTCAAGGCACATAACACTTTCGAAAACTTTAAACCTGTCATAACCTGAATACTGCGTTCATAACACCACCCAGGTTTATTTAGGTAGGCTAAGTCCCACTGAATGCCGGGCATTAGAAATGACAGCCTAACTGCTTGCGACAGAGGGCATTCGTAGTGCAAATGAATCTGCTATATCAAAAAGTCGACTGATGGTCGGAGCTCTGCTACAACATTGCATAATATCGTTATGCAAATCAAGCCCAGTGTTGTAGGCGAGCGAACAATCCCATCGCAAAATCAGTAGGCGATTTGTGTGCAAGACAATTAACTCAAGCAAGCAACAAGAAAGATAAATAATTTGGGCAGCAGTATTATGTCGGATTGGTTGTGTGAAAAATTTCAATGGTAAGGAATGTGGAAAAGCAAATATTATTTTATCTGGTGACTGTCAGAAGCAAATGCGCATCTTTCGGACGAAACAGAGAAATGTTGCACGGCCACCTGGACAAAACTTATGTTAGCTGCCGTGACCTTAAATAAGCATACTGCCAAAACATCACTTTGAAAGTAAACGGTTCCTAGAATATCTCTCATTTAATGAGTGTTCGGTGTCAGCCGTATAAAGAGAGCGCGTAAAGTGCTAATTTGTAGTTGAAAGTTCATATTGCGGCTTCCTTGGTTTCCGCACTGGTGCGCGACCATGCGCAGGACCAGGAATAACGTTTTGTACATTAAACAACCTATAAGTCACTTGGAAATGCGACAATGGCATTGTGACATAAGCGCCGTAAACCGACAGTAAAATAAGTTCATTTGACACCATTGTCTAGTGGATGGGCTCCATCGAGCGAAAGCTTTGGGGCAACCTTCGACACGTCTGTATTCAAAATTCACAAGAAAAGTTTTGAGCCATAGGTTTTGGTCAAAAGCTCATGCCTAAGTTAGCTGTTGACTTGTCTAACCGACTGTCTATAAACTCATACGATTAAAATGAACAACATGATCCGGAGACGCAAATATATGTCCCTATATACTAGGTACACGGCACAAACCTCGATTATTGACTGCCTTTTGGAAGATAAAACAGTATAAGTGAACGGCTGAGGGTTGATAGTGAATAATACAGATGGGAATCAGAAAATAGCAAAGATGCCCTGCGCATGGACCCAGGTCATCCATTTCAGATATCGCCGACACCCCAGTGATCAACATATTTTGATATTCATGGGTCTTGTGGCAGGTTTCAAATAATTCACTTTCAGCCAGCTGTGAAAAGCTCGGTGCCTTGGTTGGATTCGAATCCACGACAGTAAGAGGAGGCTTTCATACAGCAAAGCTCTAACCATCTGATCTTCGAGGCGTCACCGGACGACGCGAGTTTAATCACATTTTTGGTCAAGTTTACCCGCCAAACTAAGTGCAACTCCTGTTACCACCAAATCTGATACAGTAGGCTGACTGCTCAAAAAGGATTTTCTAAGTAATTTACCCAGAATCCACCAGATGACAACCAGGTTCACGTAATTCATAGGTGCTATGGCAGATTTCAAATAATGCACTTTGACCTAACTGAAAAACTCAGATGGTTAGAATGTTGGCTGTACTAAAGCCTCCCCTTGCTGTCGTAGGTTTGAATCCTGCCGAGGCAACCGAGTTTTTCACAGTTAGGCCAAAGTGAAAATTTTCGATATGTTTTATCTGAGCGAAGATCGAATAGTCAACAATCGATGTGAAAGTGGTTTTGGGCCTGGCATCGGGGACAATTTACTCGTAGCAAAGTGTTATTGACGCAAATAGAAATTGCAGACAACTGTTTGTAAAGGAAATTACCGCGCGTTTAGCACAAAATCATAATACTTGTGATAACCTGTTTGAATGTCTGCATGGTACGCACGGTAGAAAACGAAAAAAACAAGAAGTGTCATTATCATTCGAACAAATATTTGACTGTAAAATCCGCAATGCCTTTTCACAAACGTGAGAAAAAGATGTCGTTTGAACGCCCACTATTCCCGTCATTACGATTAATTCATTTAAGTGGCTGGACACAAAGGAGCAGCTTTCGGCACACAATAAGAAGCCGGAAGCCAATGGGGAACGCAGCTGCTGAACACTCGATTAGTACGCAACTAGTGTTTGTAAGGAAATGAGAACCAAAATAATGCGAAACCGCAGGGGACAGGTAAATATAATAGAAAATGCAGTTGTTCCTGAATGCCAGGCCGGCGAACATTCGTGATAAAATTAGAAGTATGACGAGTATACATCGAGCACTAATGACGGTTTTACGTTCTTCTCAGGCTATCAATTTCGAACCTGTACTTTATAAATAATGCAAATGAGTAACCTTAGTTAGTATTTATAACAAAACAAGAAATCAACTAAAACTACAGGTTTTTGACCTATTTCATTAAAATCTATGCAGCTGAAAACTAAATAACCTGTGGAATAATGAATGTATATTAGGATACAGAGAAAAATAGGACCGATAAAACATTTATAACGATAACAGTGACTTTAGTGCTTGTTTTATAAAGTGAACGCGGAAAACGTTCGTCTGCAGACAATAAAACATGAAATTGCTTATTTAATCTAAATGTCTAAACGATTAGAAATATAGTCAACTCGGGCGGAATTATATGTGAGATACGGGTATGCTTACATTAAGGGATTCCCAGCACAATGAATAAAATATGATTCAAGAAAAGATGCAGATAAAAAAGTGGGGGATGCAAATCTTTACAACAAAAGTAAGTAGAGAAATTAACAAGCTCTTCTTACTTACGTATTTGCGGAGTAATCGGGTGGTCGGGAGAAGAACAACCGGCTTTACAGCTGCCTAGAGCAATGATCCACTTTTGTCGCTCCAGAGGTGTCCGAGCTCTCAGGTAGAAGCGCTGTGCACCCGGATCGAGGATATCCAGCCGGCAAGAATCTGACGAACTAACTGTGAGGGCTCGGGATGATCTAGGCAAATGTCCTCACCTATCACTTCGCAGGCGGCCACTTTTAAGGCGCCTTTACATCCCAGGCCAACTTCCACCTCAGAGTTATAGTAAGAAAGAACTCCATCCCGCAGAGAGAAGTAACGTGGTTGCCAACCTATAGGATACCGCTAAATGGATGCGATATAAATCCTACCATTTATGTAGTTGGTCCACTTGTACAAGAGACCTTCCATATTTCCTAAGCACAAAAACATTGTTGTTAGAATATGCAGCACGTTTAATCTTAGAAAATATTAGCATGAAATGACGAGCTGCCTATTGTTAAATAAATGCGTGATAAACTGATAACGAACCGTCGAAGTCTAAGACAAAAGAAGTTGGAAATAGCACTTAAATGAATCAAAAATGTGGGTAATGGACTTCTAGATGTTGTGAATCTTAAGAGGCGGATGCATCTGTAGGTTATTTAAAGAGGATTTAAACCCAGGTCCAGCGATGGCTATTGAAAGCCGCCTATAAAAAGGAAACGAGGATTGGAGGGGAGATGAAAAAGTAACGACGTGGACAAAGCGCGTTTGGAACAGATGACAGCAGTTCTTACGGCAACCACAGATAAAAAACACGAGTTACACATAGTGCTACTCCAAAAGTTCCAAAAAGCACATTTCCACATGAATAAATGTGCACATCTACTCCCAATGTGTATGTATTTTTATAAATGTATACAAAATAGGGAGTATATTTATTCGTGAAAAATTTCGCGCATAGAAAAATTAGAATGCGGATGATGATATAACCACTGCACAAACAAACTAACAAAATCAATAGGCCCCACATGCCTGTCTAGCAAAAAAAACAAATCAAAGCAAGAGAAATCATAAGCTCTCTCTAGACTAAATTGTGTCTGGAAAAAGAAATCTGTACTGCCATAAGGGTTAATTGCGAATAAAAATTTCGCCGAGCACATTTTAAGTGAACTTTATTTAAGCAGTTTAATTTTGACTATGTAATAACGGCATTACAAAAGAGAACCTTTTTATTAAAATCCCAAAAACGCGATAATTAAGAACGTTACTCGACACACCAAAACAAACTAAAAGCTATAATTGAGCCTTATTCGGGTTAATCAGTGCTTCTGAGGTTACAAGCAGTTTTATACTTCGAGACTAGTTAGGGTCCTCGGAACCATGAATAGGACAGTGTCTTTGTTCTGGTATGCGTAGGAAATATAGTTTACAAGATGTGCATTAAAAATAATATGAGTCATAAAGTAAATACGGATTTGGAGGACGAGCCGGTTAAGAAATGGGCGGCTTTAAGGTACGCTTTGTTTCGGCTTGCAGCCGCTCAGTCGTTCAGTTTTCTCTTCTTTAATAAATTGCCCACTGACTTGTTACATTCTGAGCGGCTGAACAACGACCATTGGTGAAATACGCAGTAAGTGTCTAGTGTTAGATCGACTTCCAGAAAGCTTTCGACACTGTGCCACACCAAAGGCTCTTACATAAGCTGAAAAAACAGGGATCGGTGGCAACTTCCTTAAATAGATCGAAAACTTCCTTGTAGATCGACAGCAGGTTGTGTGCGTCGGTCAGGGAAAATCAGATCCGGCTATGGTCGATAGTGCTGTCCCCCAGGGTTTAGTATTGGGACCCATTTTGTTCCTTATCTACGTGGACGATGCCGCAAGAGTTTTAGACTGTGAAGTAGCAATGTTTGCGGATGACATGAAGATATGGCGTCAAAGGTTCAAAGCTCCTTTCCTTATGCGACCCGCCTAGTAAATCTGAACCTCTTTCCTTTGAGTTACACGCAACTTCGCGGAGATCTAATGTAAGCCTTCCGCATTGTAAAGGGGTTGGATTGCAGTCTGGCCTTCGAGGACTTTTTTGAATTTGCTACCACGACCAAACTCCGAGGTCACCAGTTAAAACTGCGCACTCAGGAGGCACGGCTGGATGTGCGGAATTTCTCCTTCTCGGTTCGCGTGGTCAAACCAGGGAATGAGCTTCCCGCAGATGTTGTGATGTCACCATCTATACAAAGTTTTAAGAAGAATCTGGACATATTTATGTTCCGAAATGACCAAGAGTGATGAGAAGTCGAGCTCACCCCCTGTAACTCCTTCTCATTTTGTCCCACCATTATGGGCGTGTTCGAACTATTTCAGCCCAGAACATCTATCTGTACACCGCACATCTTTTTACGTTGCAAATAGGGTACTCAAAGGCATACGCCTATTTTCCTCAATAAACTGAACTGAACTGAACTGATAATAAATTTTGACGCGAGACTGTCTGCTGCAAAAAACGACCCGGAGTGAGAAGTCCATGACAAGGGCCGTTGCACAGAAGTTATATGTTTTCAACGTGAAGTTAAGGCGGCTGACTTACTAATATATGAAGTCAGTGTGCAGTCGTGTCACGTACTGTTAATTCCTCTGTCGATGCACTGTCTATATTCATCATGATATTTTTGAGCATCCATATTCAGGGAGTATAGGGACCTGAAACCCGGGGGATAAGTTCATCTAACAAAACTAGCTGCACGATTGTGTCTTACCGTGATGATGACGAGCATTTTGATATTCGAGGTCACCAACAAGGTCAAGCCGCTGGTTTTAAATTTGAAGATAAGTGGAGGATATTATTTTAAATGGTTTTTCTGTGAGACCTAACGATTTTAGTACCTGTTTTTTTGTTTGAATTTCCTTAAATACAGGCCTTTTCTCTAAGAACTGCCTGCTGCCATCTCCTTTCGAGTTTTGCTAGTCTATGCCCGTTGTTCACTAATCGCACTTTGCAATTCTCATTTTGTGCATCCGATTTCTCTCTTACTGTTGTCATTTATTTTTACATCGTTAGCCCCTAGCTGAAATTCAGTCAACTTGTCTACCAGAAGTTTTCTTAATCACAAATTGCCTCGAGACAAGATGAGACCAAAAGTCACTGGTCGACGTAAGCTCTCGGCTCTTGTAAGTAAACATGGCCTAACTAAACGTAAGTCAAAAGCTTTACCTAAATCTAAGTCAGATGATATTACTAGTCAGTCGTCACCCGTTGTAATTGGTCGGCAGCTTAATCTGTCTGCACTTGACCACTGCAATGAATTTATGCTAAAGTTTGGCTCTTTGCTGACAATTCTTGGACATTTATTCGACGGGAACATCTCCGATATTCCCTCTGAAGAATGTAGGCGTCTCGACTCACTTGTTCACCTGATCGCCAGTGAATCTAGTGATAGACAGAAGCGTTCTTACAACTTTCTGCTAAAAATGCTCCTCGATCTGCTCGGCCAATTGATGTTGCGACTAGTTTCCTGTATTCATGTGGTTTCAACTATAAAATAGCTGCTGCCAAACGCTTGTCCACCCGTAGTACAAATCCACCCATCTTAGTCAAATTGTTTTCATTAATCGAAGTTGACACAATCTTTACTCATCGAGAGCGTGTCACTGCGTACCTAGCGAAGGCAAAATTTTTCCTTTGTCATGATCTTACTCCTATGGAGCGTAGAATGGGGTCTCTATTCTCACGTAAACCTACTGCTTCTCAGTCTAATGCTCCCCAACTCGGTCATAATACAAGTGGCCGTAAGGATTCAGCTTCTCCTACTCCTGCGACATCTGACTCCCTCCTTCATCTTTCTCCGACATCTCCATCTCACTCGAACCACTTGACGCATTTGCCTGCCCCTAAACTTGCAGCAGCAGCAGCAGCCCCATTTGTCGTTTCGTATCCTCCCGATAGTCCCGCTGAGACACATGAAAATCCGTCTACATCAGCTAGACAGATAACTTCTATTGTCCAACTGGGTGCTGTAAGGTCTACAGCTAAGTCACCCGTGGCTTGGAGTCAGAACGATGAGACTCGAAAATTGAATCAGACTCCGACCCAAAAGATAGGTAGTACAGTTCCATTTAGGGGTACGACGCCTTCTCTTAGATCCAACAAGTCTGTTCAGCCCAGCACGTCTATAAACCCCGCAGCTCCAATTATATCCCCGAATAATTCTCTGTACTCCGTACCGGTTACTCATCAAAGCCCTACTATGTATCCAACATATAATTCATACATGAATAACCCTCAATAGAATAGGTTTATTGTAGCGCCCCTTGGGCAATGTCATTTATGCCCCAATCTAGTTCAGGCTTCCCAAAACATAAGGCCAATTTCCCTCAGGTACGTCAACCTATCTCCTTTGACTTCCAATCTAGACCTGGTTTCCCACTATTTCATTCTTTTAGTGGCCTACCCTCACCCACTAGCCCCTACTTTCCTTCTAGCCTCCCTCCTCCTCCCCTTTCTCCATTATTTAACTACCAACAAGTCTATCCATGTTCTAACTCCCCTAGCATTCCAATGTTTGAAAACTATATCCCCACATCCTTTAGGTCTCATACTCAGCCTTCTCTTGCTGACTCCCGTACGCCAATAACTCTAACTTAACTGGTACTTATTCTCCAAGTGTCATTACTTCACAGCTTACATATCCGCCTCCAAATTTTTTTTTAAATACCGTCGAAAATAGCATTGCCGTTCGAAACACATTAGATACTATATTATTGAATGCCAGGTCTGTTTTAAACAAGATGGCCCAAATCAGAGCCATTGCTCTGGAAATGACGCCTGATATTATATGTGTAACAGAATCTTGGACACATTCTCTAATTCCTGACTCTGCCCTTCTCATAGATGACTTTGATTTTTACCGCCAAGACCGCACGACTAGGCGTGGAGGTGGTTGTCTTCTTTATCTTAAATCCTACCTAAAGCACTCTCCCTATTACTTGGATGTTTCCTCATTCACGGGAAACTTCTGCTTTGCATCTGTTATTCTCTCGCCGCAAAGAAAGGCAGTTATTGGCTATATCTACAATCCCCCAAATTCTTTAGCCCGTGATGATTCACAACTCTGTGAAATCTTTAAATTAATTTCGGAAGCAGCTTTCGATGTTAAAATAATCACAGGGGATTTTAACCTTCCTGAAATTGACTGGGTTTCCAATAGCTGCCCACCCAGATTCCAGCCCTTTCAAGATATTGTCAATTTTTCTAATTGGTCCCAACTGGTGCGCTCTCCAACAAGAGATAATCACATTTTAGATCTAATCTTTACCAATGACATTGCTCCTCTTTCTGTTGCTTTAAAAAAGGACCTCTTTGACAGTGACCACGTATTAATTCATTGTTGCCTACCGCTTACCTTTTCAAAAAAGACAAGCGCCGTTCAGATTTTCATGAATTACGACTGCGTAGATAGCGACTTAATAAATAACTATATGAGATCCTTGGATTGGTGTGGCTTCGTCTCCTGTAGCGATGCAACCATTCTTCGTGATGTCATGTCCAATGTTTCCAAGGGCATTCTAGAGTTTGTGCCGCGTAGATATCTCAAGCCTAATTCTTCAGATTCTCTTGTTCCTCATTTTCTTCAGAACAGACTAAAAACGTTGAGGCGACAACTGCGTGACCCATCCACTAGTTCCTTATCTGTTCATCTTAGAATCACAGAGATATTTGAGATAGCCACAAGGATGCGCCAAGCGCGCGACAGGCAAAGAGAATCAATTGCTCTCAGTGGTTCGAACTCTGGCAAATCTGTCGCTAACATCTTCCGTCATCGGTCCTCCTCTAAGCGTGGTCATGAACTTCCACCCATGCTAAATGATAACAGTCTTCCTCACCGATGACACTGACAAGGCGGAGTTGTTTAATGTTTTCTTTGCAAAACACCTTGCTACCGAGTCCGATCCGGTCCCTTTCTTTCGATCACTTTCAGATAGAACACTTAGTACAATTGATGTCTCCTCAGATCTCATTAAGAAACACATAAGCCGTTTGAAATACTCACACTGCTCAGGAACGGACGGGATTCCGAATTCGATTATTAAACAAGCGTCCGACCTTCACATATTGCTTAGTCATTTATTCTCGGTTTATATTTCAAAAGGATTCTTTCCTGAAACATGGAAAACGTCAATTATCATTCCCGTTTTCAAGTCAGGATCTCGGTCCGATGTTAATAACTATCGGGGAGTGCACAAAACGCCGTCTCTAGCAAAACTTCTTGAAAGGATTATTTTCAATGAAATTCTTGACTTCTGTCTAGCTAATCGGATTCCGAGCTCTAGTCAGCATGGATTTTTACCTGAACGATCCTACGAAACATGTCACTTGGCTTTTCTTAATCTAATCACTTCTCTTCGTAATGAGCGGCAGTCAGTGGTAGTTATATGCTTTGATTTTAGCAAAGCCTTTGACAAGGTGCCCCATAGAGTTCTTTTAGTAAAATTGAAAGCTCTCGGCATCCGGCCGCCTCTACTCGACTTCATCAAATCCTATCTGTCCAACCGATATCAGAAAGTCATGGTCGGTAATAGCTACTCGACATCCCACTCGATCACGAGTGGCGTACTTCAAGGCACGGTTCTGGGTCCGCTACTCTTCCTTCTGTACATCAATGATATTTCGACTGAACTCGGAAATTCGCAAACTTTTACTTATGCCGATGACCTCAAGTGTGTTTACTCATACTCTAAGGACACCGCAAATGTTTGTGTTGAAAAAATTAATGCCGATTTACTACGCTTAAGCAGATGGGGTTCGACATGGCAGATGGAGTTTTCATCATTCAAGTGTACTTTCATGTCTTTTGATCCTACCAAACTTCCTGGTCCCATAATTTTCCAGAATAAGCCACTCTCAGAATGCCTCACCATAAAGGATCTAGGTCTAAGTTATACAAATAAACTTGCTTTATCACCTCATGCAGATAGAATCTCTGCCAAAGCCGCGCAGCTATGTGGATTCATATCGCATAATTTTTTCCTTCCGGAAATGAAGCTAAGAGTTTATCAAATGTTTGTTCTTTCAGTCCTCGAATATTGCTGTCCTTTCTTCGGTTTAATGAGCGCCTGCGACCGTAATAAATTCGAAAATGTTCAGAGGGTTTTCACTCGGAAACTGTTCTCTCAAGCTTCGTCCAGTATTTCATATACTCAGAGATGTCAGCTGGCGAACATTAAATTTTTGTGGGTTAGAAGACCTGAAGCTGGCCTTTGCTTCCTTTTTCGCATCAACTCTAGCTCCAGTCTTCCGCACATTGACACTCTCACTCCGAAAGATCGGTCCTATGCCACGCGCAACTCCTGCATGGTGATTCCGCCGCCTCTTTGTACTACATCTAAGCGCTCCCTCATCTTTGCTTCCAAATATGCCTTCCTTTGGAATAATCTTCCGCCTGAAATTAGATTATCGCCGAAGTTACTGGTATTCAAGTCGAAATTACGCAAACATCTTACACCGGAAAGCATAAAGGCACTGTTAACGATCTCATTCCCGAACACCCAGATTCTTGACTTTGAGAAGGGTCCTCCTGGGATTTTGTGGTAGATCTAGTGGTAACTCTTAATTATATCAATAGAAACCCCTGCTTTGAATTGGTTTTTAAATCCATTGCTATCCTCCCCCCCCCCATAGCGACAATTTTCGCGGTTTTTGATGTCATCTCCCGCATTCCGACCTCATGCGGTCTGTCGACGCTCACGGCGGAACCCTCAGTATTCACTGTCTACTAGTAGTTCTGTCGTACCTCCCTTCCTCACTGCTCGGCTGAGCTCGAAGCGTGCTGTGGTCGATCGCATCTCGGTTCCTCTCGCCTGGCCTCTTTGACGCGGCGTACCAATCCGGCCCAGACGATCTCAATTTCGAATCCCGTATACAATGCCATTTGCAAGCCAGTCCTGTCTGACCCATCAAGGCTGACATTTATTGCTACCCTGACGATGACCGACAACATTCCGTTATATACCGCCACCTACAGGCCAGTCCTGCTCGCTTTTTTCTGTTATTATTTTTTATGGAAGGGTTTTTTTCTCCTGTAAACTTAATCCAATAATTTTTAAGTTTTTGTAAGGAGTTTTTTTCACCCCTCAATCATCATGTTTCTCAATGGACTTCTAATTCAGTAACTAGGAATTGCATTTTGCAAAGATTCGGCCTACCTCGTCTTAAACTAGCATGCAAATTTATTTTAACTTGCTTTGATGGGACCCCGACGGGTCTTTAATAAAATTATCTTAAAACCCGCAAGTCAGTGAGATCGGTGGCTTACTAGTGCAGGCGACGAACGTAGCCTTTACAACAAAATGACTTGTGCCGCAGGTCTCAAGGGACATGCGACTGTAGTAGTTTCAAGCGCTGTTAAAAATGAGGTCCAAGACGCCATAACAACAAGAAAGCGTTACGTTAGTGGACAGCGGCGCGAAAAACCCCACGTATAGTAAGGTGTGTGAGCTACCCCAATAAACTGAAGGCAACAACCCACCGTCAAGGTGGTTGGGCTGCATAAAGAGCCATTTAAAGCAAACGTAAAATAGGGCATTGTAATTTTAACTAAAAGAGGTACTGTTTAGACGATCTAAAGTAACTTTTAGAAGAGAGAACTTAGTAAGCAACTTGAGTTACTACCAAGTTAGGGATGCTAACTTCCTCAAGTATTGAAACGTGTTGAGTGTTTAAGTGCTGACTCTTTACTTGTTTAGCATGACTATGGCACGAGAGAAAGATAAAGAAAGACTTTCCGGCCTGGCCAAGTCATAGTTGGGGCGTAAGGCATTTCAATTTTGTAGTTTATTGAGGGAAGTAGGTGCAAGCCTTTGAGCATCCTATTTGGCATGTAAAAAGTGTGGTAAACAGAAAAATGTTCTCGGCTGAAATAGTTTAAACAAGCCCATAATGGTAGGGCAAATGGGAACGAGTTACGGGGGGTGAGCTCGACTTCTCATCGCTCTTGGTCATTCCGGAACATAAATATGTGAAGATTTTTCTTAAAACTTTTTTATAGATGGTGTCATCACAACATCTGCGGGAAGGGCATTCCATGGTTTGACCACTCGAACAGAGAAGGAGAACTTCCGCACATCCAGCATTGCCTGCTGAGTGCGCAGTTTTAACGGGTGACCTCGAGGTTGGTCGTGGTAGCAAATTGAAAAACGTTCTCGAAGACCAGGCTGCAATATAAATTCTATGGCAAGGCGGAATTCTTGCAAGATATCTCAGCGAAATTGCCTGTACCTCAAAAGGAATAGTTTCAGATTTACTAGGCGGGTTGCATAAGGAAAGGAGCTTTGACCCTTAATCATTTTCGTGGTTCCCCTTTGAACTCTTTCGAGGGATTTTTGATCCTCAACTGCCACGGTCTCCAGGCTTCTATGCTGCACTCCAAATGCGGCCGGACGAATGTTCCGAATGTCTTTGAAAAAGCATCTTCGTCAAAACCCATAAACGTACGCTTGGTGGCTTACACGCCTTTTGCCACTCTATAGCAATGGGCGGATGGTTTAAGGATGGTTTTCGATCTCTTGTAGGGCTGCACCGCCCTGGTGTGGCACAGTGTCGGCCGCCGTCTGGAAGTCGATAAAAGCTATGTGGACCGTGTGCCCTTCGTCGAGAAATCGGGCCTAGCTCTAAAGCGATTGCAGTAAGTTCGTCGTCTAAGACCTTCCTTTCCGGAATCCAAATTGGCATTTCGATAGCAGGTCGTGTACTTTCAGAAATTGCATCAGTTCACTCTTTATGATCCTTTCCATTACTTTGCAGAGAATACATGTCAAGCTTATGGACCTGTAGATTGTCGTTGCTGCCCTGCTACCTCCTTCTTATATCTGAGTAATATGCTCCAGCTTCCAATCGATAGGCACTGTTCCAGCGTTTAATAGAATAGAATAGAATAGAATAGGTTTATTGTAGCGCCCCTTGGGCACTGTCAGTCCCCTTTGAACTCAGGAAAAAAACCTAAAACAAACTCGTCAATTTCAACTGCACTTTGACTTCATTTGCTTCGGGTGCCTGGTTAGCCAAAATAGCGCGAATTGAGAGTTTGTTTTAAGTTAAAAAAAACCTCAGTTCTAAGGGAAAATAATAACAAAAGTTTCAAAAAATAACGATATGTACAATATAAAAATTGAAGTTTGCAGTTTGGTAGTTTTCGGGGGCATGAATAATATGTCCTTCATGGCAATTGAAGAACTTTGATATCGGCCTGACCTTGAAATTATTTTCCTGTTGGGTAAATTTCGGTTTGCTCTAGTTGTTGGTTGTCAGTCTATCTGGCCAGCTGTAATGGGGCGGTCGCACAGTTCCGACGTATTTTTCAGGAGGCTTACCATCGTTGTCTGGACTAAGAGCTGGAAAAGATGAATATATATCAGGAGTAAGAAGCATTCAATGGTAAGTCACAATCAAAACTGTCAAAATACTATTGAATCATGTATCATATTGTTCTTGTTAATGTGAAATTATAGGAGTAGTGGTCGACTGTTTACTATGACCTAATATAGTTCTATATATCGATATGCGTAAAGATTCTATATATATATATATATATATATATAGGCAGAATAGTATTACCGACAAAGACAAGGGAGACTGGAATGGCCATTTCTGGCTTATTAGCCGTCGTCAGCCAGCCATACCCAAGCCCGAAGTGTGGAACACCCGAGCCTCGAACTCGCGACCTGTTGGTTTAGAAGTCAACGCCTCTACTCACCGGACCACGAGCCCGTTGCCTTGTCGGTTTTCGATCGGGAATATACACTGTTAGGGGGCGCTCACCGATCGTTCATACGGAACTCACTCGTTCCGTTGTGCCTTATGGACTCTCTCTCGAGCCCAAACAGCACTTCGGGCTTGGGTATGGCTGGCTGACGACGGCTAATAAGCCAGAAATGGCCATTCCAGTCTCCCTTGTCTTTGTCGGTAATACTATTCTGCCTATATATCATGCGCCGCTGTGCGGCTGCTGGTTGGGCTCGAGAGAGAGTCCATAAGGCACAACGGAACGAGTGAGTTCCGTATGAACGATCGGTGAGCGCCCCCTAACAGTATATATATATATATATATATATATATATTCTATATATGTTTAATATGGCTTTAATATAGACATACGCACGACTAATATGCAGGGTTTTATCGAAGGGTATATTTTTATTAGCTTTATAAGGGATATTTAGTGTATGGTGACATAGCTGATGAAAACGAGAAAGGGAGGAAAATAGAGGAATATCATTATCTGTTCTATGTTTATCAATGATGCTATCTTTTATAAATTTGATTATTTTTAGTGCTATGCTCCGGTAATGACGTTTGAAAGAGCATCAGTCTTGATTTTAACTCCAAGACAAGTTCCCGGCATTTCAGCCGTTGCGCTGGTGAATAGTCCTGTTGAAAAAAAACTGTTTGTGTGTGTTTCTGCAGTTGCTAACAGGCGCTGGCCCAGTAGATTAGGGTACCTCGGGCTCTTGTTGGTGGTTGTCAGTCTATCTGGCCAGCTGTAAAGGGGCGGTCACACATTTCCTTCGTTCTTCAGAAGGCTTGCCATAAATGTCTGGACTATGAGCAGGAAAAGTTGAATATATATCAGCAATAGGAAACATTCAATGGTAAGTCACAATCAAAGCTGTAAAAATAATATTGACTCATGTATCATATTGTTCTTGTTCTTGTGATATTATAGGCGTAGTGACCGACTGTTTACTACGATCTTCTATATTTGTATATATATTTAATATGGCCTTAATATAGACTTACGTACAAAAAGTATGCAGGGTTTTATCGAAAGTGATGTTAATATTAGCTCCTTAAGGGATATTTCGTGTCAGGTGACATAGCTGGTGGAAACGACAAAGAGGGGAAAGAAAGAATACCACTGTCTGTTCTATGCTTATCAATGATGCTATCTTTTATAAATTTGATTGTTTGTAGTGCTATGCTCCGGTATTATTCAAGCGGCTGGAATAATCAGAGCCCTTTTGGACCAAATTCTATATCAAAGAATCGACTTGAGGAATGTTCTATCCTATTCAAAAATTAATGTATGTTGTTATTTGAAAGGAATTTCTTAGTTTTTATTTCAAACTCGATTAGGGTTCGACTTTTTCGGATAGAATTTGGAAGAACATTCCAGATAGTGGCATATCTTATGGTGCATAAATTCTATCGTAGGGACTTTGTGAATTTGGGCATCCTTATAATATCATCGTAATTTCTGGGGATTCTGGGGAAGTTTTAGTTTGTTAGTAAATTCATTTTCTCTGTCATGGGTAGCCTTGAATGGGGAGTTTATACCATTTTGAATTCTTCTGATCCAGAGGCGTCGATGACCGTATTTATGATATAGTTCTAAGTATGAATCATGGGTACCATCGCTTCTACACATGGATCTAATAAGACGTCTCTAAATGCCTTCTAGTTTCTTTCGGCATCCAAATGCATTATACCGAAAAAAATTGAGCAATAAATTAGGAGAGGTAGAACGCACATTTTGAAAAGTTGTATTCTTAGTGCATTTAAGGTGGAATTTTTGCATATGAATCCACACAGGCGAGTGGCTTTCGGAGATATTTGTTTGACGTGAGGAGATTAATCAAAGGTATTAGTATAGCTGATACCTAAATCGTTTACGAATTGGGCCTCAATTACGACCTTAGCGGTGATTGCGAGAACTGTTAATTGCAGTGTGCATACGGTCCAATGGCAGTCACGTGCTATAAATACTGCACTCCTGGTGCCACCATCACCCTTGTCTGCGAGTGTCTCTGATGATGGATTCGAGTGAGAATCCGAAACGTCAGGCAAATAAATTTCCTGTTCCAGTGATCGCTTCTTCATCTTCTGAACTGCTACCTGGAACTCGCCTGTTCGCTTCTATCAGCTATAACAATGTCTTAGTTGATACTGATATGCACGATAAGTTATGAGTGTACATGAGAAATAGAAGGGAACCAAGGATAGTAACTTGAAGTACTCCAGGGGTAATATGGGATGGTTCTGTGACTACGTTTTGAATTTGCCCCATTTTATATCGTTTTAAAAGGTAGGATTTAAGAAAATCGAGAAGAAGAGGCCTAATTCCATGAATTTCCAGCTTTATCAGCAGTCTTGTATGGGGGACTATGCAAAGGCCTTTTAGATCGAAGTATATTGAAGCTTCTGTGCTTCCATCATCTCTATTGCTGGTAACAAATTGCAAAACGTATGATTCAGTATAATTCAGTATATATGAGGGATAGAGGCAGAGCATTGGAAAACCCTATTTACAGATAGACGTATGAAAAAGAAAATATGCAGATATTTACATAGCAGTTACGCCAGTCATTGATAGCATGTAAATGTTGGACCACCAAGCATAAATTTATCTTGTCTTCTTTCGAAAGTCTCGACGTTTTCCGCTAAGACAACGGAGTTCGGCAATTCGTTTTATCCCTCAACCAGCCGGTGGGAGAAGAATTTGGACCACAACTCGAGTTTGGCATATTTCGTCTTCAGTTTGTATTGGTACCGTCCAAGATTTGTCGTCCGCGCCAGTTCGAAGAAATCGTCAAACTGAAAAGCACAGTCTAGCCCTCGGACGTTCCTGAAGGCTATGATCACATCCCCTCTTTACTGCCTATAAGAGAGAGAAAATATTTTTAGCTTTTCCAACCGTTTGTCATAAGCTAAACTACTTAATCTGCCGACTAGATTGGTCGCTCTTCGTTGTACATTCTCCAGTAGGGCGTAATCTTTTATCGTCCAGGGACAATATGCCTGAACACAATATTCCAACATTGGTCAAACGTAAGCGCCAAACACTCCGCCGAAAAGGTCTTCATCAACATTGACGAAGGGTCTTTAACCCCGGAACACCGATATTTGTCTTACCAAGAACGTTTCCGGCTAACGGGACTCGATCCTTTATGGTTCCGTAGATTACAAAAGGGACTATTTTTCCTTTTTAAACTCTTATATAATCACACATTTAACCAACTCACCTCTTTAAGACATCATATCCGCCCACGACGTAACAGTCACCGTGAGATCTTTTTATTTCTGCCTCTGGCACGTACTGCTAAATATCGTCGGTTTTTTTCTCTAAATGCAATTGTTATTTGGAATAAACTACCAATGAGTGTGAAAACTCTGCAAAATTATCCTTTATTTAAGAGAACTATTACTCGATTTTTGCAATCAGAAAAGCTCCCACAAATTTGGGTTGCTGAATCCACTGATCGACTCTACCGTAGCGATGGCGTTTGTGGTCTCTGGACACTATGGCCCGTCTCACCAGCTGTTCCTCAACGCCGCTACTTTGACTATCCCCAACTTCATGGAAGGAATTGACGTCTAATAATCTCTGATACCGTGCAACCCCCCTTCCATTGCAACCCCCTTCCGTGCAACGGTCGAAAATCTACCACCAGCAGTATTTTTCTCCTGAACCCTCCAAACAATGAAAACCACCATCAACTTTAGTTATATTACTTAACCTTAGGAGTTTTTTCACTGCTGGTCGGATTTGTGTTTAATCGCTTCCCTTGACAACGCCTGTAAACTGGCATTAAAATAAAATAAATAAAATAAAACATAAAAATAAAATCTTCTAATCGCGTCTAGAATACCAATAGCTTTTTTTGATACCTTGGCGCAGTGAAACGATGGTTTGGAGAGTTGACGTCATCCTCACGTCGAGGTCTCTTAACTCGTTGACTGCTTCGAGTTGGTGACCTCCTATTAAGTACTGCGATTCAAACCTCAACGGTCTCCTGTTGTTCGAACGTAATCGGATAAGTTGGCATTTGATACGATTGAGGCTAAGACACCACTCATCACACCATTTTTGCAGGCGATTTATCTTGTCTTGTAATTGTACAGAGTCTTCCGGTTTCTCTATTGATTTCCACGATTTGAGATCGTCGGAAAACACTACGCGCTCGCAGTTCAGACAGACCAGGCAGTCGTTCACATATATTAAGAACACATTTGGATCCAGAACGCTTCCCTGCAGAACGCCACTATGCACGGATGTCCATTCCGATTAAGCGTTTCCGATACACCCGCGCTGAGATCTGCCCGTAAGAAAATCGGCTAGCCATTTCAAAAGATTTCCATTCGCACCCACTTGAAGTGGTTTACATATAAGTCATCTGTGTAGAACACTGTCAAAAGCCTTTTTGAAGTCAATACACACGGCCTCGACTGATAAGCCGAGGTCGATTGATTTCGTCCTGCACTCCATGGATACTAGGAGGTTGGTGAGAGAGGATCGGCCCCTTCGAAATCCATGCTGATATAGATTGAGCAAGTTGTTGTCTTCGAGGTGTCGTATCAAATCCGTTTTTGCTACTCTTTCCATCAAATTGCAAGAGATACTAGTGAGACTCACTTGTCTGAAACTATTTGCGGCTGTTCTCTCGCCACCTTTATATATGGGGCTTATATTTACTTTCTTCCAGTCGGTTGGCAAAGCCCCGGTCTTCAACGAAGTTTTGAAAATCCTGGTGAACGGAGAGGCCAGTTGGTCTGAGAGTTCATTCAGAACTTTTGCGAACACGCCGTCCGGACCAGGGGATTTAGTGCACTGTAGTTGACACAAAATTTCCTTTGCCGTGTCTGTTGTGAAGTCCACCGTGCTAATTGTACTGTTTTATTTGAAAGTTGAGGGGGGGGGGTAAACTCTTTTATCAAAAGCCGGCTCCTCGGTATACACAGACGTGAAGAAGTCGGACAACAGATTCGCCTCGTCTGAGTTGTCAGACAATGTATTGCCCTGGCGATCTTTTAGGCAGGGAATGCAGTCCCGGTTGCGTTTTGCCTTATTTACGTATCCAAAGAATTTTTTAAATTTTGCAGGATACTTTTTAAAAGTTTTGACTCAGATTGTGTTCGTTCCCTCCTCAACAGTTTCCGAAATGCATTCCTCCGTTTTTTGAAGTCAGCGAAATGCTCTGGTTTTTGACATCTGGCGTACTTTTTCCAAAGTCCCCTTTTCAATTTAAGGTTCTTCTTTATTTCTGACGTCACCCACTCTGGTCGGGAAGTGCGCAGCTTCCTCTTCAGTGGACACAAGCTCTCTGCCAAGTATTGCATTATGTTCTTGAAGAACAGCCAATCGCTTTCTGGGTCAGGTCCTTGTGCTGAATTCCAGATCACCTTCTGTAGCAGGTTTTTTATTCGGGTATAATCCCCTTTCCATACGTTTCTTTCCTCAGCAGTTCGAATTCCGGGCACAGAAAAATGACTTTACTCCCAATCAAGAACGCAGTGGTCACTTCGGGACTGAGATGACTTTTTAGGCTAAAGTGCATGTTGAGATGGGATAATTAGGTTGGCATTTAGGAGATGGTCTAGAAATTGGTTGTAGGCTATTTTCTCGAGGATTTTAGCTATTGCCGGTGTTCGGTAAACACCCCGATAGTTTTGGGTATGAGGTCGGTAGCCACTTTTAAAGATAGGTGCAATGATAGAGAATTCCCACATGTCTGGAAAAAATGCATCTGACTGGACTAGAGTGAATAACTTAGATGGGAGTATTGAAGCATATGCTTCAGAATACACGGCGAGATTTTGGATTTTGTCCGTTCCACAGGAGCTGGCATTGGAGAATTGTTTGATGGCCACTTTAGCAGTTTGTTCACCAAAACGGATTTCAATAACGATGCATTCTGTCATTTCGGTCATTTGGGGGATCGCTCCCTCCTCGACTGTGTAGTAATGTATGTTTGTATGTCTATAAGAGAGAGGGAATAGGCCAAGCAAATTCAGCCTCTCCTGATAAGACAAATGCTTTAGACCGACGTATTTATTGAATGAGGGTGCGATTAGACCTCCCTTCTCGATTTTCTTAGAGTCTGTCTCGAAAACCGATATCACGGGGTGCAAATTCGAAACGTAATCTGGGAATAATCCCCTATTACCGGTGGAGTACTTAAAGGCATCGAGATTCAAGGTCAAGCCGCTGGTTGTAAATTTGAAGATAAGTAGAGGATGTTATTTTAAGTGCTTTTTCTGTGAGATCTTACGATCTTAGCCCCTGTTTTTCGTTAAACTTCCTCGAATTCAGGCCTTTTCACTCAGAACAGCCTGCTGCCATCTCCTTTTAAGTTCTACTAGTCTGTGCCTGTTGACCACCAGTAGCACTATGCAATTCGCACTATGTGCATTCGATTTTCCTCTAACTATGAAATTAATTTTTAAATCGTTAGCCTCTAGCTGAAATTCAGTCATCTTGTGTGCTAGAAGTTTTCTTAATCACAAGCTGCCTCGAGACAAATGAAAGTAAAAATCACAGGTCAGCGTAAGCTCCCGGCATTTGTATATAAGCATGGCTAGACTAAATCTGAGTCAGAAGGCTTAACTAAATCTTATTCAGAAAGGTTACCTAAATCTACGCCAGCAGATATAACTAGTCAGTCGTCACTCACTGTAACCAGTGGGCAGCTGAATCTGTCTGCCCTCGACAAATGCAATGACTTTATGCTAAAGTTTGGCAATTTTCTGTCGGTCATAATACAAGTGACTGTGAGGATTCAGCTAGTCCTACTCATGCGACATCTAAGTCCCTCCTTCCCTTTACTTCTCCATCTCACTCAAGCCACTTGACGCATTTGCCTGCCCCTAAACTAACAGTAGCAGCAGCCCCATTTTTCGTTTCGTATACTCCGGATAGCCCGCTGGGACAGATGAAAATCCAGACATTAACTGTGTCGTTATTAGTGTAAATCATTGCACAATTCTATACTATTGACTGCCTGTTGGCGGTTTGTGAATATTAAGCGGCTATTCCGCAGTAGCAGATGGATTTTAACTCAAAAATTCATATCAAACTTCGCACCTTGCCTGCAAAGGTCTGTTTCGAATTAGTTACTCCAAGTTCGGGCATTAGTTTCCTCAGAAATTAAACAACCCTGCCAGCACCAGCCCCCTCTGGCACCCTCATGGCCCCGCCTCATGAGGGGGCTATGGCGGGCCAGAGGGGGTTATGGCGGGGAAAATCCCCGATGTGGCCCCCTCTGGCCCCCTCATCGACAAAAAAAATGCGCAGGGGGACGCCTTATAGTTATCGTTTTTTGTCCCCACCCACGGCCATATTAGACTGTCTGACCGTAATACCGATCCATTAACGTCTAATTACTCGCGTTATAATCCTGATCACCCTTTTCCTAGACAGATTTTCCCCGATATCTGTCCTATTTTATCCCTTGTTACCTTCTAGCGAACACCATTTCGCCAAATATGTCTTGTTTCATTCCGACTCGCCTTCCCAAAGCCAATATCTCCCGCGACCGTTAGCGGACCTTCACGCGTGATTGCAAACCCCCCAACGAACCATATCAATCAGCACACTTGAACGCAATTTATTGGTTGAAGAAAATTTATTGATCGATAAAGATGAAAATTTGATATGTACAAACTGTCATGTTTCCTCAAGGGACATATTTGGTAATTCGTCCATGTCGGTGGCGGGTATCTACAATAAAATAAAGCACAGTGTCCTATTAATTAAAATGTCCAAAAACATACTATTGAAATAAGGCATTTTAGTAGTACATTTTATGATCTAAGTAGTTTGTAGTTGATAGGCTGGAATAAATGCAGGTCTAATAGATATAAAGACTTAAGTCAACATGAAGATCCGTCTACACCAGCTAGACCGACAGATCCCCCACTTCAACAGGGTGCTGCAAGCTCTACTGTTAAATCACCCGTTCCTTAGCGTCAGTACGGTGAGACTCCAAAAGTGAATCAGATTTCGATCTAAAAGAAAGTTAGTACAGTTCCATTTGGGAGTATGCCTCTGTCTCTTAGATCTATCAAGCCTCTACAGCTCAGCACCTCTCCAGACCCCGCAGCTCCAATTATATCCCCAAATAATTCTCTGTTCTGAGTGCCGGTTACTTACCAAAGCCCTACCATATATCCAGCGAATAATTCATACGTGAATTGCCCTTAGTAATGTATGTCCCAACCTAGTTCAGACTTCCCACCACTTGAGGCCAATCGCTCTCAGGTAAGTCAACCTACCTCATTTGACTTCCAACCTAGACCGGGTTTCCCACCCTTTTATTTTTATAGCTGCCTACCCTCTCCCACTAGCCTCTACTTTCCTTCTAGGCTCCCTCCTCCTCCACTTCCTCCACAAATTAACAACCAAAAAGCCTATCCATGTTCTAATTCCCCTAACATTCTAATTTTCGAAAGCTATATCTTTACATCTTTTAGGTCTCATATTCAGCCTTCTCTTGCTGCCTCCACATACGTCAATTACTCTTGACTAACTGGTACTTATTCTCCAAGCATCATTAAATCATAGCTTACATATCCGCCTCCAATTTTTTTAAAAATACTGTAGAAAATAACATTGCTGTTCGAAACACATTTGATATTATATTATTGAATGCCGGATCAGTTATCAACATGATGGCCCAAATCAGAGTCATTGCTCTCGTAATGACGCCTGATATTATATGTGTAACAGAATCCTGGACCCATTCTCTAATTCCTTAATCTGTCCTTCTCATAGAGGATCTTGATTTTTACCGCCAAGACCGCACGACAGGCATGGGGGTGGTTGTCTTCTTTATCTTAAATCCCGCCTAAAGCACTCTCCCTATTACTTGGACGTTTCCACATTCACGGAAAACTTCTGCTTTGCATCTGTTATCTTCTCGCCGCAAAGGAAAGCCACTATTGGCTATATCTACAGTCCCCAAAATTATTTATCCAGTGATGATTCACAACTATGTGAAATCTTTAAATTAATTTCGGAAGCTGCTTTCGATGTTAAAATAAACAGTGGGAATTTTAACCTTCTGAAATAGACTAGGTTTCTAATAGCTGTCCACCTAGATTCCAGCCCTTTCAAGATATCGTCAATTTTTCTAACTGGTCCAATCGGTCCGCTCTACAACAAGAGATAATCACGACTTAGACCTAATCTTTACCATTGGCATCGTCCGTCTATATGCTGGATGATAGTGTTGGGATGTGGGAGCTGTGGTATACTCGACGGTTGTCTACCGCAAGTTTACATCAAGGCTGAGCTGTCCTTATTGACTCCCGCGGCGCGTAAAAGTGCGTGTTCAATAAGGGTATTTGAGGTGGATGCGCCGAGTGTAGATAGATGCTGGAGGCACTACATCGTCGGTCTCTGTGCGATGGGTTGCCAACTGACCGAATGTGCTGTTGAGCGAGATCACTGTGCAATCGCTATTACGACAGGCATGAAGGCAGTCCACGTCGTTAGAGGTAAGAAGTGTGGGATGTTTGAGATGGACGTCGGGCATCGTCCCATCGGCGGGAGGAGTACGTGAAGACGTGGCCGTGGTGGTGCTGGCCACTGCGGTCGATAAAATGGTTGGGGCAGGGAGGGTTTTGTAAGCGGATTGTGCGGCGGGGCGGCGACAGTGTGATTGCCAGTGAGGGTGGTGACGGTCGGCCCGGGATTTGCCGTAGGGTCGAGAGTGAAAGAAGAGGTAGACGTTGTCGGGTTGATGGCGCATTGGACCCGAAGATGCCCAAAAGACCGCTTCGTGCGAACAATGCGTATTGGTGGGTCGGAATCGACGGATGGTTAACACTGAGTAGGCTGGGCACTTGTGACTTCCGAGCCTCTCCTTTAGTTTTGGCAGCGGCGATCCGATTCGCTCCGTAGATGGCAGCGCCGGTCTTCACTTCTCCTCTCCAGACCGATCTGTTCTGACGAGGTCCTCCCAGGTCTCTGGAATGATATGCAATCACCGGAGAGTATTCTTCAGTGTGCCCTTTTGGCGTCGTTTTGACCCTCTATGTCGGTGAGCGCCAGTAGCAATGTCATTATAGAGGTTTCTCGGTAATCCTGTGTCTTCCATCTGCCCGAGATGGCCGCTCCAACGTAGCTGTGAGGGCCTCAATATGGCGTGAATGCTAATGACACCGGTCCGTGCTGAAACTTCCGCGTCCGGGACCCTGTCTTGCCATTTCAGCTTTCGTATTCTGCAAAGGCACGTGAGATGGAAATGGTTAAATTTCTTGAGATGATTAGAATACACGGTCGAAGTCTCCGCTTTGTAGCGAAGTGTCGTCAAGACGACGACATGCACATTTTCAGTTTGATATTCAGGTGGAGGCTGTAGCGATTCCACACGGAGTTCTGAAGTCGGCTGAGGGCTTGACTGGCTCCGGAGATCCTGTGGACAACCTCATCGTCAATTCTGGTGCTGTTGGAAAGTGTGCTTCCGAGCTAAGCAAACTTCTCCACGGTTTTGAATTGGTGACCGTCGGCCGTGATTCGAGGAGGAGTGCAGTGTTGTGTGTTGGGTTATACTTGGTGCATACCACCGTTTTGTCCGTGTTTAAGGGCAGGCCGAAGCTGGCGTACCCGGCGATTATCAAACCACCTCTAATACAGAGCACGTTGTTATTTGCTTTCTAGACCAGCTGTTATGTTTTCCTGCCATGATTTTGGAAGTCATACATGAACTTATGTACATTAACCAATAAACATAGGGCAATGGAATTTATTCTGCGAAATCGTGGTCTTTGAAAGAATACTTTTGATATAGGTCCGAGTATCCAACCGTACACCACACATAAAACTCAAAAATCACTTAATTGACCAACCATTACTGTTGATCTTCAGTTATCTTTTCACGGCATTGAAAGTCCGCACAAATTGCGAGGAACGTAAAAGCCGTAATAAACGGAGTAAATAGGCAAAAATAGGTCACGACAATTTTAGAAATAACTTAAACCTTTTTCGAAAAGGCCGAAAAATATGCGCGAACGACCTGATTAGCGCGAGATGGGAGGCAAGCGGTGGCCAATGAGAAGACAGAATGGCGGAGGCGGATGGCAGAACTATCATAGGACAAAGAAATGGCTGAAGTGGATGACCCAGACAGCCCCTAGGCCGTCAAAAAAGAAGGCCAAGCGTTAGCGGTTATTCGCAAGTGAATGCCAGTAAGTAAAGTATTATTACCTAGTAAGGTTTACGAAATCCTAGCGACAAGCATGCCGGACAGTAGTAGGCGTGGTACCCAGTGCTCTCGCGCCTCTCCAAACGAAAGTTGCAAGCTGGTTTGTCGAGGAGAGGGAGACTCGGTCACGAAAACAAGACCGGATTTCGGCGATATGTCCAGCTAGAGTCCCTTAGACACTATCGAATACGCTGCCGTAGACAAAAGGTACACACGTAGACGGCGACCGTCTCCGGTCATTCGATCGACAGTGTGACTGACTATGGTAATCCAAAGAAAATCACTAAAAACAACTTCTCAAGTACCGAATACTATATGAAACGTGAACTAAGGAGTGGTCTATGACCCCCAACCCCGCGGCCGAATGGAAATGTTCTTTCAAATACCACAGGAGAAATACTCAAGGCGTGTTGCCTCTTTGTTTCATAAATGTTACCCCAACATGAATGCAAAACATCGACTCTGATTATTTTCACTGTTTTTCGGGAGTCCCTGAGGAGATAAGTGAATCACAGCCAACTTGAGTTGTGCAACTTTGTGTCAATAATGTGACCGTATGTGTGAAACCACTAAAGATATATCACACGCAGAGGGCGTCGTCGATCTTTAAAACTGATCGTAATGAAGGCAAATGGCGTCAAGTCATCTTAGCGGACGTTTGTACTTGAAATTAAGAAGTCAATGTGACTTTTCGGGTTAAATGTTAAAGAAGCAGATTGAATTGCAGAAGAACGGCAGCTTAGGAAATACCCATGACAATTGAAAGGTGCATGTCCCAGAAAAACATTTTATACATATTGCTCCTCTCCGTAGCATCTCTGTTATTCCCTAGTCGATTTGACAACTCGGATAGTATTATGGGAACTTAAAGACGTTGATTTTTTCTCCATACGGTTCAAGTAAACATAAAACGCAATGGTTATCCAGGTGGACTTTAAATATCAAGCCTCGAACTTTCGGCTGTAGACATGTCTTCGTTTATCACTGTTGAAACGCAAATTTCTCACGCCGGTCCACCCCAAGTTATTGGGTCGGAGGTAATCTAAACTGAAGCATATCGGCTACTTAATTGACCAAAGTAGGCCAACTTGTATACATCATCAGCAGAATGACTGCTGCGTCTTGCTGAGTTCTAGAGCACTTCCCCGCTTCTCCGACAAAAATTCGATAATGATCATAGATACTGTAGTGCGATTCCCCATATCTGAAAACAACAGACACGGTCAGCAAAACTGCAACAGTTTTTCTGAAATCGGAACTCAGAAATCCTAAAATACTGGGATTTCACATAATCCAGCGACTAAAGTTCGGACTACCTCTGCGACATGAGCAAAAACAACAGCGTCTTTGGCAAAGTTAAAGTAGTAAAATTAGGCCCAGTCGCGCTATAGGTAATGCGGCCCGACTTGCAGTTCTGCCTCTGGCACGCAGCCTCGATGACAGAAAGTCAATTTAGCTCGGTACGTTTAACTGCTCCTCAGGTTACTTGATTGCTCACATTTAATCAGAGACTATAAGGCATATGATAGCGTTATCTCTCGGCCTTTCTGTTGGGAGTG
>CACRXP010000724.1:296690-328947 GCA_902702965.1 Spirometra erinaceieuropaei
TTGAATAGCTTTACGGGACCTTGTAAATCACTCTGAAGGCGTCCCTGACGTCTACACGGTAGTCTGTGTCTACCATGTGCGCTAGGATCGAGCTGTTTATTTGACCCTTTCTTAACCATGCTTAAAGATGTTCTTTTATTCTTTTGGATAACCGCCGGCTCATGTGGCCAATAAATTCTCTAGAGTTTCTGAAGCATCGTAGAAATGAAGTCCGCCTCCTCCACGCCCTTTCCTCATCCTTTCGTTTCGATAGGGGCACATTTTAAGAAATGAGCAACATCTGAACGTCGCTTTAAAAGAAAGGAAGTTGTAATTTTGAAGAAAACAAAGGATTAACTCGACATCGCATCGTTGCCGTAGATATTTTCAGGCTTTTTCGGCAGCATTTTTTGTGAGGATACATGAACCGAATAGAACACCTGTTGACCCAGGGCGGCGGAACCCTCTTGTTGGGGGGCTTTGCTTGTTGAGACGGCGAAGCTGAACAGGCGCATGGGTGATAAGGCCTTCCTCTGACTTCCAATGTGAGTCTACCATTCCAGACTCTGAATGACGCATACCGTCTGTTTCCTGTGCGCATGCTGACGTGTAAACTGCCGCATAAACAAGTGCCTGAGCCATAGACCGGACATCAAAAAGTCTGGCCAGGACCCTTTGTAATAAAACCTTGAACAAGGCTGTCCGTATGAAGGTGACTGCACCCGGATCGCTTCTGCATGCCTGCATGACTGAGAAGTCATTCGTACCGGTGGGTGGGGTGTGAATGGGGTGTTGTGGACGGGAACGTCGTGCTGCATCTGTAAGATCATGTATAGTTGGTCGGTGTCGTTGGGTCTTTGTGGCACGACCACAGCCTCTCAAACGTACTCGACTACAGCTACTGCCGTCTATTGTCACATACGGAGAGCGAATATAGGTGACACTAACTAGTTCGGTTAGTGCAGACACCTTAACTGTAGTAGCAAGGTCTTTTGAACAGCGCTACCGAAATTCCACGACAAACTTATGCATGAAGCAGGTGAACGTTGCGCGTAAACCTCCCCCCCTCCCTAGCATCCAGTTCTCATCTGAAGCAGTGCTCAACACGACGGCAACCGCCCCCGCCCGGCGAGCTAAGGTGTGTCTTCACACCTAGTAGCCCCTGATCTGTTTCCCTTTCACCCTCAACGCCAGAAAACAAAAAGTCCTGCGGAGAGGGGAGATGCCATCCCGTAGGACCCCCAGACTTGTTCCAGGTTTCTCCTGACGGTAAAAAGTCGCAACTTATTGTGAAGTACGTCAGCCTTTTGGGAGGACATAGAAGCCCTATTTATCGAAGTTTAACTTACCGCCTACAGGAGTAGAATGTCCTAAAACGTGCCGCTAACAAGCGTCATATGCCTCCCCACTGTCTGCTAGATTAGAAGTGCTCAGTATAACAGCCTGGAAATTTTGTTTGCTTTTTGACAAGTCGATCGGAAGGGAGGACAGCAGAATTGGCCCGCAATCAAGTAGACGCTATGAACCTCAGCGAAACCCGCTTCTCTGAAGAGGGACTATCAGAGAAGACGAAGAAGAAGATTAAGAAGAAGAAGAAGGAGAAGAATGAGAAGAAGAAGAAGAAGAAGAAGAAGAAGGATTATGGACAAATGTTCTTCTTAAATTAGTGTAGCAAACGTCCGGTGATAGAACGATGGTATGTCAGGGTCGCCTTCTCTATCAGGAGACACTTCATCGAACGGCTATCTGGGGATGAGTGATTGGTCACCGGATGAGCGGCAGCTGTACCATCAATGTCCTATTTGTTCTGTAAGCCTGCGAAAAACAGTTCTCTCCCGACCGACACCCCGCTCCTATTACCAACGGCTAGTGGGCTAGCCCCTCGTGACTCGGATGCTTAAACAGCGCGAAGTGTTAACCCCCAAAACAGTGTGTGAAGCCGACAGCTGAACGTGCCTCCCTCGTCAGTTTCTGATGGGATTTCAGTTGCAACCCCACATGCGATCGCAAGGGAAGCAAATATCGGTATGTTAAGCGCGGTATTATTGGTTGCGGCTAAAAGCCGACTGAAGCCTATCAATCGCGTCACTCTCGAAGTCCTGAAAGAATACGCGGTAAGGATATAGTAAATGACCAGGGTAGGTTTAACAACTAGAACTACCAACTATATATATCCAAATAAGCGTTGTTCGGTAGGTCTTTTTTGGTGGGAATACAGTCATGCCCGTCGACGGTTCAAACTTCCACAGCATGATATTTAATGGACTTAACCGTCCCGAGAATGCGGTGCTGCCAAAATGTCTACATGGATTCATTATTATTTACCTCCTGCGTATATTTTTTGATAAAAGACAAAAGCTTTGTCTGCAGTTGACGAGATGTAAGAGGCGTCTTACCAAAGAAGCTAAATGGTAGTTTTTTGACTTTTTCTCAATTACCTTCCCAGAATTTCTTAAGTCCTCATTGTGAGACCCCAACCATACAACCCCTGTTACCACCATTCTCATAAGACACATTCCACCTGTTACCCTTTTCTGACCCCGATCACATAGTTTGTCCTTGCTGAAAACGGAGCCGTTAAAACCCGATGCAGCGAACTTATAAAAGCCATTCAAACCACCAATTAAAAGCCCTCGGTCATGTATGCAGTCCGCGCCGGTACTGGTTCGACGATACTGAAAAAAGTCCGTCATTTCTTCGCCGCGGAAAAACAGTCTATATACGACCGGCGCCATAGAGGGCGCCCACTACATGTAAAGTTGAGGCAGGTAGGAAACGATTGACCAACTTGCGATAGGGAAAAACAGCCAATGCTACGCCGACCGTAGTAAGATGAAGATTCGTATCGCAACCATCAAAGCAGTTTACAGTGCCCCTACGAGGAAGACTATGCCACTGCCCTGCCGGGGATGAAGCAACTCCACCGCCTGAGTAATCGTAGATCGCAAAACGCTTGGTCGAACGCTTAAAGAGTGTGCATATCGCAGAAGCCTAAGCCGTAAGTGTGTGCCTGGCTACAACGACCTTCAGGCACGGTCCCGGATGACAAAAGAAGGTATACGCCAATTGGGAGGAGAAGGAGATATCCTGTACAGAATAGTTGGAAAAAGGGCAGGAGAGTTAGTAGCCGGCGGAGTTGTGCTAAGTGTCAGCCAGGGAATGTATTAAAACGTCTTAGGCCAGGACACGCATGAAACGGCTTTGAATATGATTGGCTGAGCACTTTGAGGGTATGCTCAACCATATGCCCACAAACTGTAAAGAGACCAGCAACCGACACTGCCAAGTGGGCCGCAATAATGACTTCAGTCGATCTTCCTCCCTGCAAGGGATAATCAGAGCTCTGCAACAGTTGTTCAGAGGTAAAGTTCGGGATGCCACCGTAGTCTCGGCTGAAATTTACAAATGCTACAACCACCAGCTTTTGAACAAGCTTACCCTGTGGCGAAAGAGGTACAAATACAGGGTTAAATTCCCAAGGAGAGCAAGGCTGCTTCCATAGTCCACAATGGAACTGTATCACAACCTCTCTCTTCGAGGCACAATTGGTTAAATCTTCACGCGAGTACTACCACACGGCCTTAGCACACATCTGAGGAAGAGAGCTTTTTTCAAAGACGCAGTGCGGATTCAGAAAGCCTAACGGATCTAAGCGGTCGGCCATCCTCGGGAAAATTACCGGGAAATGAGGACCAGTTTCCACATCACATTCCTGTATTCGACGAGGAGCCTGGACACGATGGATAGCGATGGGCTGTGGAACATCTGTTTGAAGATCGGATGTTCGAAAGGATTTGCAGAAATGTCAAACAGCCAAACAACGCAGCGACGGCGAGCATCACGGACAACGGGTCGCCGTCTGAAGCGTTGGCGTTGAGAGACGCAGGTGAATCATGGTCGTGTACTCGATCCTACTTTCTTCAGTTTCGTGCTCTTCTCCATAACAGGGGGCGCCTACCGCGTGAAGTGACCAAAAGTTAGCATCGTCCACTAAATTGTCGGGCAAATTTCCAATATCCGGCGGACGGACAAGACCACAGGAGCCCACAAGACCTGTTCTATTCGCTGACGAACTTCAGCAGAGCGCAGACCCTCTCCTATCTGACTGCCTCAAATTTTTGACTGACCACCAGCACGAAGCTGTCAGTTGTCATACACCGGTCGACACAAAATATTGACCACAATAAACCCAGGATAGGCGTTACTGCAACTCGCCTCATAGGAGTTAACACATTTTCGAAGCTGAAAGGTGCAATTTTTAAAATATATAAAAATTAAAAACGAAATTGCAAGACAGATTTTCAATGACAGTCAGATATTGAGCCGGCAAGCGCCACGAAATCCGCTTCAACACGACCCTGAGGATGTACAGGACTGTTTCGGTAAGATGTAGTTACGTAGCCCCACCTGATGGACACAATACTGTTGGGGTAGGGGTTGGTGTTAGGGTTTGGTTAGAGGTTAAGGTAAGAGAGTTGTATTAGGGGTTAAGGGTTTGGGTCAAAGTTGGGTTAGGGTTAGGGGCTAGGGCAACTTCTTCACAATCATTCAAAGTATAGTGCGTGACCGATCTCACGAAATAATGATAGAAATTTCGAAATGCGTCTCCGATTAGGAAGGATATCTTAAGCGGGGTTGTTATACTGATACTCATGCAGCATAACCCATAAAATTTCAGACTCGCTAGGATGTCGGCTTTTAATGCACTTCTTCTTGACCTCCTGCAGGAACCATACTCGGCAAAAAATGACTTCTTAAATAGCATGCATTTTTCCTAGTGATTTTCGATGGTCATATAAATTTAAATATATTCGATAGAAAGAATGCACAGATATGCCTTCCTTTACCGATTTGATAGTGTGTCACGCTGCCTTCAATATATTATACTCGAATAAGGAGTATAATTAGGTTTTTAGAAAGTTTGCTAATTCGCGAACAACTTTGAGACTGACCAACTGTAGCATTAGCTTTTAGTGATTCCGGTTTACATGGTGCATGCTTTCCGAGTAGGGAAGATCATAAAGTACTCTTTGCCTTTATGAAGATACCACACAGAGCTCATAAAATTTTAATGAATGTGGACTATGCTGTAGGTTTCATGAGCAGCATTGGTAAGCGGGCAGGTAAGATGCTGTCTGAATGCACAATGCCCGGTCCTAAAAAATCTCATAATTATAAACTTTTTTAAAACCTAATTATACTCCTTCTACCAGTAGAAAATGTAAAGGCAGTGTGATTCTTTATCAAATGAGTAAAAGAAAGCATATTTTGTCCATATTTTCTATCGAATGTATTCAAATTTATATGACCATCGAAAATAAATTTGAAAAATGCACGCTCATAAAGTAGTTATTTTTTTACCAAGTGCAGTTTCCAGAGGAGGCCGGAAAGAAGCGCATTCAAAAGCCGACAGCCTAGTGAGTCCGAAACATCATAGGATTATGCCACATGATAATCAGCACCGCAACCCCACCTCTTAATCCTTCCTAACCAGAAACTTAATTCGGAATTTCTGTCAAAATTTCATGAGGTCGGTCATTCACTGTACAACGGCGCATTCCCTATAGCTGTTCTTTTCCATACAACTACTTGACCTCGTCGCTTGTGCGTTTCCTGGCCCCACCTATGAAAACCCCCATTACCACCGTTTACGTATTACAGGTGGCTGGAGTCTGTTTACTTCAGGTGGGGCTACGTGACTACGTCTGACCCAGTTCTGCGCGAGATGGGTACAAGTACAACCTACGATGGTCAAACAAGACCGCCCAACCATTGTCGTCCCCATCTGCATTTCAGTGAACACTGGATGTGAAGTTGTGGAAAAGGTTGCCAGGCAACGGGATTCTGGTGAGGATTGGTGCAATTGGGGTCCACGCTACGCTTTAATAGATTCAACCATGATGGAGATGCCATGTGAGGATGGGCAACGGACGCCTACCGGGATACTGTTACTGGGCAAGCCTACAATCGGTGCTGGTTGATAACGCAGAAAAAGGCGCTGCTACAATATTCCCATGAAGGTCTCCCGAAAGCATAAACAAATAAGTCAGGATAGCAGAATGGACCTCGCTCATGATTGCAAGGTTTCAGCAATTGCTGAACGAACTGCAATGACCATTCTGAAGCAAACTGACTAGTTGCTGTCAAGCCAAAAAGAAAGGTTCCCAAGACTCAGGTAGCATTAATGAAAGAAAAATGCCCCCAACGCTTCTCATCGTACACCCTATTAGCAGGGGACATGCAGGCCCCTAGATTACATTAGTGGACATCTCCGTGTCTAAGGCTGTGTCAAAAAGACCTGAGTGGGCGCTTCCGGATCCATCACACTGCGACTGGCGAAACAGTGTCTGGAGCCCCCCCAAATGTCCCTCACCCAACCTGCGCGCTCCAACAAAGCGTTTAGTTGTATTACGAATGAGAGTTTTTACCCGGTACAGTCGAACAATCGTGAATACCCGTATGTTACAAATTTGCGGAGAGGCGAAAGTCCTTATGACGAAAACACCGTGCACGGTTTTTGCGGCTAACCCGTGCCGTCTTTCAGGATCGTCCTTTTATTCTTCAGAGACTGTGTAAGTGTATGATCAGTAAAAGGATTAGCAATATACTCTATAGTACGTCTGAACAATATAACAGATTACAAAACAGAACATTCCAAATTCTTGCGGATTCGTGGGTTAAAAATAAGACAAAAATATTGGCTAGATCGCAGTTGGTAGCCAGGCCCCCTATTACAGGTGGCTGGGGGTTGTTGACTGGGGCTCTTTTGTGGGGTTCAATGATCACATCTGACCCATTTGGCTTCCGTTTTACGTCTGAGGTTAGGATTAGGGTACCGATTAATGGTTTCTGATTTTCGGGTTAGGGTTATTCCTTAAGGCTTAGGCCTGCGGGTTTCGGTTAGGGTTTGAGCGTACGATTAGGTTTCATTATTACGGTTACGGCTATGTCTAAGGGCTACGGTTGCGTTTACGATCGCCGTTAGGGTGAGGGTTCGGGTTGCCGTTAAGTTTAACGGTTAACGTTTAAGGTTGAGGTTAGGGCTAGGTTTAGGGTTAAGGTTAGGATTAGGGGGTAAGGTCGCCGTCCGTTTCCCCATTCCTGGCTGCCAACTGCGATCTAACCAAAAAATGTTTTTCGTTCATCTAATCACCAAGTCATTTACTTCCATGCAACAACCCAGTGCAAAGTTGCTTTGCGGAAATAGCTCACGCACGAAACCCTCCAAAATAGGGTGGCTTCATAGAAGAATGTCCTATTTACCCGTAGACTGAAGACGCATATCTGCCGGAAAGTATATTCTATCCATGTTGGCAAGTAGGTGCCTTTGCTAGCCCAATTTCAATCTCACAAGGACGACATCTAGACTGTTATGGTCGAACGGTGTCTCGAAATGTCCTTAATACGTATGTGCGTTTTTATGACATCCCGTGTGTAAATGTTGTTGACATACAGCGCATCACTGAGTGGTTGCTGAGTCTTCCGATTGCACTTTTCAGTATCGGCCAATTTTGGTGCGCATTTGATGTCTTTGAGGCCTTGGCTTGCCACTGACCGGCCAAATCCGTGTGGGCTTTTTCCTCATAGAGTTTATGGAGTTCATGTACGGGACTTCCTTCCAGGAGTAAGGATTTATCCTTCCTACTACCCCTATTACCCAATAAGGTCTTCATAAACGGGCCACGGTTCATCCAGCTCCTACAGAAAAAATCCTCACAGTGGAGATCAAATCGGAAAATAAGCGAAACCCACTTGTCTTAGGTTTAAAACGCCCAATCGCATTCACTTAAGCCTTTTTAATGTATTTTACAACAACTACG
This sequence comes from Spirometra erinaceieuropaei, assembly GCA_902702965.1. NCBI lineage: Eukaryota > Metazoa > Platyhelminthes > Cestoda > Diphyllobothriidea > Diphyllobothriidae > Spirometra > Spirometra erinaceieuropaei. Next base: position 304,490 of record CACRXP010000724.1, read on the forward strand.
GGACACTTGGCCTCCTCGCGTTAGTACGGTATAAAAATTAACGAGGATTTTCGGGACGGACAGTACAAAAAATGAACGTAGTAGGTGGGCAGCGAGCGACTTAACACTTTGGCGAAACTTCAACTGCAGCGGCAGTCCTCACTGAAAGCGTGTCCACTGTGAGCCAATCAGTTTAAAGGCGGGACAAGTTGAAGTGGAGGAGGAAAATGAGGCCAACTGGTTGGCTCTTGCCAACAGCTGGGCAAAAGAAGGTATAGGCGAGGAAAAGGTCGGAGATCATGGTTAGGCTTTTTGCACTGCGCGCAATCAAATGAATCAGATAGTGTGTGGAGTAGCCGAGTCGTTGAGATTCAGGACATCTTCGGCATGCTACATTTGCTACAAACTTCTGGGAACTTTTAACTCCCAGCTGGATGCCACTTTTCATACCTTAATCGTTACTGGCAAGTTATCTGGAGCCTAGGGACCTTCGGGGAGTAACTTAATTTGCAAGCACACAGCAGGAAAATCTCAGGATGATCCCACGCTGCCGTGTGCATTAAAGCAACCCATGCATTTTAGTTGAATCACCGGGAGTGACGGTACCTTGGGTATTCTGACACGCTACTTGGGGTGCGTTGTGTAGTCTTTTGGCAAGTTGATCAGAAGAGATACAATTAACATCCTCCGAAGCTTTTTACACATGCCCTGAAGAAAGCCTGAGTCATTTAAATCTACATGGGTGGTCGCTGTTGAGCGAGAGGTCACTTGACCATTGAAGGTGTGTAGATTGAGTCAGTCGCCTCGGAATATCTTTTCTTAGGCTGAAGGTCAACCGAGCGACCCTGTTCAATTTCCTATTCTCTTCATCCATATCAGATTATAGGCCTTACTGACCTTATGTAAATAAAAGTTCCACGGGTTTTCCGACGACATTTCATTTCTTAACTCCATATCTATCCGCCCTCCTCAGTCGCCAAAATGGCGAAATACTGATTACGCGTTGGAAGCAGAAATGACTCCAACTCTAGTCTCAACAACTTTAATCCCCAAAAAATAAGACAAATGGTTTATTCACAAACAGCAACCAACTATATGTGGTTCTCATTTTACTTGTCCCCAGTTAACCTTAACTACCTGCATCGAACACTGTAAATTTTCCCTCTGAAGTAGGCACTACTTTAGTCGGGAAAATGTTTTTAGAATAATTAATCATGCCAAAGGTGATGAAACCTGTTAAATTTAATGACATCATAACATTTCGGGACACTTTATTTAACTGCACACGGCTATTGCGAAGAAATGAGATAAGACAAACCGTTCAAGTCCAGAGCGACCTAGAGGGATGAAACATGGTAGGCAGATAAAGCATGGACTATCGGTCTGGTATGCCGATGTGCAGGGCACCTTTGTCTTGTTCATATTTCTTCTAGGAAAACAGTGGCTCAGTTAAGTCAAGTGCAATCCACGCACATGCCCATATTAAAGCCCATAACGTACACAGCAAAATGTATGCTATATGAATTTCCACCCATCCCTCTGGAGACTATACTAGCAGCGGGAAATTTGTTTTTATCCCTGTTAAGTTGAAAACGATCTGGCAACTAAGTGTGTAGATAAAAGACCGATGGTTCAGTAAAACCAACTCACTAAAAGTTCTTATTTCTGCTTAGTCCATTAACACAAATTCGTAGTCCTTAACAGTTAACCACTGCCCTATAGTGTATTGTAGCTGTGTTTTTATTCGTTCGCTTCAGCAAATAGCTTCACTTTCGGTATCAAAATAACCTTCTGCCATTTCGTTGGCCGTAATATGCAAATGATGTCTCAGCTGACAGAATAGTTCGCTGTCCGCTTATGAGGCACTATGCTAACTGTTGATTGACGAAGGTGAATTTACGGCAGGACTGACTTATGTGGCCCCTTAAGTAGGACATGGGAATAGGTACGCCCCATGCAAGTAGTAGAGTTGGAACTGCGCATACTTCCGAAATGGACAAGAAATTCCCGTGCTCTAACCCGATCAATGATCCTAATACAAAACGGAACCGTTGCCCTATTCTTAACCGTAACCCTACCCTAAACCTTTACTCCGCAGTTAACACCCTAAACGCGATACTAAATGGCCTTACCGCTAAATTTAAGTCTAAGCTTTTACCTAGTCCTTATATTAACCCTACCGCTAAGCTTAGATGTAACCCTAATCAAAGTGGGAGTTGGCTTGAAGCCACCCGTATAGCAGCCGGTTGCTGTTTGGGGGGCCATATAAGTCTGTCCTAACGAATTTAATTCTCGCAGACGTGAGTTGAATCCTTAATTGTTTGCGTAGCTCATCAACGTTTAAGGACGGATCTCTTTCCAATTGGAAGGGGTGAATGAATAGACATTTGGTTTCAAAAATCACCCTCCCATACTTATGATCGTTTCCTGTTAAACTGTCTACTCATTGCTCATTTTCTACCATTCGAAATGAGAGAGGACTAAGCCGGCAACCGAAAATGCACCCAACGATAAGGATGCGCAGCCTTTACAAAAACTGGCAAACCCCTGGTGAGAATTTGGCTTGACGGCAAAAAATCAAGGCAGACAGGAAAATTGCCATCGGCACTGTAACCCTATCGCCTGACAGCTGTTTCTTCTTTTTTGAAAACTGGCGGCAGTCAGTGAGCTTTGCATCCTTCACAGCCTCAAGAGACGCACTGTCATGAGATGGCTCCGCTGTGTGACGTCAACAAACCGGATTAAGATTGCGTTGACGAGGTTTTTTTCAGCGCAGCGCGCAAGCACCCAGACCCGAAATGATTTTGCTAATTGGATTTAAGTTTTAAAATGAATCAGTATCCTGGCAGAGGTAGCTCCCCTCTGTCTCGCATAGGTTTTGTGAGGGTCGAACATCCGGATCATAGACAAACCCGGGCCGATGTTTCAGTTGAGTCGTTGACAGAGCAAATGCAGAGAGGAGATTTTGATAAAGCGTGAGTTGCTGTCGCCAGATGTTGGCTGTACAAGACGAAGCACGAGAGAAAGACAGTGAAATTCGAGTGAAAGTAGAAAATCGATAGAAAGGAGGAGAATGAGGTGGAAGTCAGGACCTAGCGGAGTATTTTTTGTCGCAGATAATAAGCCGTTCATTTCATATAATTTACCTCACTGTAAATACCTCTTCACAGAATTTTCGTCCAGAGGGAGATGTCTGCTCGGAACTGCGAAATGTGCTGTTATCATTAGGAGTTGAATAAATGGTTAACCATTAGAGAACGCGAGGGTTATTTCGAAATTGACATGTTTTTAACGCAGTTGCCATAGAAGATTTGGCAATGACTCCTGTCAGAGAGAAATTACGACAGTAGGGGTCTTTTTGGGGGGAGATAAGCAATACTGGTGATTAGATGTTTTTGAGAAGTAAAATCTAAAGAAAGAAATTTAAGTCGTCAGTCTGATAAAACAGCAACGAAACACAAAAACGCGGGCACGCGATTTGAACTACTGCGAATAAGCAGCCATAAACGGGCCGAAAAATGAAAACCGAGTACACTGGTTAAATATTCCGGATGAACGGTTTGCAGTTTGTGAGAAGCAGTAACATTGAAGGAAAGAAATGTGAGGCTCAAAAGATTCATTAAGTAGGGTTTTAAAACTAGTCCGCCTGCAACATAATTCTATAATATTTTAGTTACCTCAGGATGCCGACTTTCAAAAGTACTAACTTACGGCTGCATACAAAAACTACACTCTGTAAAAAATGACTACGTATGTAGCATGAATTTTTCTCATTGATTTTCGATGCTCTAAAACAATCAATTAGATTTCATGGAAAACATGGATAAAAATGTTCGTTCTTTTGCTCATTCGGTAGATTATACGTCTTCTCCCCATTTTATACTCGAAAGATGGGTATAATCCGGTTCTCAAGAACTTTTCCAATTCTCGAATAATTTTGAACCCACCCTAAACTTGGATTCAGGCTTTCCAAACTACAAGTTGTATATTTTCCCCGTACGGAAAACTGCCCGTTTCTCTACTGTAATAAAGGGGGACCATATAGGATTCATAACATTTCGCAGTGGATTTGATCCATATTGTTAACTTTACAAGCCACATTGGTAAATGCAGAGACATGACGATTTATGAACGGCGATTTCACTCTTTTTAAAAGTCCTACAATAAGAACCTTTTTAAATCCAAATTATCGGCCTCCATCGAGTATAAAATTAGAAAACGTAATTGTCTACCGAATGAACAGAAGAATGAATATTTTTACGCATCTTTTCCATGAAATATAATTGGGGTTTTAGGCGCATCGAAAATCAGTGCGAAAAATTCATGCTTATTAAGTAGTCATTTTTACAGAGTGTAGCTTCAGCATTTAGCTAGAAGGAAGTTTATTCGAAAGCAGGCATCCTGAGGTAACTGAAATATCACAGAAGTATGTTGCAGGCTGACTAGTTTTACAACCCTACTTAATCAATCTTTTCGAAACGAAAACGCATTTTGTAATTTCGGTTGACATTTCATGAGTTAGCCCATCGACTGTATACATCCTAGCCTCTGACTCAAACTCCATAGCTTTGTTTAAGATCTAACCTTGGCCTGAGTCCCGATGGTAGCACCGGATGGATACGCAATAGGAATTGAGTGAACTAAGAAAATGAGTTAAGTTAAGCCAACACAAATTACATGAGTCGGCTCTTCATAGAGTTAATGACTAGGTTGGGCCATATACGTGATCGCCACTGAATATTCTGTAAAACTTTCCCACACACGAGGTCACTAATTCATTGGTTCGTGCTGTATACGCGCCGAGAAAAGCAAAGCACCTAATTAGGGGTCCTGCTCGTCATTTACCTCAGAAAAAATTCTCATTGACGTTGGGTTGGTATTCAGTGGCAGGGCCTAATTGCTGACGAAAAATCGGTATCACACCTGTATCCGGATTCAGAAGTGGCGCGTTCAGTCCCATTGCCTCCATTTTAAGAACATTTGGGAAATTTTTTGTGGACGTTCTGCTCGGCGTATTGGTTCATAAAGAGGAATAAATGATGATTTAAGGGTATAACAAGGGAAAACATAAGCAATATTTACTGCAGCGGGCTGGGAACATTTGAACCGCATCAGTAGACGGGTTCGAACGACTGAACCCTCATGTTGGCTGTTTGACCTGCTGAGACAGTACAGCCAGGCCTGTTTGTCAGCAAATCCTCTTGATTTGTTTAACCAGCAAAAATGCGACTTAATGCAGGAGAAGGGCATCATTAAGAGAATAAACCGCAGTGACAGATTAATTTTGAGGATATTAGGCGACCAAATGTCGGGCAACACACGGGGTGACTGGGGCTTCATATGCTTGTAAAATAGAGTGTGCTCAGGTCTCAAAGACGTAAATTCATCCAGTTCGCTCAAATTGTCACATATTTTGGGAACTACAGTAGGTGGGCTAACTCATGAAATGTCAACCGAAATTCCAAAATGTGTTTTCCTTTCGAAAAGATTAATTAAGTAGAGTTTGAAGACTAGTCGGCCTGCAACATAATTCCATAATATTTCAGTTACCGAAGGATGCCGTCTTTCGACTGTACTTCCTTCCGGCTGCATCCAAAAAAGCTGCACTCTGTAAAAAATGACTACTTAAGTAGCATGAATTTTTCTTATTCATTTTCGATGCCCCTAAAAGTCCAATTATATTTCAAGGACAACATGCATAAAAATATTCATTATTTTGCTCATTCGGTAGATAATTACGTCTTCTTCCAAGTTTATATTTGACGGATGGATATAAGTCGGTTTTCATAACTTTTCAACCTCCCGAATAATTTTGAACCCGTAACTTATAAGGCAGTCGAGCAACCGAACAATGGGTTGACTCGGAGTAACCTGCCGTAAGCTTTGGCACTGACAAGGAAACCGGATAACCGACAGTGGATCGTTCTTACGATGATAAAACCGGTAAATTGTGGCCGTATAGAGATGTAGTTGGTTGACTGGAAGCCAGATGTGTTATGGGAAGCCATAAACTGAAGAACCCCAACCTAAGGCTACTGCCGACGAAAGATGTCATCTTAAGTAGTCTCCAGATGAGGATAACGCCACACCAAAAAGGGACAAGGACCCAGACGGAAACACAACAGGGCAGTCATCGATTCGTGCGCCACTTGAACAAGTTGCTTCCTTAAATGTCTTTCACTGAGTTTGGACACATTCTTGGTGTACGTGAAGGTTTGTCAATCGTTTGGTCTAGGCGCCTCATTGGAACTATCTAGCTCCGTTTCTTTTGACTCCCGCTACCGCATATATCGACTTACCAAATTAGAAGGATAAGCATTAGGAAGAATAACTCCAGCGACTGGTTTGTTTGCGTACGTTTAACCGGAGGTAGGGGGCTGAGGTTCGCCTGCAAGGTGTTGGACGTCACAAATGACACATTCAGGAAGTTGTTTGTTTGGAAGTCGTGTTCACAAGTCCGCAGAGGCTTGAAAAATCCTGATGCGCCGGTTTTATGACTTTAAAAGTTAACATGTCTGTTTTGCGGAGCAGTATACAAATATTGTAATGTTCCGCGCGCTACGTGCCAGTGTCGAAATATAAAAAGGCCTTGTGTTGAAACTTCATCATTCCAATGGGGCTTCTACTTTAATGGGACTATTTATTGCCTAGCATGGCAGTTTGATCGTTTCAGACGGCGACGTCCGCGACTGCCACACGAGATAAACCCAGCAACGGTGTCTTAAAGGCGAATTAATGTATAGTAAAGCAGACTTGCACAGAATCTACACGTCCCATTAGCCACCTTACCGTAATGGCAAGACATGATCAGAACAACTGAGTTGGGCGCGGATGCATATTTAAATATAGGTAATTGCCAAATATTATCATAATACTAGCATTCTGAAGTATTTCTGCTGGCATAACGTCAACACTGCGTTTGAATATTCATGCTTGAGTAAGCTCCGCACCGAATCCACTGGCAGTTGATTTTAACATACTCGAGTAACCACTTAAACCATGTTTATTCTTTTACGCGCAGTTATGCTCCCACTCCTCTGGAGGTAAAATAAGGTCGGTAAATATGCGTTCATTATAAGTGTTCACTTACCGGAAAGCAGTAAATATGGTAAGCACTTGACGCAGAGGTCATATAGCTGCAAATTCCCCCAAAATGTTTACTTTTATCTCGTTAAAAAGGTCGTCACTAACCTTTTTAAAGACATTTCTCATGTCAGTAATCAAGTCATTAAGCGTTTAGCATCCGGAAACCTTCTGAAGGAATCACGCGGTAGACGAAACTGTAAAAGCGTATCATCAATCGAAATAACTTTAACTAAGAAATGAAAAAATGTTTTGATTAGCCCATGCATAACGACACCGACTAAATGTGTATAGTACTGATAGTACTATACATAATTTTCACGAGTCTGACACAGCAGGGTAGAGCTGCACGCCAAACCTAACTGCACGGCAGTATTCGATATTCGGCAGGGAACACACTGAAAAGAGGAGAACGTAACAACGCTCTAGGAGAGTTAAAAGTAGACACCAAAATGGTTCTCCTGTTTGCAGATAAAGCCGGTCAACTGGTATCCTCTGCAAGGTAGACATCCGAAACAAAGCCCTCGTGCTCCTCAGCAATCGACAGTCCTGCAAAGTCGGCGGCACCTTCAGTCTAAAATTACTGTCGGCGAGGGTGGACAGAATTCTGGCTCAACTAAAGAAGGATAAGCTCATCAACGCCAAAGACTGCTAAATTACAAAGCCCACAAAAGTAGCTATGGCGCAATTCCATGCTTTCCCAAAAGCAGACAAGCCAGATGTTCTTCCCGTCCAACGGTTTTACTCCCAGGCACACCCACATAGGGCTTGCAAACTGGTTTGGAGGTCAAATAAAACAAAACCGAAAGAGTTTATTACACTTACTTACGCACCTTGTGCTATTTTTGGCGTGAGGCCAAGGCGTGAGCCGATTGTTGACACGACAATAATTCAACTGTCCCTTCTATTTTGACATCTACACTAAGCACACTAGTTCATAATATACATGGTATTTGTTGGGTTATTAAAATGCCTATGGTAAAGCCCTGCTAATAAAATGCTAGAAAAAGGGGAATTAGGGCTTTTTTGCTACAACGTCGTTAAGGTATTCTTGAGGTAGACATAACTGTGTGTCCTTGAAGCCCTAGCTTCCTCATCACATACAGGCCAACCACTGCTGTCACGTAAATCGCGTTATGAATCATGTAATTACGGCTCTCGAATATATATGATCGGAGCATCTTGTCTTAAAGAAGTCGGTTCTGGCCACCCACGAATTTCATAATTATTCATTAAATCGTGAATCTGACATTTGCTGGCTTTCGCGTGACAATTAACCCTTTGCGTCGCTATCACCCTTGCATGCTGTCACTAATGCTTGCCTGGCATCCAGTGCGTTTCGAAAGCTTTGAAAGTAATCATATATGCACACAGAATACGCGCCACCATCTGTAGCTTTCACCATTTCATACTCAACAAGACTTGATTGAAGATGCACCCACTAACCGCGTCGCTGCAGCGGCACAATAAGCAAAGTTCACATGATCTTTCAGCAGCTATTAAACACGTTAACTTTGCTGCAAATATAAGTTTTGATGGACATTCTAGGGCCAGGTGTATCCAAAAGGATATATACCAAAATAAATTGAAATTCGAAAGCGTTCAGCAGTGCTCTTTGTTCTCCAGCTTAATTTACATGGTCAGTGAGACAGCGTTTCTTTCTTATCTCTTCCACGATATAAAAAGCCTTCTGAAGTTTTACTTTTGGCCCTGGGTGGAGTGGCTGACACAGTCAGTTATGAAAATGAGTAAGGACCTATAAGACACGGTTAAAAAGTTTGACTACATTTTATTCATGCAAGGCCTTAGCAACAAGATATTGTTGGTGGTTCCGGTAGCCCTATTTTGATTTTCTGCGGAATTTACCATATCAGCTCAGTTCAATAAATTTGTAGTAATAATAATAATCATAAGGATTGTATTACATGCCAGCTTACAGGCATTGTCAGGGAAGCGTTAAACACAAATCCGGCCAACAGTGAAAAAGAACTCTTGCCAATAAGGAATAAAAATAAAGTTATTGGCGGTTTTTTTTGCAGTTTGGAGAGTTCAGGAGAAAAAAATGCTGTCCATGAAATGCCGATAGTCAAGAAAGAGAGGGGTGGCACTGCATCGGAAAGAACCAGTGGGTGGTTTTTTTCTTGAAGTTAGGTCTGGGCCGAACAGAAGCACTGGAAAACAGCTGCCGCTGTTAGCTAAGAAAATTGCCCTGATGAAACCGGCCTTTGAGGTTAGAGACCACAAACGCCATCGCTACGGTTTAGTCGATCAGTGCATTCAGCGCCCAAAATTCGTGGGCTTTTCCTGGATGAAATAAACGAGTAAAAGTTCTCTTAAATAAAAGATAATGTTGCAGAGCTGTCGCATTCCTGGGTGATTTATTCCAAATGGCAATTATATTTACTGAGAAGAACTAACGATATTTAGCGATACTTGCCAGAGGAAGAAATAAATAGAACTCACGCCGACTGTAACTTGTGGGGTTGGACATCATGTCATAAGGTACTGAGTGGGTTCATGATGAGATTATATAAAATCTTAAATAGTAAAAACAGTCCCTTTTGTAATTCACGAAACCTAAAACAATCAAGGCCTGTAAGCCGGCAAAGTTCATGGTAAAACAAATGTCGCTGTTCCGGGGTTAAAACTCTCTTGGTAAAAAGTGTTTGACGGATTCTATTTTCTTCCGCTCAGCAACACGCATTAGACTAAATAAAAATGAACAGTATTCCAGGCCAGGTCGAACGTACTATAAAGGCTCATTTTAATATTGTTGGTTTTTAAAATTTCGGAACATAAATTCAGTCGTTCTACGTGCTCTGGAGACTATCAGGACGCAGTGCTCCGAAAGATTGGGACTCTTGGATTATGATACACCCAGATTCTTGATAAATACAGGCACATTTATGTCGTGACCGGCAGTACTTAGTTGAGTTTGTTAGTCATTCCCAACCACCATGACTGAGCACTAATGCCAAAGAAGAAAAAGTCGCCATGTCCGACACCACTGGGAAAAGGCCTGGAGGTCGCTCTTTAGGAGTCCAAGCACGATGTCACGATCCGCCGGCGTGTATCTCTATGCAACTTTCAGATCATCGGCATACATGAGGGCCCTACCATTCTGAAATACTTCTGGTACATCGTCAGCTAAAAAGCACAATAAAAGTGGGTCGAGTACGCTTCCCTGAATGGCTCCTCTCCTCACACATGTGGGGTTGGCGATAACACTGGAAACCTTAACTCGTTGTGTACAAGCGCTCAATCAATGAAATATAGAATTCAGAAGTTTGCCACCTATGCCGAAAGAGGACAGTTTCAAGAGAAGAAAAGCATGGTCAACACGATCAAAAGCCTTAGTGAAATCGAAATAGGCTGCGTAAAGTGAAAACCCATTGTCCCTAGATTGGAGAACATAGTCAAAGAAAGATAACTTACAGGTTTCACAAGACCGAGCTCTGAGGAATCCATGCTGTGCTGCGCTCAGTAGCTTATTCTCTGGTAAGTTACACATCATCTTATCGTTGATCAATATCTCAAAGATCTTCGAAACTGCGAGGAGGGTGTTTATCGGCCGAAAGTCATCAAATGACATAGAGTGACCATGCTGCAGAATGGGCAAAATGTGCGATTCCTTCCACAAGCTAGGATAAGTTTCAATTTCAAGAGCGAGATTAAATATTTTGCATAAAAGCGATGGGAAATTGGCATCTGCATTTGCTTTATAATGCTTACTGGGACACCATCGTGTCCACCGTTATGAGATTGACGAAAACGCCTAATCGCAACAGTCACGTCCTACAGAGTGCAGGTTGTAGTTTCCAGAACTTCCCCGTTCAACGCCTGGATGGTCGGAGGTGGAGTGGTCAAGTTATCAATAATTGTTTTGGGCTGTAAAGCATCGAAACTATTTCGGTTAACTGGGCATCAGATATAGTATTCCCGAGAGCGTCTCGGTGGTGGTATGCTGCGAATCCAATCAAAGAGGAGGCAAGGGAGAATCGACCAGACTAGTACTATATGGCGAATACATAATGCTCCGCCATGAGCGTCGGTAGAGCGCATTCTGCAAGGGACACGAAGCATGGACTGAAAAATCGAAAAAGTTACATATCTGATGAGGGATCTAAAGAAGCGATACTACATACAAAAGAAGAAAATGTGCGCCAATACGTAAATTTAAAGGCGGCGTCCTAAATTCCCGGCGGCCGTTTCTCAGGGTCATGGAGGACGATTTCTGGCAATGGATTAGGAAATTTAAAGTTTATCCTAGCCAGTATTCAGATAAAAGCGAGCCTTCTCTTAAATTTATGTAGATTATCTAATGATCGTATATTTATTGGATGGTTATACCAGAGCAAAGTATACCTGAAAGCGAAAAGAAGAGAGCTCAAAGAAGTGGAGGAAGTGGGAAGAAGGATAATCAGGGAAGAGTTGTGAAAATTGTATGGGCGACTACTAAGGATAGGTGTTGAAATCCGAGGAAGACTTGAACTATTATTAATGCTAAAGAGGAGTCAGAAGCTTGCATCCAGTCTTCGAACTCACAAACTTTTTAAGTCAATAATCTGGCATCTATCTGAGTAGGAGATATTTCGATGTCCCATACCTAAAAGTCTTCTAGTAAAACGTCTTTGAACAGTTTCAGTTTTTGAACGACTAGCCTCGTTCATCAAACCAAATAATGGACAAAAATACTCGAAAATGGGGTAAACGAACAGTCGACGAGGTCTTAATTTAATTTCGGGAAGATATAAATTGTAAGAAATTAGGCCATGAATCTGGACATCTTTGGCCATAATTCTGCCAGCGGGTGGCGAGAGATCAAGATTATAAGTGTAGCTTAAACCTAAATCCTTGATGGTGGTACATTCAGTTATAGGTGTGCCTTGAAAGACCACTGGATGGGGTAACCTATTAGATCGAAATCGCATACAGCGACATTTAGACGGAGAGAATTCCATTAGGCATTTTGAGTTCCAAGCTAAGAGAACAACCAAGTCGGCATGGATATGCTCCATAAAATGAAGGGTCATAGATTTATTGAAGGAATATACACATTTGAGATCATCGGCATAATTAAATGATTGAGGACATTTATCTGCTGCCGAGATATCATTTATGTAAAGCAGACAAAAGAGGACCTAAAATTCTACCTTGTATATTAATAATTTTATTTAATGCCAGTTTAGAGACATTGTCAGGGAAGCGTTGAACACAAATCCGGCCAGCAGTGAAAAAAAACTCCTGTGGAAATAAATAAAAATAAAGTTGATGGTGGTTTTATGGATTGGAGGTTTCAGGAGATAAAAACTGCTGGTGACAGACATTCGACCGTCAAGAAGGGAGGGGTTGCACGGTATCGGATATTATCAGTCGCCAATTTCTTTCATGAAGTTAGGGTTAGTCCAACCAGAAGCGCCGAAGACCAGCTGTCGCTGTTAGCTAAGAAAATTGTCCCTGACGAGAGCGGCCATAGTGGTCAGAGACCACAAACGCCATCGCTGCGGTAGAGTCGATCAGTAGATTCAGCACCCAAAATGTGTGTGAGCCTTTCTGAATGCAAAAATCGAGTAATAGTTCTCTTAAATCAAGGATAATTTTGCAGAGTTTTCACACTCCTGGGTAGTTTATTCCAAATAGTAATTGCAGTTACAGAAAAGAACCGGAGATATTTAACAGTACGTGCCAGAGAAGAAAGAAATAGACCTCACGGTGACTGGTACGTCGGGGGGGACATGATGTCCTTAAGACGTGAGTGGGTTAAATGTGTGAGTATATAAGAGTTTAAATAGGAAAAATAGTCGCTTTTGTAATCAACGGAACCCTAAAGGATCAAGGCCTGTAAGCTGGCAGCCTTCTTGGTAAGACAAATATCGGTGTTCCGGGATTAACATTCTCTTAGTAAAAAGTATTGATTGGATTCTATTTTTTCCACAATTTACAATAGGGTTCTCGCTGGAAAGTAAAGATCTCACTAAAGCCATTTTTTACGATAACACCGGTATGACATGATAAAGTCTATAAGGCGACTGCGAATTCCCATAGCTTCTAACTTAACCAAGTCTTTTATGTGGAACTTTATCAAGGGCTTTACTAATATCAAAATAAATAACGACAACAGATAGATGGTCATTACGAAGAGAAGTTAGCAGATTGGGAAACGACAGATGACAGGTTTCACGTGGTAAAACACCATGCTTGAGGGGTGACTATGCAAAAGTCGATGATTATCAAGGCGATAATTCAGTATATATGAGGGATAGAGACAGAGCCTTGGAAAACTATATTTACAGATAGACGTATAGAAAACATGGGGATATTTGCAAGCAGTTACGCCAGTCATTGATATCATGTAAATGTTAGACCATCAAGCCTAAATTTATCTAGTTTTCTTTTGAAAGTCTCAACGTTTCCCGCTAAGACAACGGATTTCGGTAATTTGTTCCATTTTTCAACCAGCCGGTAGTATAAAACTTTTGCCCGCAAATCGAGTTTGGCATACTTTGGCTTCAATTTGTATTGCTTCCCTCGAAGATTTATCGTCTGCAACATTCCAAACAAATTGTCAAGCTGAAGGACACAGTCTAGCAACTTGACGATTCTAAAGTCCATGATCATATCCCCTCTGTATTGTCTATAAGAGAGAGGAAATATTTTTAGCTTTTCCAAGCGTCTTTCATAAGGTAAGCTACTTAATCCGCCGACTATCTTGGTCGCTCTTCGTTGTACGCTCTCCAACAGGGTGTAATCATGTTTCGTCCATGGACACTATGCCTGAACACAACATCCAAGCATTGGTCGAACGCATGCTCCAAATACTCGGCCAAAACGTTCTTCTGCAAAATTGAGGAGGTATCTTCTAATCGCGCCTAGGAAACCCATAACTATCTTTGGTACCTTGGCGAAGTGAGACGATAGTTTGATAGTTGACGTCATCGACACATCGAGGTCTCTTAACATGCTGACTGATTCGAGTTGGTACCTCCTATAAATGAATGCGATTCAAATCCCTACGGTCTCCTGTTGCTCGATCGTAATCAGATAATTTGGAATCTGTTACGATTGACGCAAAGACACCACTCATCACACCATTGTTGCAAGCGATTCAGATTGTCTTGTAACTGTACAGATTCTCGCGGCTTCTCTACTAATTTTCAGAATTTGAGACCATCGGTAAACATTACGCGCTCACCGTTCATATGTTCCAGGCAGTCACTCACATATATTAAGAACAAAACTGACCCAAATGCTCCCCTTCGGAACGCCACTGTGCACGGATGTCCATTCCGATTTAGAGTTCTCGATACGCACACACGCTGGGATCTGCCTGTACGAGAATCGACCGGCCATTTCAACAGATTTCCATTCACACCCACTTGTAGTTTAAATATAAGTCAGCTGTGTGGAACACTGTCAAAAGCCTTTCTGACGTCGATGTACACGGCGTCGACTGATAAGCCCATGTCGATTGATTTCGTCCAGCTCTCCATGAATACTAGCAGGTTAGTGAGACAGGATCGACCCCTTCGAAATCCATGCTGATGCAAACGGAGCAAGTGGTTTTCATCAAGATGCCGCATAAGCTCCGTTTTCATAACCTTTTCCATTAACTTGCAGCAGATTCTTGTGTGACTCACTGGTGTGAAGGTAGCTGGGGCTGTTCTCTCGCCATCTTTATATATGGCGATGACAAAGAATACCATAAAGAAGAAACAGAAGTTATGAAAAAAATATTTGCAAATTCGAGATCCGATGTCATTCGCTAACTATTAGAAGCAGCAAAATAAATGTCGCTAACAAATACGGATTGCTAGAACTTCCTTCGAACGTTAACTGACAGCAGAATAAATTGCATGGCCCAAGAACTCTTATTGATACTTCTGCAGTAGGAGAAAACATAGGGACGAAATTGCGTGTCTAAAGAATAGCTTCAGAAACTTACTTGCTGAAGACCCTCTGAAAGTGCAATTACTGTCACAGTTTTTTCAATCGGTTTTTACGGAGGAGTCCTCAGAAGAAAATAAGCAGTTCAAAATGGACCGAGACAGCCGGGAGCTTCAAATGCGCCAAGATACTACCGTCACTGAAACCGTTGCCTTTTGCGTCTAAGAAGTTAGACGCGTTCTCAGTTAAATAAAACCAGATAAGTCTCCTGAGCTCCATGGAATTCCTGGGCTGATACTTAAGGAGCTATCAACGGAGCAGTCAAAGCCTCTTTTGACTTTCCTTGAGCTGTCAATGAGAACAGGACGGCTGTCATCACAGTGGAAGATAGCCAACCTCGTTCCCCTACATAAGGTCGTTAGTGGGATGGCATCAAGCAGCTTCAGGCCTATTAGCTTGACTTGCCTCTCATGCAAAACGAAGGGAACTCTAGTATAGAGCCCTATACAGCAATTTTGTGAAGAAAATAGCATATTGCATGATGTTCAACATGGTTTGCAGAGAGAGCGTTCCCGCCTTACAAATCTGCTTACTTGTCTGGAGATCTGCACCAAAGCTTTAGAAGAAAATTTTGAGGTCGATGAAATGTGCATTGATTTCCGTAAAGCTTTCGATACTATTCCGCACCAACACCTTCTTCACAAATTGAGCGCAATCGGCATCCGGGGAGATTTTCAGAACTGGATTAGGGCGTTTCTGGTTTGTCGGAAACAACGTGTCTGTATCGGAGATAATATGTCGGATTTCATGAATGTGACTAGTAGCCTGCCTCAAAGCTCATTTCTGGAATCACTGCCTTTCATCCCTTATTTAAAGGACAGCCTTCAGGAACTCGACTGCGGTAAAATAATGCTTGCTTACGACATTTAGCTCTGGCAAGCCATTAAGAGTCCGAATGATCAGAGATTCCTTCAAGATAATCTGCACCGACTGCAAGCGTGGTCGGAGAAATGGCTTCTAGACTTCAATGTGGAGAAGTGTGCCGTCCTTCATCTGCGTCCAACCAACTCTCATTCAAATGAGAGCCTGAGGACATATAACCTAAAAGATATAAGATTCCCCGCAGAATCTTCACAGAAGGATCTCGGTGCTTGGATATATAGCGATATGAAACCATCACTGCAGTGCAATAATGCGGCAAAAAGGCCATGGGAGAGCTCCACGCAAATAAAAGGACGTTCGTAGCCTTTGACAAATATCTTTTGGAAGAGTTCACGACACTTTTGCTCAGACCCACTTCGAAAATGGCATTAAACCGTGGCGGTCATGGCTTTTAAGGGAAGAATAATGCCTCGAAAGGGTACAACGTCGTGCAACAAAGCTGGTAATCGGTCGAAAAAACCAACCCTACACAGAAAGACGGAATTGCCTTACTTTATTCTATCTGTGTTACAGGCAGCAAAGAGGTGATCTTATCCTCGTCTGCAAGACAGTAAATAGCTTTGAGCGTGACTCAGGTATGAGGACGTGTTTTAGTGGCAGCTTTCATCCAATCTTCGTGATCAGTCGATGAAGTTACGGACAACAATGTCCAGGCTGAATCTTCGTTCTGAATTTTCCACGCAAAGGGTAGTGGAGAAATGGAACGATCTCCGTTAGTCAGTCGTGGAGTCGACGTCCCTGCAACTCTTCAAGAAACGCTTGGATAAGTATTTGCGTCCCCTGTTTTCCCTCGACGTTCTGAATCTGAACTAATACCCCACGACCCCGCAAATATTTTATCTGAGACATTGCTACTCAAATGAATTAAGTTCTGCTTTAATGGCAAATATATTATCAGTATCAGCGTAT
Source organism: Spirometra erinaceieuropaei (assembly GCA_902702965.1). Classification (NCBI taxonomy): domain Eukaryota; kingdom Metazoa; phylum Platyhelminthes; class Cestoda; order Diphyllobothriidea; family Diphyllobothriidae; genus Spirometra; species Spirometra erinaceieuropaei. The sequence goes on from CACRXP010000724.1 coordinate 321,287, forward strand.
TTCTGGGAACTTAGGTGTGTAACTTTGAAATCCTTATTGGTTACACTCAGAGAAAGTATATTGAGAAAATGGAAAGGGAGTAACATTAAATAAATACAAGGGGAATAGCAAAAACGATAAAGAAGAACACAGAATGTCGTACGTTAACAGAATTTAGTGGCACGTGCACTCGGTTTATTCAGCAAGTGCAGCAGACAGTTGAAGCACACCTAAGATACAGGAAAACAAGTATTTTTTTTAGTTTGCAGACATCGTGGGGAATGCGAGCAGCGGTGTGCGACGTGGTCCACAATTTACAAATTATACAAACACATGTTACTTGAGTGTTGGTAGTAGCATTGCCCTAACACTAAACTGTCGACGTTGGCTATCAAGGTGGCTGTAGACCAGCGTTATTGTGGTGAGCGCTGTAATGTTGATCTCGCCTCCGTTTAAAAGTGTCTACGGATACCGATATAAAAAACATCCTCAGGCAAATCATTCCAAGCTGCAACCACTCTGTTTGAGAAGAACTTTCGTGCGTCTAGCCGGGCACCAGTCGCACGCAGTTTAAATGGATGGCCTCTCAGGTTAGTCGTAGTCGCCAACTCGAAGTATCCTGATGAGAGGCAACAGCCCTGATTGCGCACGATGCGGAAAGCTTGTATCAGGTCCCCAAGTAGCTGACTGTAACTCAAAGAAAAGAGGTCAAGATTAGCTAATCGAGTTTTGTAGGGTAATGACCACTGCCCAGATGCAAGTTTCGTTGCTCGCCGTTGAACTTTTTCTAGTATTCCGAGGTCTTAAGCCGTCCAGGGTCACCATGCTTGGATAGCAAACTACAGATGCGGTCGGACAAAAGTTTGAAAGACCTTGGCGAAGCAGTCTTCATCAAAGGAGGAGAACGACCGTTTGACAAGGTATAGAATGGACATAGCCGACTTGGCTACCTTTGAGCATTGCAGCGAAAGCTTAAGCGAGGTTGTGATCCATACACCCAAGTCCTTCTGGGCGTCAACTTCTTGCAGTAGTTTCCCAGTCAGACCGTAGACCGTGCGGTTAGGAGAAGTGGTTCCGCCGACACGTAGGAAGTTACACTTGTTTACGTTCAACGGTAGAAGCCTGTCCTTTGACCATTACTCGAGGTGGTCCAGATTTGTCTGCAGTCGCGCTCGTCAACGTCGCTTCGTATAGTACTTCAAATCTCTATGTCATCTGCAAACATTGCGACATCGCAATCCAGTTCATTAGCGCAGTCGTTGACGTACACGAGGAACAGTGTAGGGACAGGAACAGAGCCTTGGGGAACACCACTCCTAAAGACAACCTCGGCAGATTGCTGGTCACTGCCGTGGACGGCTTGAGAGCGACCGATTAAAAAGCTTTGGATCTACATCATAGGCTTAGCCCGCACTCATGTACAGCTGAGTTTGTATAGAAGGCGGTGGTGAGGCACACTATCGAAGGTCTTTTTAAAGTCGATATAGATGGCATGCACCATATGTCCTCTATCAACAGCCCTAGTCCAGTGTTCCAGACAGTAGAGCAGGTTTGTCACACAGGATCTGCCTTTTCGGAATCCATGCTGAGAATCGGAAAGCAAATGTTGTTGTTCAAGGAACTGCATTAGTTGTTGCTTTATTATCTTCTTCATAATCTTACAGCAAATGGAGGTGAGGCTGACAAGTCTGTAATTTTTTTGCAGAGACCCCATCTTCGCCCTTGTACAGCGGTGTAATCCACGCGGACTTCCATTAGGGTGGCAGATATTTGGTCTCGAATGATGTATGGAAAAGAAGGGAGAGTAGTTTAGCCAAGTCATTGGCGATTTCCTCCAAAGTCTTCTCCGGAATCTCATCGGACCTGGTGATTTTGATTCCTTTAGCCTCAACAACTCCGTCTGAACCATACCCTCAGTGAACTGAACCGTCTCCATATTTGTGGTTTCTTCGAAGGGTTGAAGGGCCGTTGGGTTGAATCCTGTTTCGCTACTACAAGCAGACCGAAAAAATTCTGAAACTTTATCAGCTTTCGCTCTATCTTCAGTGAGATGTTCGCCCTCAGCAGTCCTTTGCAGTGGTATTGGGTCCTGGACTGCCTTATGTAACCGTATAATAATTTAGGGTTCTCCGCTGCACGGTTTAGCAGACCCCGTTTGAATTACCTTCTAGTTTTGATGATAAGGTCTTTGACTCGATTTCTTTGAATTTTTTACGCGCATAAAGATTTGGGGCTCCTGTCAGAATGCGATTTTTTCCACAGCCTTCGTTTTTTAATCACTTCATTCTTCAAGGCTTGCGTAAGCCCTCGAGGTCTGTTAGTCAACCTCCTCCGTGAAAGCGGATAGTGGTTTGCGATCAGCTCTTGCAGAATTCCTCGGAACCGTTGGCAGTCTTCGAGTATGCTTCCAACAAATACGGACTCCCACAAAACGCGTGAAAGTTCAGCCTTAGATAGATAGATAGATAATTTTTATTAAAGACCCGTCGGGGTCCCATCAAAGCAAGTTAAAATAAATTTGCATGCGAGTTTTAGACGAGGTAGGCCGAATCTTTACAAAATGCAATTCATAGTTTCAAAATTAGAAGTCCATTGAGAAACATGATGATTGAGGGGTGAAAAAAAAACTCCTAAGAAAAAGTTAAAAATGATTGGATTAATTTTACAGGAGAAAAACCCCTCTTTAAAAATAATAACAGAAAAAAGCGAGCAGGACTGGCTTGTAGGTGGCGGTATATAACGGAGTGTTGTCGGTCATCGTCAGGGTAGCAATAAATGTCAGCCTTGATGGGTATGAATGTGGGTCAGACAGGACTGGCTTGCATATGGCATTGTATACGGGATTCACAATTGAGATCGTCTGGGCCTGATTGGTACACCGCGTCAAAGAGGCCAGACGAGAGGTACCGAGATGCGATCGGCCACAGCACGCTTCGAGCTCAGCCGAGAAGTGAGGAAGGGAGGTACGACCGAACTACTAGTAGACAGTGAATACTGGGGGTTCCGCCGTGAGCGTCGACAGACCGCATGAGGTCGGAATGCGGGAGGTGACATCAAAAACCTTCATTTGGTCGAAATCCCCGCTCCAAAAGGTTTCCTCTAACTGTCACGGGTTTCTCGGGCATGGAAATGTGACGTGGTCACTAATTCCCTAAGGAAGGAAGGCATGACACATCATTAATACTGTCCTGCGACTTTGTAAGGGCAAAATCAACGCAGTTGGCTTGTTGGCTTTTGCGTACTCCAGTTGGTAACATGACGTGTTGAGTGAGAAATAACTTCATTGCCGTGTTCGGAAAACTTCCATCAAAGGTCTGTTCTGCGCTATTTGCGTGGGTCGAGCTCCAGTCAATATGAGGCGCATTAAAGTCGCCCATGATTAGGATATCCGGCCGCGTAGCGAACTTTTCGAGCTTCTCTAGCAGGCGAGAGTCGGCCATGTTGTCCCGTCTCAGTGGTCGATAAACTGCCAGGACATCGAGGTTAGACAAGCTTAACACTTTAATAGAAAGCCGGCTTGCCTCGAAACTGCACGAAAATATGTTGGTTTTGTCTGATACATTTATCCCATTTTTCACAAACGTGATAACGCCTCCTCCCTGACGCCCTACCCTAATTCTTCTAAACATCTGGTGGCCAGGCAAGGCCAACTCCCGGTCTTCCACGTGCTGGGTCAGCCAGATTTCTGTCAAAGGGATTACATCAGGGGATAGATCGCAGAGGTCGATCTTCTGTTCGTGGAGTTTTGATGGCAAACTCTGCACGTTGGTGTACAAGAATGTCAATTCCGTCTGACGGAAGACGTGGTTACATTTTGGTTAGCGTCTTCATTTAATACGTCGGCTACGAGGTCATTCGGACTAGACCTGTCCAAAAGGAGAGTGATGGACGCCGCCATACTTGGTTGTTGCATAAAACTAAATTGTCCTCCCCCTCGCTGAGACTCTTTCTTAGTTCTAGAACTAACTGGCGATGTTTGAGCCGTTCCGCTGGCGAGTAGTCCATTTGAAAAACACCTGGATTGCAGCCTTTAATCCTAGACCACTTGGAGTGAATGAGACTGGCTTGGTCGCTGCTGGTCAGCACAAATTTAAGAGGCCGGAAACGAATCGACATTGATAGATTATCTGTTCGGTTTCCAAAGCGGAAGGCTTTGATCACTTCAATAGCCTCATTGTTTTCCAAAATCCTAATGAGAAGACCTTGGAAGAGTGATAGATCTTTTGAAACCCGCTCCTTGGGGGTATTTGCACTTGATTGAGGGAGCCCCTGAATAATAAGACATTTTTCTCTGTTGGTTTCTTTTTTATTTTCTACGGAAATGTGGTTCCCTAAATTACGTAACACTCTGAGACTATGCGCTCATGATGGTGGAGCATATGCGTTTGCGCCGTCTGTTCGTCTGACTCTTGTGTTGACAACTTTAGAAGAAGCGCTTAGCAGAGAAGATTGTGGCTAGAACTCTGGGACTCTGGTCGATGAATCTATTCCACCGCTCGTACTAGGTCTATCAAGCTTGGACTGTCTCGGGGAATCAGCAAAGGCATTTAGACACACAGCATTAGCCACGAGAGACGGAACGTCCATCAGTGCCTCTGTTTCGGCCTCTACGGAGGCATCTACCGGAAGTAGCCGTCCGTTTTCTTTGGCCTTTTTACGGTTTGATTTCTTTTTCTCTTCAATTTTTGCGTTTCCTTTCTGGACGCTATTTTCTCACTTTTTAGCTATTCGTTATGGGGCCCCGTATTAGGTGCTGGCGTGCCTATTATGCTGGGAGCTTCTACCCTACTTCTGGTTACTCGTGCAGTAGGCATATTTGTAGCGTTAGCTTGGTCTAGACCGCATTGCAACTGGGCTTTCATGTTTGTGGTTTCTTTCTCAAGATATTTGACCTTGACGGCCAGAATTTGGCATCCAGTGCAACTTTGGACTACATTTTCTGCGTCCATACAGTCAAGGAGGCTGTGTGACATCGCTCGCTGCGGAGCTGCGGTGGCCGGGGGGTTAGCGCACTTGACTAAGTAGAGGGTGATCGCTGAATCGACTCCACACTTCGGACCCATATTTTGGACGTCAGTGCGTACTTCAGTCATGCCGTGAAGTTATGGAAAAGGATCAAACCGCAGGAATCGAAGAAAAAGACGTCGCCTAGGGCCAAATAGAGAAGACTGTGCGTATGGTTGTATTTGTATGAGAATGTCAAGAATGCAAGGCCTGGAATACTTTTCAGCTAAGAATTTTAGTATTATGGCAAATGTACAAATATGAGGAGCTCAACGAGCAGTGTGCAAATTATCGACTTAGCCTTAAGTAGGTCCTGTGCCAGACGAACGATGGACAGTTCGAGACAATATGCAGGCTTTCTAGGCTTTGTTGGCAGACTCAGATTACCAGCAGAATCGCCAGGTTTGAAGAAAACTGTCCTAGTCGTAGAATAAGGGCAAGGATGACTGCAAGGTTGAGGGTAGTAGAAAGCATTGCGTTATGGAATCCAGTTTCTGATGCAGAACCAACTGTTTCCTGTGAGGAAAGCGATTGAAAATGTCCTTCTTGCTCCTCAAAAGACATAACGCTCGGCAAAGTTATTTCTGACGAATAGACACGTAATCAATAGAGTTTTTAAAGCGAAGTGTCGACTAGCTATTACCGACCACGACATTTTGAGGGCAGTTGGATAGGTAGGACCCGATGAAGTCGAAGAGTGGAGGCCGGGTGCCGAGACTTTCCGACTTTACCAAAAGGCGTCTATGTCGCAAATTGTCGAAGGCTTTGCTAAGATAAAAGTAGGTAACTACCACTGTACACCGTTCGTTATGAAGCGAGATGATTAGATGAAGTAAGGCCAAGTGGCAGGTTTCCAGAGAACTATGCTGATTAGAGACTGGAATCTGATTGGCTGGTCAGAAATCAAGAATTTCATTGTAAATTGTCCTTTCAGGGAGTCTTCCTAGAGACGGAGTTTTGGGCAAACTCCGAGAGTTGTTAATATCGGATAACTCCGGCCAGATAATATCCATTTTCAATTTATTCATGTGCGCGTATGCTGGGAGCGTCAAATATATTGAAATGGAATTATTCTGAAATGAAAGAACGGCTGACTGATATCGAATGGAACCCTGCGCATGTATCTGACGCGAACGCTGCCTTGATTTTCATAAGGGACGTGATCTGGAACTTGGCAGAACACTGTTGCCCACTCAAGAAGGGAAAGAGCGACGCCCGCCCAGAATAGGTGACTTCAGAATTAAAAATAAATCTCAAAAATAAAAGAAAACTGTGGAAAAAGTAAGCCAAATGCCCATAGTAAAAAAGTCTGTCTGATTATAAGGAACAACGATATGGGTTTCGGAGTCTCCTGAGAAAGGAAAGAGCAGCATTTGAATCAAAAATAGTCAATGAAGTACTGAAAAATCCAAAGAAATTCTTCTAATACGGGAATAGGGCAAAACGCAATCGGAACTTCATTCCTTGTCTCAATAATTATCAGGGAAATTAATAAACCGATAGCTCAGATAAGACGATGTTCTTATCCGATTTCCTCATATTCGTGTATACCGAGGAGTCGCTTTCTGATGAGGAAGTACATAGGCAAACTGCCCCACCTGGAAATAAAATTAACACAGTGACGTCACAACAGACGCAGCAAGGAAAATTCTGAGACGACTGCAGCTACTAAATCGCCTGCTCCGGATGGTATATCCGCAAAAGTTCTCCATGAACTCGCAGACAAACTAGCTTCCCCATTATCCAAAATCTTCCAAAGTTCCGTGCAATCAGGGGCTTCGCCAATTAACTGGAAGCTAGCCAATATGAGTCTGATATATAAGGGGGGAAAGAATCTCGCCAAATAACTCCGGAGCAGTGAGTCTCACAAGCATTTGTTGCGAAATAATGCAGAAAATATTGAAAAGGGAGCTGATGACGCATGTTAAGGCGAGCAGTTTGCTTAGTGAGCATCAACATAGATTTAGAGGTGGTCGATCCTATCACACTAACCCGTTCATATCCGTCGAAAGTCGGACGAAATGATAAGAGGTGGGTTTGCCAGTAGATGCAGTTTGCACTGACTTCAGCAGGGTCTTCGACAGGGTGCCACACAGACGGCTCATATATATATATATATATATATATATATATATATATATATTATGATAGTGGGCGCTCACCGATCAGGTTACGGAACATGCTCGTTCCGTTGTGCCTTGGGGCTCATACTTAAACCCTCACAGGCAGTCGCGCAGCGACTAGTAGTAAATATAGATGAGATGGTACGGTGAGCGCCCACTATCATAATTAATATTCCCGATCACAACCGACAGGACAACGGGCCCGTGGCTCAATGGTAGAGCGTTCAACTCCATGACCAAAGATCCCGGGTTCGAATCTCAAGTGATCCACACTTGGGGTTGGGTATGACTGGCTGATGACGGCTAATAAGCCAGAAATGGCCATTCCGGTCTCCCTTGTCTTTGTCGGTACCATCTCATATATATATATACACTGCGCTACAAGAGTGTGACTTCCAACATTCTCAAGTGAATGACCCACATCATCACAGGCCGACTTCAGCATGTGTGCATTGATGATGCCCTGTAAAGAGCAGATATTTGTAGTTAAGTTTGTTTTAATTACTTTTGTTATTGCTCTCCTGAGCGACAATCCGCTCTCTTTGAAGCGACGGT
>CACRXP010000725.1:2846-20624 GCA_902702965.1 Spirometra erinaceieuropaei
TATCAAAAGGCAGTATCACAAACTGACTGAAATATATTGAGATTATGCAGTACGGTGATTATTATTAAAACTTTATGTGATTTTATCGAGTCGGAAACGCATTCCAGGATTTCAATAAAAAATTTTTGGGTTGACGCACCTAGAGCAAGCAGTTGTTATTTACGGAATGACTTTTATGCAGAAGCTGAATACAAAGCTCATTTGATAGGCAGAATACAGCTATGATTGGAATATCTTGGTATTGTGCTTCAAGATAATTAATGACAACATGATACCAAAGCGATTTCTCTCGAATGGAAAATGCGTTTCACATTTTCCGATAGCTTATTAGCCAACCTATCTATCGTAGATGCTCGCGACAGTAATTCGACAAAACTTTAACTAAATGCAGTGTGATTCCGTTCATACTATGTGTGACAACCTACTGTGTTCTGAGAGTCAACACTGAATATGAAAGCAAGGAGGTCACGGTCTACTCATCACCAAAATTCTGTTTTAAGCCGTAAGTTCTGCGTCTTCAGCCCGACGCCATCGTTTTTGACGTCACCGTTAAATTCAGGATCTGAAGTAGAAATGATTAAGCTGGCCTGTAACTCGGAGCGGTTAAACAGATGATTTTTTTGGAAATCCAAATTCTACGGCTCGATCAGAATTACCAACCAAAGTGGCCGGAAGTGTCTTTTGTCAAAACAGTGTATTTAGTAGACCGAAACACATACTGGGCTTGAATAGTAGTGTGATTATTTCGTTACTAATGCACATTCGTTTTCGTACTTTACAAATAAACTATGAATAACAATATTTGTTTCGACTAATCGAAAATGGTAATAGCTGCATTAACCAGATGTGTTTGAAATTATGTGAATGTTGAATCACAAAAACGTACATGAAACATCTAAGTCGATAGTCCCTTGATTACATAAATAACAAATTTTTAAAGGGAAATACAGAAGATGGGCAAACTTTTGAAATGTTGGCAAAAAAATTCTAGAATGCAAGTGCGAGTTGAAAATATTACTTAAATAGAGTGGTCGGATCAAATTATCTTAGCAGTACCTGCAGTAGAAGAGTCCCAGCCAAACCCTTAGCTCCTTACCACAACGCCTTCAACCTTAGCCTCTAACTCGCAACCATAACCCCAAATCACTGCCCCCTAACCCATAAACCCCACCCGTAACCCATAGCTATAACTGCTAATATGTACGGTTGCAAAATATGATCATCCCCGTAGGGTTGTAATATATGTCGTCGTGCAGCATAATCATAAGATACTTCAGCTACTTCAAAATGCCACCATTTGAAAGAGCTTCTTTCGGGTTGTCTGCAAAAACCATTCTCTCTAAAAATGATCCCTTGTTAATTAACCTTTTTTCTCATTGACTTTTAATGCGCTTATAAATTTCCAATATAATTCATGGAAAGCGTACACCTTTCTTAGAAGATTACACGCTTATTCAAATTTTTTTACTTGTAAAAATGCTACCAAATGATTAAAAGAATGCAATTTTTGTGCTTGCTTTCCATGAAAAATATTTAAATCCGTAGGGGCTAAGTAGTCTTATTGACCGAGTGTGGTTCTTGCAGGCGACCGAAAGGACGTTCGTTCAAAAGCTGACATCCCGAATTAAATGAATTATCTTGGGAGTATGCCGCACGGTGATCAATATTACAATCATACTTACGTTATCTTTTACAGTCAAAGATGCTTTTAAGAATTCCCTCTGTTATTTCATTTCCTCTTCGTCATAAAAGTTCGCCGTCAAAATTTCTTGTCAGCATGGTGGACTTAGCTTACTTAAATACACAGTGTGTTGTTAGATACCGTGACAGATATGGCATTGTCCACTTATCAAAATTTACAAAAATATTTTTTGTTAATGCTTGAAGTAGCTTATCTGCAAAATGTGATACAACATACACATTGGCGTTTTTATTAGCAGTTCGATTTAAATTATATGTTCCAACATAGTGACAGAACAATGCGATGCGTTTTTGCGGTTAAACACTCTTCGAGATGCGTTTGACTAAATTTGAGAGAAGTTTACTTTATTTTGAGGCATCAGATGCCACAAGGCATAAAACGTTTAATTATAGAGAACGGACGGAGGCAAAGTGATGACACTCAGACAAAAAATGCAATCATTAGGACACGCGTGTGTTTTGCTCCACGTTTCTGATTCCCCCTCGAATTCATCCTCCGAGACGGCTACAGCTAAGGAAACAAGGTAAAGAGCAAGGAACACAGTATAAGCAGGATGCAATTGTCATGTCACCAGTAGTGTACTATAAATAGAACCCCTCACCTTTCTCTCTGGGTGTTGTCGGTGATGCGATAATTGCTTTTCTTCCCACATCCAAGTTGTTAAGCGTCCTTATTTCACTAAACTTTGCAGGAACGTCCGGGCTATGAGTCCCTAAATTTAAATGCGCGCGGGCAACCAGCAGTTCAGGTGACAGCGAGGCCCGGGAGGGAGTATCAATCACGCCAAGAATCAACAACAGTGCATACGAGAGATCTTGCGAAACGTCAGGCAAATAGGCTTCTTGTATTGTGGTTGTCCGCACTGCTTTCTGGAACTAGCTTCTTCTCTTCTGTCTTCATGCTGTTGTGAAATGCCTAGCCGGTACCATCATATCCATATCAGTTTCGGCTTCTAAAGAGAAGCTTTCTTCGTTAATACTATCTCTTGCTTTCTTAAAAAAACGGTATTAAACTGAGTCCCCTGTCATTAACAAAAAGTCGGTCAATGCTTTGTGGTTTTTGTGTTCTCGACTACATATAATTAGTAGGTTTTATACGGCCTTTAAGGCAAACAGTTCTGAAACGCTTCCATTTGGGTGCTGAGTTCTCGAACGTTCATATTTTTTTGCACTGACGCATATTTCAAAGTATATTGTATTTCTCATTGAACGTCTGCAATCGTTTAAATAAGGTAGGTTAAGTAGATTAAAAATGGTCAAATAAAATACTATTACTATGTCCCGCTTCTCCGAAAAGGCTATATTCGGGCATTTTTCTGGTGAATTTTGAACTTTTTTTACTGTTTTCACACGAAAACGTAGAAATCTGTCCGGTTATAGCCCTCTCTGATCGACACTGATAAAAGCTCTCCTTTTCATTTTTGTACTGAATCCTTTTATTGTTGCCTTCTCGTAGGCGCTTTACCAAGCGAAACGACCCCCGTCCTCTCTATTAAATGAGTAAAATTTGCCTTGGCATATGCAGGCGACCCGTAGTTCCAGTAATATTAACATTACACTAGAATGTCAACTATTCACTTCATTTACACCGCTGATGACGTTTGGCAGTCGACGACTGAAATGCGGACAGACGCGCCATTATCAAACTCAGTGTGATAGTCGGCGGTGACTACTTTTCATATGTATATGGTTGTTTGGCAACAGTATTCAACAAATATTGTGTATATTTCACTCTCACCGCTTTTCTTGTCCTCGTGACGTCTTCGGGTGTGAATTGAAAGGTCGGGCGGCTGAAATTCGTGTCCTAACAATCAACTATTAATTTTGTCATACGGCTGACGGTCAGAAATCTGATGCAATGTCGTTCTACGCATGCTAAACTTCCTCGCTGACCACCGGCTATCAGCAGCGTCAATTAACACTTGCGACTCCCTCGTTAGACGATTTATCACATAAGAAGAAGAAAATGCAATCCTAAGTGCAAGTTGTTTATTGGCTTGGATTTTGCATTGCCTCTGCCGCCCGCCATCAGTGGCAACATCAACTGCCACGCCTTCCGCGGTTCAACGTCTCCGCGGCATACACCTGGATCCCTAGCACACACAGCACCTCAAATGCCACTTGTCAGAAGCCAGCATGTCCTGCGTAGGGCCCTGCAATGCTGCAGATATGAAGCAGTGCTTAGAGTCAAGAACCAGCCCGTAATGACTACAATTATCTCCCCTCTCCCCAGATCTTGAACTTCGGTTGCTGGCGAGCACAGGAGTTGTTGCTCTGAATTAGCGAATTCTATCGATTAGGTTCGACCATGTTTATACATTTTTGCGGCATAAATGTGGGACTTGCTGTACACTATGCAACGTAGATGGGTAAGTTAAAATTTCGCTTCAGTTGACCTCTGTACTATTATCGGGTGCGTAAAGGGAACGATTTCAGTATCTGGCATAATTTGCCGATGAATGGATAGCAGTGCACTTCTGTCCAACGATAACAACGTTGCATAAGTCTTCTTATAATGAAGAAAAACGCCCAATTTGCACTCAGTAAAGCTGGAAGGTAACTGGCTACTCCCCTCCTTAAAGCTCATTTGTTATCCATCGTGAGATGAGCCTGGTGGGATCTTGGAGGTCCTGCAATCTGCGAGTGTGGCATGGCAGACTAATGCTCCATAGCGGTTTGCGCAAAGATTCTTGGAAGGCAGATGTGACCAATAAAACTTGGCACGCTTCAGTGACATGCTGAGACTGCCGGAATTTAACAGTCGTCTGCCACACATTCAAGCTCGACGCGGCCGGAAATCTTGCGCAAGGTAAACATCGCGTGAGCTGCAAGCTGGTGGAATCATGGTTCATTGATTCCCCGTCTCGCAACAAGTGCACCGGCGAGCACCCGCCCCATTCGGCGTGGAGACTAAGCCTGAGCAGAATAATTAGCCACGCGGGGAGCGCGCAGGCGAATACTGTTTTAAGCGCCAGTGTCGGTGATCCGAATGGCCGAATAGTTATCAGACCAACAACCAACACGGATGACGAAGTCGCGTCGAATGTTGAGTCGAATTCCGCCCACTTAACAATTGTCGCCCCAAAGCCAACAATCTTCCTTGAAAGGGGTGAGCTGTCATTTTTTTCAGGAAAATGATGGCATAGCAACTGTGTCCAATAAATTCTATAACTCATGGTGCTTACAGTATTCTATTCCGATTCACTCACTAAAATGGATTCGAGTATTGATCCTTAACGCCAGGCGAGTAGAGCTCTTGATCCAGGGATCGTGCCTTCTGAACAGTCTGTGGGGTACAAGAGACCGAAAAGGGTTTCAAGTTGCGGCAATTTTAGGAGCAAAACGGTGTTCGCATTCTAACAAGCGCAAATCTGGTAGACAGACGTCCGGATGTACTAACCATTCCCAGCTGCTATTAGTTAATAATCGGGACGTCCTCCAGAGGCAACGCACTGTACTCGATAGCTGTCATGCAGATGATAGGACCACATCAAATCACGAGGTTTAGGTATGGAAGTTTGGTATGTTAAATGGTAGAGAACGCTCGCGGTTTGTTCTACGAAACTCACTTGTCCCGCTGCGCAACGAGGCTCTCTCGAGTCCCGCCATCAGCCGCACGGCGGCGCAGGACAGCATTGCGAATCTGTAAAAATAAACAAAAAAACAATAAACGAAAATGCGATTTCCAGCAAGTGGTTGAAATAATGACATAGGATGAATATAAAAGTAATCAGAAGACGAGGTGGCGAGCATACGTAGCTTTCGATAAATTCTCGTCGGGCCAGTACAGTTATATAGGAACGGGGTAGAAGTAAAACATGCAAGCGATAAGAGAAGTCGATAAAAGTACTCCTTAAACAAAGGCGGGGTGGGGGACTGTGGGGGAGGGGGTGGGGGTAATAATAGTCATTGTCAGGGGCGGGGTGAGAGCGCAAGTGCGCGGGGGCAGTTGCACCGTTAGTCAGCCGTCGACCACTGTAGGCGCGGAGCCTGAACGTGGTTCTTCTGAGCGCATAAGGTTGGCTTTCGTAACCTAATGGCGGCCGCTTCCGCTGTCGCTAACAGGCGCTGGCCTAGTAACTTAGGGTAGCTCGATGGGACCTTATAAATCACACGAAAAGCTTCGTTGGGGTCCACACGATGACCGGAATCGACAACATGCGCGAGAAAGGCGCTGCTTATACTCCTCGTTTCGCCTTTTCCTAGCCATACCGGGAGGTGTTCGCGTATTCTTTTGGATAAGCGCCGACTCGTGCGACCAATATAAAAGTATTTCATTCACCTGAGATATCGCCTTTTCACTTGAAAGACGATGGGATCGAACGAGAATTCCTAGTAATAGGTAGCGCAAATTTCTTTCCTAGTTATCATATCATTTTCTAAATAATACGATTATTGCTGTAGATGACTCTAGAATATGGGTTACTTACACCGTTTGCAAGTGCAGGAAAGTACTTACTACGCGTACTTGATACGGCTGCGATCATACCTGGACTAGCCGGCCTCAGTGATGTCCCGAACTGTACGTCTAACGCTTAAGGATCCGCGACAGCAGATCCAGACAGTTCAACCCATTCTCTTTACCAACGACGCAGATCGAATGCCGAAGGTCTAATAGCCACCTCCATGTGTTGAGGAAATATGTCGGACCAGACTTTGAGTTAAACCCTTCTTCGACGCCACCAATGAGTTAAGGGAGCTCCTGAGGCGGACGACGAATAAGATGCCCAATGCATTTCAGTAGCCTTTCTTGAATGGCATAAGGTATCCTTGCGATTTCGCAGCGAGCGCGGTCGGTTTTAGTTGATAGGAAGTAGGTGTACTTCACTCGAAGAATGGTCGTAATGCAGTAGTGGTCAAACGCCACCAGTTTTCACTCGTTCGCTACGCGCACAGTCCAGCATTCACACCCATAAAGAAGGACAGGCCAGACGGATGCACAGTATACGCGAATCTTAGTGGCGATGGAGAGATCGCGTCAGATCCATTCTCATTCTATAAGGTTTGGGAAAAACCCGTTAGGCAGTAGCAATTCAGAAGACGATGCCATTCTTATTTTATCCATTCGGCAGCAGCCTCACCTCGAGGTATTTTAAACAGTCAACTTCTTCAAGTTGATAGCCATTAGTCCCGAAATGTGCCTTCTCCTGGTCAGTAATGCAGCTTGAATACACTTAAACCCTTCAGCGTTTATGCACAAACCGACCGATTTAACGACCTTGTTCACCCTGCAACTTAGATGGCAGACCAACAAGACCTAAAGCAACTTGGGCAAATTCAACACTGTCACCTTCTCAACTCCGTCACCCTCTCAGAAAAGTGCTCCTGTGGTAAAGTGGGAGCACTGCGTTACAATAGAGGATGGGGAGCAAGTGCGGTTCCGTTTCAGCAGGCTAAAAACGGAGATTGATGGTTCAGAGATATTACGAAAAAACGAACTTCGATCAGCCATTTTCTTAGATATTGAGCAGACGGCTAGTTAGCGGTGCGCACAGGTCTTAGCGACGTGCGTCCAGGCTTACATGGTGTTTAATAGCACCAGCGTTTTTGAAAAAAAACTTAAATAATATCTGTAGTTGCTTCCGTAGTGATCCTAGGTATCATTTTAACTGCGTATAATTTGTATTTTCTATACCGTTCATTTGCATTTCACGGACGACGGACATGGGGACAATGAGGACAGTCAGTTGGTTGAGGTTTATAATTAATGGAACTGGCACGTTACTGTTTTTAGGTTAATTATACATAAAAGCAATTATGACAGTCAATAACAAATCGCATGTTAACAGACATTTAAAAAGCGTCCTTGATTCGAAGGAAATTTTATAGAATGGGTTTTAAACATGATTGTCTTGTGATACTATTTTATATTTCAGGCACGATAGGATTACACCTTTCAAATGCATTAATCTTCAGCACATATATAATTACAGTCGGTACAAACGGTTTAATGATAAACATCAATGTTGAAAAATGTGCAAAAATATGCCCTTCCTTAAACAGCATGAAAGCAGTTTGCTCTATTTTTAAATATTTTATTCGAAAAGTTTGTTTACGTTTTTGAAATGTCTCTACGATTTTTAAAGTGCTAACGTTAGATCGTATCAGCAGGCTTATCAACGATCTTCTGCACTCGGTTTATTGCAAAACTCTATTAGCAATATATAGTTCCTTCGGAATATTTGAGTTTCCTTGTGCGGGAATTATAAAGCCTGTAGACATTAAAATTCCGAGCGTAAATTCGGCGGCAAATCGGGCTTAATGTATTCAAAGTTGAATAAGCCCCTTGTATTTGACATTTGAAGAAAATGTGACCTGCCTTTACTGGAGAACAAGAAAAAGTTTTGCTCGATTTTGACAAAGTATTCTGTAATTTATAAGGGCGTCATAAAAAGAAGTGGAAGCTTTCGTTGTCCTTCATAATTAAAAGACACCTTTAATCATTTTAGCCCACGTTTTTATGAGATCGACTATGAGGAGCGCATGTGAGTAGTTTTTTTATACAACTTGCCATTGCAATAACCACACTATTCCCTTCACGTTTCGCTCGATAAGGTGATATTCTTGCTTAGCGCAAATTTTTATATATGACGTTTGACTCTGCAACCATATTAAGGGACTATTTTGTGAGAAAAAATATATTTATCAATTTTTCAGGGCGTTTTCTGGGATTCAAAACTTGCTTTGTCAAATTTTGTAATAAAAGCATTCGATTCCCCCGGAATAAGAGAACGTGAAAAATAGCAGATTGACAATAAGCCAACTAACTTAGGCTGTCGAGGATGGAAGGTGTGCCTCCATTTAAATTACACCAGTGCGATAAAACGTTCTGGAGCCAGCCCAATATTCTAAAACTACCAAAAATAGCTGGAACAACTACTGTTTGCGTATGTTGTACCTGCAAGAGAAAACAATTATGTCAATTACCCCTGGCGCTCATTTTTTCCGCAGTTGGTACTTATCAACGTTCGTTAGAAACTGACAAACGTTGCGTACGAATCGAAATAATGAAATTAAACGGTCTTCTTAAGTGCAGATCCCACACTCTTAAAATGTGACTCCAGAATTGCAGGTTGATGCTACAATCTAACGGGCATTACAACTACAGCGAGTGACCGACCTCATGAAATGTTGGCCGAAATTCTGAAACGCGTTTTCGATTAGGAAGAATTACTTAGTCGCGGTTGTAAGACTGATTATCATAAGGCATAGCCTTATAACATTTCGAACTTGGCAAGATATCGGCTTTTAAACGCACTTCTTTTCAATCTCCTGAAGAAAGTGTGCTCGGTAAAAAATAACAAATAATGTAGCATGCATTTATAATATTGATTTTCGATGGCATTGCAAATTCAAATATATCTTATAGAGACCGTAAACAAAATATGCATTCTTTTAGTCAATCAATAGAGAATTACGTCTTCTTTACATTTTAAACTTAAGGAAGGTGTATAATTAGGTTTTAAAAAAGTTTTCTGATTGCCGAGTAATCTGGAGCCTGATCATTCGTTGCATTAACGCTCAGTGATTTTACTCTACAAGATGCGTAAAGAAAATTACATATTTTTCCATGCCATTAAAGAGATATCATACAGAGTCCATAAAATTTTGCAATGGATGCGGACCATGTTGTACATTTCATGAAGAGCAGTGGTAAACGGCCAGGTACAATGATATGTGAATGGACATTTTGCGGTCTTAAAAAGTCTTATAATCAGAAACTTTTTAAAAACCTGATTATACTCCTCCCTTAAGTATAAAATATAAAGAAGACGTAAGTCTCTATCGATTGATCAAAAGAAAGCATATTTTGTTTATGGTTTCTATAAAATATATTTTAATTCGCTATGCCATCGAAAATCAATATGAAAATGCACGCTACTTAAGAAGTCATTGTTTTACCGAGCAGGCTTTCTACAGGAGATTGAAAATAAGTGCATTTAAAAGCCGACATCCTGCCAAGTCCGAAATTTTATAAGAGTATGCCGCAAGGTAATCTGTATTTCAACCGCGATCAAATAATCCTTTCTAATCGAAAACGCATTTCAGAATTTCAGCCAACATTTCATGAGATCGGTCACTCACTGTATATAAGGACGCAGTTGAACATCAAAATGGCACGCCGCATTCGGTGCATATTTTGTGGTTTCCGGAGAAATCGCCCAAGAGCTGATTTTCCAGATTCGAAAACGATTTTCGAAGCAACTTCATTGTCAGATCAAGTCATTATCAAGTTCTTGGAACACAATCATACTCTGTCGATGCTTAAACAGTTGGCCGAAAGTGACCAATATACACAAACACAGTTGAGTTTTGTTTGAATGTTCAACCGTCTTACAGTAACTTATCAAATTGGCGTTTCATTGTCCTTCAAAAACATCGTACTGCACAGAGAAAAGTTGGCGATAGGCAACAACAACAAGTTTCTGGGCGAAATATCGGTGGGTCGATGTGGGTGAGTCCAGACCATGAAGAGGGAGCTGCGGTTTAGATTCATTGACGCTAAAGGCAAACTGGCGACCCGAACAACTTTCGGATAGCTGTACATAAATTTGCTATATGAGCGATAAAGGCGGTCTGAGGGGTTGCCGCAGGCCTGTGTATGTGAACCCAAAGCTGCAAACGCCTATCTCGAAAGAGATGACACAAAAACTAATTGAGTTTGTTTTTTACCTTGCTCAAAGTGCAGTCCCCTGTCTTCTCGGTGCGATATCTCGGCTAAATGATTTCCGTCCCCAAACATTCTGCAGAATAACGTAGCCCTATGTACAGTACGTGACCTATGTCATGAAACCACATAATAGAAACTGATGTGAAAATCTCCGAAAGTCCTTAACGTCGCGCATTTTGTCCACTTGTCCAACGTCTTCCTGGAAGTGCCCTTTTTCTTGTGTAGGAAATGTGCAGATATATTTAATATTGAAAAACTTACATATATGTGGTTAAAAAAGATGTTGCGACATATGCCAGCAATCCTCTACGCTGCTGACTGTCCCAGAGTTCGGTAGCACAGCTAAGCATGATTTTCGACGGAGATTAATTTACTCCGGAGATTTTTTTTAACGAAGCTTGCTGCAGTTTAAAATCGATTTTTGGATGACTGAGCGAATCAGTCTGTTAACACATAGGTTATTTTTATGGAACCAGAATTAAGTTTAACAAATCTGTGCGGTTTGGTGTCCTAAAGCTTAGTAATAACAAACACGGGGATTTCTGCTTCTAAATGACCAGACATTGTTTTGACGTTCGAAAAATTCTATTGTTTATCACAAGCATGCCTGCCGCCGAATAGTCAGTTTTAGTTTTGAACATATAGGACGTTACTTTTTGTGCGATCTATCTTCCGTATATGCGTAATTAAGATATGGCACGAGCAAATATTAAAAGTTCTAGCTAAATATCAGTACTTATATGGCATATCTACAGAGCCCAAAACCGAACCAAGCAATGCAGATAGCAACGATATAAAGAGAAAGAAATTTTCATACGTTTGTCAGCATTTTTAGGATCGTGAAAGGAACGGTTAAAAGTGTCAAGTATTATTCACTGCTTTGCTGCGCAGAAATGCCAAACACATACACACCCGCCAACGGAATGCCGTAATTCAATGCTTCTTAAATAGATAACTTATTATAGGAAAATTCCTAATTGACCAATATTTGCTGCTGATGTTTGCTCTGGGCGTACATTTTATTAGACGATGACGTTTCATGTTTAGGCGAAACCTCGAATTAACCCAAACGTCCTATTGCACAAAAATAACGCCGATAGTCTCGGTGGTTCGATGAATGCTTTCAAGTGGTATCTTATTTAAAAGGATTTAACAAACGATATGTGCAGGACATGTTTTATGGGCACTTGAATGATAACAGTGAGAAGCGTGGATTGTTCAGCTGTATTCTAAGGCCAATATGAAACTCAGCGTAATCCACAATAAACGAAACGTTCAAATTAGTTTCATGGAAGAGAGGCTCCCCTTGCGTATGCTGAATAGCGTATGAACGATCAAATTTGTTATTTCTCTCTAGATGAGCTAGTTACCGACCAACCTGGCAGGAGGTGACGCTATGAAAACGTTTATTTATATGGCGTTTTTATCGGCGAAATCAAGCCATATCCTACTTGCCTTCATGAACCGCCTCATGACAAATTCAAAACATCACGAATTCCACGAACTGTCTGAAATCCGTTTGCAAATTTATACGCAGAGTATAGGCTGTTATTGAAACGCCATAGCTAAAAAGTATGTCAATACTTAAAGAACTTTAATACGCAAATTTCATTAAAAGGGTTTTTAAAGGCTATTATATTTGCGTCCTGATACTTACTCAGTGTACGGCTTGAACAGGCTTTTTTTCATTGGACTAATGAAGAAAACGCGATGTTTCGTAACAAAATAACATTCCCATTAACACTTGTTTTATGTCCTCCATTCACATAAGGTTGGCATTTATTAACATGGGTATTGGATCGGCACATTGGCGTCGGTTTGCGACTTGCTTATAATCATTCGTAAGTTTTCGGCGCTTCCTTTGTGCTGGGCAAAGCACTGGCTGTGTATAATAGATGTGATAACTCATGAATACTAACCAAAATGCAGAAATGCGTTTTCGATTTGAAAAACGTTTTTCAAGTATGACTGTGATATTGATTAACGTGAGGCATAATTCCACAATAAATTATTTCTTTCGTGAAGCCAGTTTTTGAACGAACGTCTTTTTATCTGCCTACAAATGTACGCTATGTAAAAAGTCCTAGATGAATAGCCTGAACACTGTAAAAAAATGAATGATTTTCTTAACATGAAATATATTGAGCTTGATTGCAAGTGTGAACGCGTGTCGGTTTAGAAATATTCGGGAAGTGGAAGAGTTTTTTAAGACCAAATTATACTCATCATCTACGCACCGAATTAGAAAAAAGCACGCACTTTCTTACCAAGCGATTGAAAGAATGTTTACTTTCAAGCATGCTGTCTATGAAAAATATTTATATTTATAATGCTATCGAAAATCATTGCGACAAGTGCAGAGTACACATCCAGTCATTTCGCACGGTATTTTTTTCATGCAGCCGAAAAGAAGTTCGTTTAAGGGCTCGAAGTAGCGGATTTATTGACAAATTATAATGCATGGTGACTGACATCACTAGTTATATTTCAAGTCGAAGGCGCATTGCAGAATTTTGGTCAGTATTTCATGAGTAATCACATTTACCGTAGTATAAGACCTTGGCCTACATTTGGGAGGATAAAGTGATGTGCATACAGAGCATGTTATTTTAACATTGTAAAAATTCACACGCGAGACACGGTTGCGTCCGGTTTGCAAAGCATTAGATCTTGTCACTCGGAACAGTCCAAATATTATAAAAAATGCGAAAGTCTACTATAATGCAATAAATTTTTGTAGGTCGGAATAACTACTCTTACATTCAGCTGCGACATTCTTGAATTAAAGGCCTAGGAGGGCTCTTACCGACATAAGGCATACGGAAAAGAAATTTAGGCACAATCGGTTTGTTCAAGTATCCGTTAACGTTTTATTTGGAGGGACATAGAGCAGGGTCTCAGAATCCAAAAGTTTTGTCAACCGCCTTCAATTTTGAACCGGTAACAATGACTCCAGGAAATCCCTAAAGAATGGGTTTAAAAGCATAAGCTTGGGTTGATCAGCGCGTCCATGTGTAATCGCTGGATAAAATAAGTTAAGTGAAAAATAGTTGTTTCTCCCTTGAATACAACCAAGTTAAACTCTACTACTGAAGCATATTCCTGCCGTTCTCTCAACTGCGACTGAGAATATTAATTCATTTCAGAAGTGCTCTTACTGATCGGGTCATGTGACAGTTACGATCGACGAGTGACAGGCAAAAACGAGTCATCCCAGTCTCATTGGAATATACAATTACTCCTTTTTTGCACATATAACTGGACGCCTAGCGACAACCTGTTTCACTGTATGATGTGACGTGTATGCACCCTTACCCGATTAATTGGTGTGTTTTAAACATAAAAGTTTATTTTAGAACTTGCGTACTACGCGACAGAATGTATTTACCAGGCCTTCTTACGCAATCCCAGTCCTTTGAAATAACGTATTCCCATGATCTGAGACGGGTATGTGGATTTTTTTGTGCTCACCTTGGAAGTGTAGGAAGTTCTAGAATGTCAGACCACGTGCGGTCGCAATCTTGGAGAAGGTTCTAGAAAACGCTCTACCTTAGGGGCGCGCGCGTCGAACTTTTCCATATTTATACGTCAGGCACTTAGTCGCAATTTGGCCGCTCACAAATAGTATGCATATAATAAATTATTATAATCCAAAAGTTAAGCAAAGTAGGCCTGCCCTAAGTTCGTTTAATTTTCCACCCTCGACTTACCTTCAACCAATCAACAATGGCAACTCAACCTTGTCGACTTGCGCTCTTAAGAAGCCATAAATACGGGTGAGGATTAACCTCGGAGAACCCCGTGGCCGGTCGCTGCTCTACGGATGAGGAAACCCGTGGTCGCCTTCTCCGCTGGATCTCAGTGCTCCAAATTCCCCCTGTGGACAACCCGCCCGATTCAGTTTATTTTTAAAATTAGGACTTTTCACCTAGTTTCTTTTTGTACATAGGTCTTTCAATAAAATAGTGACTAGTCCGTCTTATCCTGTTGGCATCGTTGACTACTAGACTCGCGTTAAACGGGAACGTTATAGAAGTAATACCCAACAGAACAGCTGGTCGCTGATAGCAACATGTCACCAGCAACCTATTTTGCCCAAAACCCCTCCTGTCATAACCTCGTGTATCGGCTCGATGTGGTTTATAATTGCGACCGTCATCTTGCCACCGCACACACAGCAGACTGCATTCGGTTAGAATATCAATTTACGTAATAAGGCTAGTCATCTGGACGGCAGCTGAAGTTAATATGCCAGACAACTTCCCTGATTAGAATGTAATCGGCCAGTTAGAATATCTCATGTCCTTCTGGGTAAAATATTTCCCGACAACAAGTTAATGACAATAAGCCTAAAGTTTTGGTGAGTAAAAAGTAGTTATTTCTCTAATACGAACTGTATTCCTTTTCGGTTTATAGAAGACGGGTAGCCTAAACTAGAAGGAAATCTGCCTCGTCCCCTGGCGAGTAATGTTTTCGCAAGCCGTTTTTCGTGTTTTTGGGTCTAGGTCAGCACAGACTAGAGCAAAGATGTAATGTATGTTTAGTCTTCCGTTGCCAGGGATAAAAAGTAACATCACGTTAAGGAATTTTGATTGTCACTCCGACAGTTTTAAAATCCTCACGCTGGCTGGCCATTTGATTTCCATAAGAACGTTGCCCAGTTTAGCAGAATTCAGTGAACTTTTAAAGTTAACCATTTTTTCTTCCCAAAAGGACTGACTGTTCAATAAATTTTAGAAAAATATCACCTGTAAAAACCTTCCAAAGTTCGTTACTGTCCAAGGCTGAGAATATGCGCTTGCCGTTTGATGGAGGAAAATGCACTGTTTGAGAAGCATTTAAAGATTAAATCTTTATCAAAATCAGAGTAAGAAATCTCAAATGTTGATTGCCGCAATCATTCCTCCCCATCATCGTTGAAAAATATTTTTGTTTTGGGTATGAAAAGTCCTGTGAATTTTAGGCATCACTGCTCCTAGTCAAGTCCCTACGAGAACATTTTGGCATTGGCCTATAATTTTGTCACATTCCTACCTCTTTGACATGTCGCTGCTTAGATTGCAATCTTTAAGGGAACATCATTTGCTACTGGTTCGTTTTGAAGATGAAAGACACAGTTAAATGCACTTGTCAACATTGTACAGCCTTGTCTTTTATGCCAGACTGCGTGATTCTGTCAAGACGTCCTTCAAACAACTCCTACTACTTACTCACAAATTCCATTTTCTTGTCTGTCTTTTCTGCCTTTAATGACGAGCGAGATGGGTGTTCCGCTTCTGACACGATTCCAAACGGGCAGACACTTGCGGGTGAGGCAGACGTAACTTGTTTTACCAAGATTTCAAACATCTTGTACTCAGCCGTATACTTTCGCTGCCCCACCCAATGGGCAAAAGCACGGTGCGCAATCTAAACCTGACATGACAGCCGGGCGGTTGTCAGGACAGATAGCCGAACCCCGGTCACCTTGATTGTTGACAGGAAAAAAACACGATGTTCAGAAACACAGTGACTAACTTCGAAGTGGATAGCAAACACGGTTGAGCAGGCTGATGGTAGTAGATGGGACAGTGTTCCAGTGATGCCATCATATACGAAGGTGTTTTTTTACTCCGGACGCTTCGTATTTGAGAATCCAAGTGCACGCCATTTCTTTAGTCCGTCTCAATAATTACTGCATTGCCCGAGTAAAGGTAACTTTTAGAAGCCCCGTTACACACAGGCATGTTAAAGTCCGCGCAGTTGTATGGGTCAACAGCAAACCACGAGAAAATCGAGAGACTTATGAGCTGGAGGACACATTATCTCCGTATTATCCCCACAACTTCCAGTTGACAAACGATTAAACTCGTTTTAAGTCTCAAATGGGTTTCAGTTACCTTTACATCTTCTTAAAATCCTGGAAATATGTATTCACCTAAGCGAATTTGCAAAACCTGACATTTGATGGCATCCAAAGGAAGAGTTTAGGCACACTCATTAGGTAGTGTTTATTAATATACATCTACAGGGAGCATGCACGAGAATTGGCAATATGTTCGCGCTCTCCTGCTCGTAATTATTTTGTTTAAATTTAATTTGATCGTTACCCCAGTGTACTTAGATTGCCTAGAGTTGTCGATTCCGTACGTCGTAATTTACATATATCTCCCATAATAGTAGGTGAACTTTTTGACCATGTCTGTACTCACCATATCATGCGTGCTGAGATGATCACCGGTTGCGTTTTGCTCAACTTTATCTCGGTTTAAACAGTAAAGCATTGTTTCTCCAATAACTATGGCTATTCTACTTTGCCGGACGCGTACGCCTGACGTACAGCAGATTTGTTAACTCATGAAATGTTGACCGAAATACTGAAAGGCTTTCTCGACGCGAAAATTTTCTGAAATAGGTTTGCGAGATTTATCTACCAACAGCATAATTTCATGTTAATTCAAGTATAGCAGGACGCCGACTTTCGAACGAACATCATTCTGACTGCCCGAAAAAACAACCTTCTACATAAAATGACCACTTAAATAATATAAATGTTCTCAGTGATTTCGATGTCCTTATAAATTAAAATAAATTTCATGGAAACATGTACTAGCATATCCATTATTCTACTTATTTGGTAAAAGATTACGTCCCCTTCAAATGTTATACTTGAAGGAAGGCCATAAATCAGTGTTAAAGATTATTTCGAATTAAAGGATAATTTTGAACACGAATTACTGTCATGTACAAATCCAGAGTCTATAAACTGCAGGCTGTATATTAGCAGTGGGATTGAACCATATTGTACAGTCTAAAAGAAACGCCAGTACATACAGAGACACATTGCTTTATGAACAGGTATTTCAAGGTCTTAAAATATCTCCTAATTAGAAAGGCTTTTAAAACCAAACTATACCCTGCTTTCAAAGATAAATTTGGAAATGAATGTAATCGTCTGCCAAATAAGTACAAGAACTGATATTTTAATGCTCGTTTTCTATGAAATATATTTGAATATATAAGGGCATCGGAAATCACTGACAACATGTTATACTACTTAAGTAGTCATTTTTAAGAGAACGTTATATTTGCAGTTTGTCCATAAGAAGTTCGTCCGATAGCCGGCATCATGATGTACTGGGATTAACTTGAGATAAATCTGTTCGCAGATTAATATACAACCCTATTTACGTAATGTCTCCAAGTCGGAAAAGTATTTCAGTATATCGTTCAACATTTCATTAGTTAGCAGATCTACTGTATTTGTTTCTTTAGGAATACCTGTGCATAGTATCTCGCATAAACAATAATAAAACAGACAAATTTAGTTGGGAGGGGGGGGGCTACATAACCACACTGAGCTTCAGCCGCCGCGAAGCTGGGCTGCAACGTCGGCCAGCGGTGGCGCATGTTCCCACAGATGAGCA
>CACRXP010000725.1:20772-81859 GCA_902702965.1 Spirometra erinaceieuropaei
GAACTCCCCGAAAGTAGCGGTGATTACAGCGGAATCAAATTTTAATATGCTTTATGTTATGCACCTGTCTATGGATTGGCTTGAATTTCTGCTGATCAGAGTCCCGTAAACTGTGCTAATCCAGCGATAAACGTTCAGTAGCTTTGGTAATGTTACATTCGTCTAAATATTTCATTGATAGTAGTTTTCACACCCCTGTTTTTCCAGGGTACTTTTCACTGGGCTTAGGATGGAGTGATAATGCTGGCATTAAATATTTCAGTTACTGGTCCTCGCTATGTGCGTACGGAAATGGAACTTGAAATTCGATTGTGTGGCTTCGTACCCCAGGATATGGCATTTACATAAAAGGCACAAACCACACGAGTGAATATCATATTTAGCGCAATTCCTCAACTCCCCAGAACACCGAAATCGAGGAAATGGCTGTTTGCCCTACTGTAACTTCGTATCTGAAAGGATCGCTCGGCGTATACTGTCTCTGTTCAGTCATAAAGTGATTCGGTAGAACGTATCAATGCACTGAAACTCCCAGATATGGGGTTTTCCTCTGTCTCCGCAACACCGTAAACTAAACTATGTTAGGCGGTTACGAATAAATAAAGTGTTTGGATTTAGAAATTATGAGGACATTTGTAACAAAAAGGATGGAGAGGACATGATCGGTCACTTACGAATCCATCGTAAAGAGACTAGAGAGCCGATGCCTGGGGTACCGACATATAGCAGACTCATCCGTCTAACTGCCCTCACTGCACCGGCACGTCCTTCCACCTCATGGGCTTTTTGGTCACAATGTGCATTTACGAAAACCTGCGGTGGACAACCGCCTGCCAAACCACAGTCTAAACTCCCTCCATCATCATGCAATACCACCAGTCACAAGCATCTGACAGCCGCCTCATACCTTAGTGACATTTGTACGTCTCCGTCTCAATGCGAATCATATGTTGCATGTGCGATCCGGTCTAGGGCTATTACGGCACATCGAATGCCGCGGCCTGAAAGGTTGCTAAATGACGCCTCGACTCACTCGAAGTAGTCTGTGTGTGAAATTACAGACTAGTGGGCCGAAAGCTAGGCCGAAGCGGCTCCTTCTTAACATGGCCTGCGGCATTCTCACGCATAAGAGGTGTACGCCACTCAAGCCCAGTTGTGTAGAATCCTAGGGATTGTGTTATGGGAGTCAGGACATGTATGTGGCGCGCGCGGACAGGATCAGTGTTCATGTCAACCACCGCACACATTCTCGCATCTGTCAATCGACCGGCTCTGACAATGACTAAGACCTGGTAAGGGAGAGCGTGCTCGTCGTCTCAGCGTATTTTACTCCCTATTAACAACAGATGACGTGCTTAAAGCTATCACGGAGCGCTTAAAGCCTTGGCCTGGTATGCTGACAACTGACGGGATAACATGGACCTGGCATTCGGTCCAGTGTTTTGTGTTTGTATGAAACAACCGACTGATGGTCTAAGGGTCAGACTGAAATACCTCTTTATAAATGTGCCCTCCATGGCACTCCCATTGCGTGGGATCCTAGTCGGGTGTGACGGGACGCATAGGCGCGGTTCCGATCGTGCCGGTCATCATTTTGTTATTGGCCAAAATACTGGCCATTTGCTGTGTGAACCAGCGGATGTGGAGTAGAGCGGCAAGGTGTCAGCTCGACCGCACTATCCACCTGCGCCCTTCCCCATCTAGTCTTTTTGACTATGTTTTGACACAGCGCCCAAGTGAGGTGGGAGTGGGGAGTGGGGTAGATGCTGTGCAAGCCTAATATCACGATAAACAAATTCACCCGCAAATCCCCGCGCCATCTCGTAGCTCACGGTGGAGCACGCGGTAGACATCGTCGGCAACGGCGATCGCAATATCAGAAAGCATGGTGTCCTCCTAGGTCAGCCGAACTAGCGTAAACTGTATCGGTCAGCAGAAAAAATTGACGGAGCACCTATGTGAAATTTAGGTATCGCCTTTGCTACAAATACGGGCATGCAATCAGTATGCGTAATCTTATGACTGTCTGACAGTGAATTTCATTAAAAATTTTCGTATGGAAAATCGTGCTTAATATTAGGAGGTCTTTTTGCCGAATAACGTGCTTTAGCCCGCGCTTACGTTTTACGAAAGTTAGGAAAATTTCGTAAACACAGAAGTAACCTTTTGTTTCTGGGACAAAAACGAAGAAGTTACCAATCAAAAACTCCTGTCAAGTCGCAGAAAATTGGATACAAATTAAGACCTCGTCGTCCACTTTGATGCCGCTTATATTAGGCAAGTTGCAGATGAGTTGCAGACAAGTTGCCAAGGATACGCCGAGAGCACTTAATTTTCGAGGCAGACGCCTATCCTCAAAGAACCGCAGGGCGATGGCATACTATCGTGAGGTGCCGACTCATAATACCGTACAGCTGCCGATAAACAAGGCCCCTCCAACCATCCTATTCGAACAGCTTTTTCTCAGTAGCCCCACGGTATTGAGAATCGATACCTCGTGATAAAATGCCACCGCTCGTCTTGTTCTATGGAAGACGCTCTTTGCCCCGTTAATGGTTATATCTTGACAGAAAATCCAACGCGTTCCGATCATTACTAACCAACTGTATCGTGCGTCGGCGCATGCTGTCAATCCGGCACTCGATTTATCCAGTGATTTCAGTTCTAATCTCTAGCGTCTTGAGTACCTGTATAAAGATCGTATGTCAACAGGACTTTCGGAAGGCTTTATTCTTCACTCAACTCGGATATTACTTCTGCATCCAGTCTTCCATACCAACCTATAGATCAGAGTGTCTTGGGTTACTGTCTCTTAGTTAGCTCCCTAGAAAAATCCTAAGTTGTCTACTGTTAACTGGATTTAATAAGGAATGCAGAAATATTTTTGACATAAACGGTTTTATTTAATCAAGAAGATTTGTTAAGTCAATTATTTAATCTCTTCACGGGTATTTTTGATTCGACACAAAACGCCGTCTTTATTTTGACGGCGTTTTAGATATACAAATCTGTGGTGCATTACATTTCAAAAAGCAATCAATTATCGCCTCTTGCGGATTCGTTTTCAATTGGCAATTGCCTCCCGTACAGGAAATTCAAATTTTGAACGCAGAGAGAAGATAGAACAGCTTTCGTTCGAACTTAGATTTAAATAAAATTAAACAAATCCGTTGTGGAATTCAAACAAAACAAGTTAACGATCAACCAACACATAGTGTAGATGATATTCAAAAATTTAATGGAAGGAGCCAAAAATTCTGATCATTTCAAACTTAAAAGAAGAGTATCATTTGGTTCTGCAAATGCCCGTAAAGAAAACGTTGTCTTTGAATTTGCTTCTGTTGCTTTTAAGCCCTATAATACGGCTCAAATCCAATGCAAGATTATATAAAATCCATGCGGTCTCCTCATTAAAGCGTAAATAAATGCATGGTCTAACGTACACGCAAAATATACAGTCTTTTATTTAAACCTCGATTGCAAGTGAGACAGCGCGTCAGGTCCAAAATTATTCAGGAAGAGGAACTCTTTTAAAACAAAGTATACACGTCCCCAAGCATAAAATCTGAAGAAAGCGTAATGGTTTTTAACTTATTAAAAAAATGAAATTTTCCCGCTTGTTTTGCAAAAAATATATTTAAAATTAGGCCACCGAAAATCAGTGAGAAAACGT
Source organism: Spirometra erinaceieuropaei (assembly GCA_902702965.1). Taxonomy (NCBI): domain Eukaryota; kingdom Metazoa; phylum Platyhelminthes; class Cestoda; order Diphyllobothriidea; family Diphyllobothriidae; genus Spirometra; species Spirometra erinaceieuropaei. The sequence goes on from CACRXP010000725.1 coordinate 24,446, forward strand.
ATGTAGATTGCACATGTAGTCATTTTTTGCAGAGTACATTTTGTGCAGGCGCCGGAAAAAAAGTCCGTTTAGAAGCAATTTTGCCGAAATAACTGAATTGTACATGATGATATGCACGAGTTATAATCCTAATTGTCTGATGACTGCAATTACTGCTCAAGAGATCGCGTTATCATTATAGTATACACGTTTATTGAGAAAACGACGATAGGCAACCGCTCGCCTCTACGGATCGTCCTATAGAGCAGGCACTTAAAAAAATGAAAAAAGCGTTTTGGCATGAAACCAACCACTGACAGTAATCAAAATTGAGGTTATGACAGTTGGGGATTAAATAAAATTGACTCAATTATGAAAAACCTTGCGTGCTGATGGGAGTCGAACCCATGACATAAAGGGGAAGGGTTTACTACTGCCAGAATCACCCGTTTATTAAAGTCCTTTAAGGCATGCATCCGTTGATTTAGGCTATCAGTTGGTTTAAAAGCTTTCAGAATGAAAAAGCGGTTGATGCGTGATCGGCAAGTACATGGGAAAATAATTGATCAATTTGAAACGTTACATATATTCTCAAATAAAACCCGAGTACAGATAGGCAGATTATGCGCTGTTACGTAGGGTGCATTGTGTTGCAATAAAAAAGGCAGGAGTCGCGTGACGCATTTGCTAAGTCTCGGAATTTAATGCGGAATAAATGCCCGTTCATCAAAACCTGTATTTGGGCATGCGTGACTGACGACGAAAACAATTAAAAATCGGAATGACCACCCACGTCTGCAAGTCTTTGTCCTAGCTCGTTTAGCAAAGGCAGTGTGTGCCATTTGGCCACCCGTGAGACCCTTGGGCTGAGCCCTAAGTTACGGTGAGATTATGATAAACTGCAGTGCAGTGGTGGCGTTCTTTATCTGATACTTCTTCACAACCGAAGTAGGATTATTGAGAAGCCAAGGTCTTCAAATAAAAAGGTGACTGAAAAAGCGATTCCTAACTATCTTGACATTAACTATCCCTTGTGCTTAATTAACGCATATGGGAAAGTTAGGTTTGGAACCCGAAATTTCTTGCTAATCATGTGTTTCATTTTGGCTCACTTTTGGAACACTCAGCTCAAATATTTGTGTGCGAGTTTACAACAGCATGGTGCGGCTTTACTCCAGCGAATAATCTAGTCAACTACGCTGCAAGGTCTCCCCGGAAGACCTAAATTTAATCATATTTGGGTCAGGTTTGCCCTCTCAGCTTTCTTCGAAGTCTGAATTCTGCAAAAGTTGAGAAAATAAACTCGATATCCAAGCGGAATTTCTAAGTAATGCCCCCTAGAATCTACCAGATAACTGCCAGGGTCAAATAATTTATAAGTGCTTTGGCAGATTCTGAATATTTTGGACTTTGCAGTAGGCTGGGCGGGTAACGTGACCCAAATGTAAAAACCTTATGTTTTCCGGTGCGGCCTGGTAGCTCAGTTGGTTAGAGCGTTGGCTGTACTTCAGCCTTTCCTGCCTTGCCTAATTTCCAAGACAAATTAATGCGCGAACTTGGAGTAAATCTTTCGAAACGGGCCTTTTCAGGCAGGCTCCAAATTTTGATATGAATATTTGAGCTGAATTTCATCAGCTACTGCGGAATAACCGCTTAATATTTACAAACCACCAACAGGCAGCCAGTAATATACTGTTATTTTTGATACGATTTTAGGCTGCCCTCACAGCTGCGTCAGGCAGCGGCATAAGATCGGCGAAACACGCGTGTCTGGGCTTTTAGTTAATACCTGTGTTGTTAGTACGGTAAATCATTGCACAGTTCTATACTACTGACTGCCTGTTGGCGGTTTGTGAATATTAAGCGGTTATTCCGCAGTAGCTGATGGATTTCAGCTCAAATATTCATATCAAAATTTGGAGCGTGCCTGAAAAGGCCCGTTTCGAAAGAATTACTTCAAGTTCTCGGAAATTAAACAACGCAAGTTGAAATTGGAGTTTGTATACTAGAAAATCACACGGAGAAAACTGGGGGACCCACTGACGAGCCGAACCCCTCGCAGCTGCGTCAAGCAGCGGAATAAGATCGGCGAAACACGCGTTTCTGGGCTTTTAGGTAATACCTGTGTTGTTAGTACGGTAAATCATTGCACAGTTCTATAGCCTTTCCTTTGCTGCCTCAAGTTCGAATCCGACCGAGGTGCCGAGTGTTTCACAGTTGGGTCAATATAAAATCAAAAATAATTTAATTTACCTTTGTTACTTTTAAGCAGTAAGCATTGTCTGATTCGCTTCATCATGTAACATTCAAAAATAAAATAAAGTTTTAACGGGATGGACACTTTTAAAATAAGAGCACCGTTTGCTTGTTTCCAGGGCAAGGTAAAGACGAACACAAGTCAAAATGCCTAATCTATGCATGCATGCATTTTGTTTTTGCCGAGTCTCGTCCGACTGTCCTAACAACTGTCCAGCAATTTTTCTGGATGAAAAAACGCAAGACATCCGTATCTTTGCTTGCGGAATGCTAGTTTACTCTCCTTATGGGGTAGTTGTTCCGGTCCTACATACTGCCAAATACCGGCGGTCGTCATTTTAAAAATTAAACGCTTGCAAATGGCTACAGTTAAAAAAAGAAAATCGCTCTGTTAAAAAACACTTTTGTGTAAAAGAGAATTTGTCAGCTTTCAGAATATGACTGCGTAAAATTAGTACTTGGACGGGCGTGCCACCCAGAAAAACCGAGTCTGCATCACGAGAAATATGAAGATTCAATCATGGAGCAAGAATCCGTCAGCATGGCAATGCACGGCTCAGTGAAACACCGAAAAATTACGGCGCACCAGGTGGCAGATTTTAGGGATAAAACAGTGGACATCTTTTAACTTTTTTCATCGCTAGCAATTCATCGTCTGCGCATATCACTGACTCACCGACAGTTTGAAACGCAGTCATAGATTTTTCACCAAGTCGAGTCTCTGAAAGTGCTCTCATAGGTTGCGATTCAAGACACATTTTTACGTTTAAGTAACACTCAATGACGAAGTTAATTCATGACGGGTTGTGTCGGCCAGAACGTGGTTTTCCCGTTACAACGAAGAAGCGCAACTAGCCAGCCAGGACCATGTCAGTGATACTGATCTGACCCGCTTTTAATCCGTAATATCTAAAGTGACCCCCAGGCTCACAATTCAAATGCAACAGTGAAAAATCAGGTTTCTGTTGGCAATAAGTGTAAATCAGTCTACCCGACTCCCATTACTGAAACCCCTCCGCAATCTAACTTGTCCACGCATTCACGCAGCCTGAGAGTTCGACTGTCGTTGCCGGCGATGTCCACCGTGTGCAGAACGATGAGAGCCGGAGCGAGGACTTCCGCGTGATTTAGTTTATAATGAATGTAAACTTGCGAAACATGTACGCACTCTGTCCCTCCCACCTGGACTCGGCGTCAAGACAGACTCAAGAAGACCGGAGGCGGGGAAGGGCGCAGGTGGATGACGTGATCGAACCCGCACCTTGGCGTTCCACTCAACACCTCCTGGTTCACACAGCAAATGACCAGTGTTTTGAGCCAACAACAAAAGGGCGGCTGAAACGACCGGAGCCACACCTAGGCGTGCGGCTCGGATACCACAGAATGGGTGTGAGGTAAAGGCCACATTTAGAAGGAGGAATTTCCGCCTGACTCTTAGACCACCAGTCGGTTGTTCCATGCAAACGCACAACACTAGGCCGACTGTGAGGTCCGTACTATCCCCTCAATTGTCAGCATATCAAGCCAAGCCTTTTAGCGCTTCAGCACGTCAGCTCTTGTTCATAGGGACTATATGCGCTGATTTGTCGACCTCACTCTCTCTTCCCATTTCCATGTCCAGACATTGTCCGAGACGGTCGATTGACAGGTGCGGGAATGAGCTCGGTGGCTAACATGACCAGTGGCCTTGTCTGCGCGCGCCATATGCACCATCTCGAAATCCAAACACAATTCCCAGATTTACAAAAAACGGGGCTTGGGCGGCGTACATCGCGCATGCCTGAGAGTGCCGTAGGTCACGTTATGAAGGAGCCGCTTCGGCCGGGCTTTTGGACCACCAGTCTGCTACTCCACACACCTGACAACGTAATATTTAACGTGCTATTTTTGGTACCGCACCCTAACAGTTAAAAGCTACTGTACATGAAATTTAATATGACCCAACTAAATACTGGACTTCGTACATATTAAATGATTCTTTAAGTTTCTGGGAACCTGTAGATGACCTTACGCATACTGCATACTTAACAGAGTGTTCTATAATAACAGCGAAAGTAGTCATGCTTTTTCACATAAATAACCAATACACAAAGTGCATTATACACTGTCTACACCTAAACATATCTATGTCTACTTTGATACTTCTCTGCTTTTCAATCTTCGTAATTAAAAGGCGAACTTTGCAAAGGGAGCATTTATCCAGAAATGCCATTTTACGGTACTTTCAGGCGGCAACTGAGAACAGAGGTACAACATTTCGGATTGAGACCGACAACTTTAAAACAACTGTTATTTTATGTTAGGTGTAAACATTCTGTGTAATCCCTGAATTTGCTTGCACCTGTCAAATAAAGTTAACAAAATTTAGTTGCCGAAAATCACGATTTACGCAACATTCCAAACATTTGCGAAGTCTGTCGAAATTAAGCTGTAATGTAAAACGCGTGACATTTTAAATACCGTTTTTGATATTTCATATTTGCTATTTTTTGATATTTTGTAATGGATATGTCGTTTCGCGTATTCGTAACATTGGAAAAGCCCTTTTTAAAATTCTTCAGTTTGTCAAAAAGTTTCGTTAACTACTAATCGGAGTTTAAAAGCATTTGTAGTCTGTGGATGTAAGGTGATCAGTTTCCTGCCGTCAGCAAAACAGAAAAATAGTCTACGACCGCGGCCGAAGATTTACGATCGCTTTTCCGGTTTTGTGCGGATATTCATTGCGATTTTTAACGTTTACCTCTACACCTTGTCGGAAATCTGCTTATGCCTTTGTCTGCAGTTTCCACATATCTGGGTAGGTATGGCTGGAGCCAGCATACAAATAGTCATTTCTATAACATAAAAATATGGTTGCCGATTGGAGCAAATTGTAACATGCATCAACAGTTTTCAGGCATAAAGGCCCTGTTTCATAGTTTGTAAGCCTTCAATATTTACAATTCAAACCCATCCAACATATGAGACCAAATGCTCATGGGATATCAATAATCGTTATTGCTGCATTCCGGGCAATAGAAAGCGACTGTGGGCTTACAACTATGCCCTCGCTAAAATAATCATGATTTAAAATTGATGAAACTAAGCTGGCTTATGTACTGTTTTTTACGACTAAAGAATTATGAAGACAACTACTTTGAAAAACGAAGACTGGAAAAAGGTCCGAATTCCTTATTATCGCTTTTTAATTTCCTCAGAAATTAACTACGAACATGGAGGTTATCAGTTTACTCAAGTTCTCTAGGCTCAGATCAAGGAAGTTATGTAAGAAAATTTGGGCAAAATACATCAGCCGCAGCAGATAACCGCGTAATATTTATTAACTGCCGACAGGCAGCTAGTAGTATACTTTAGGGTAAGGTGATATCATACTCACAGCACAGGCAGAAGCCACAAGCCCATAAACGCGTGTTTTGCCGATATTCTGCCGCTATATGGCACAGCTGTAAGAGTTTCGGCTCGTCACAATGCGTCCCCCCAGTTATCCCCGTCTGGTAAATAATCCTTTTCAGACATTGTCGCTTTTTACTTTTCTCAGAAATCAACTACGAACATGAAGTAGATAAAGTATATATTTATCCGATGTGGCTGTTGGACTTCGGCAACAAATATACATACATAAAATTCTCGGTCTGAGCCTATAGACCTTGAATATACTGATAGTGATAGTGAATACTAAGTTCTGAGGAAAGTAAAAAGCGACAGTGTCTGAATTGGAGTATCTACCAGAAAACAGACGGCGAACTCTTGGGGACCCACTGAATAGCCAATGGTCTCGCAGCTGTGCCATGCAGCGGTAGAATATCGGCGAAACACGCATGTGTGTACTTTTGGCTACTAAACATACAGTTAGTATGGTATCACCTTATCTTGGAGATAAATTCCAACTCAATGCAAAAATGCCAAAAATATGAAATTTACTGAAATAAATTTAAGCTAAACGAGCGCCATGACCTGCCTTAGTGGAGTTATATAGTCCACAGCTTAATTGTACGTTGTGCTCTTGAATTTACTAAAAACGCTTATTAGGTAGGATAGCAAATATAAACTGACTGAGGTTGCCGTACGGATGTTCATACACAGACTGAAAAGTCGACAGTCTTTTCCAAGGTCTCGGCGAGCACATGATGAATGGCATTTTGAAGGACCGATAAAGTACCTTTAACTGCTTCTAGGGTCCGGACAAATGCAATTGGCGGACTAAATGTAGGCATCAGTTTGAGATAAATCAACTGCTTCGTGATGCCTAAATGCTTAAGGACAATACGTTTACCATTCATCCATTTTGTTTAAATAGAAATGCTTTTATAAACAATTTCAACACCCACACAATAGAAGCTCTTTATAATAGGATTATTGCTATACTGGTTAGAGTACACAGTAGAAGAGATTCTACATTTCCAGTTTTCGTGGGCGTTGTATACACATGCGCTTGGATACTTTGTGTGAGAAATTCCCTTTATTCCAAGAAATGTTCAATAGATTGTCATGATGCCAACTGAAAGGATATAAAAGCATATGCAATCTCTCAGGGAACATTATTTTTTGCGGGGGCGGGCAGTTCAAATACACTGAAGTAAACCTCTCAAGCAAAAGCCTCGTGAACCGATGAGTATTTCAAGTACCAAAGACAGATGCCTACCTTTTGTGTCGCGTTGACCCTGAGCCAACTTACTTTCCGATAATAACATGGCAGACGCCAGCTTTTTGGGAACAAACGAAAACACTGACGCGAAAAAACCATTTAATATTGAAGTCTCCACTGTGTTATTTAGAAGAAGGTGGGAAAGAGATCAACTTGCATGCCGACGATCAAGCAATAAGCGCACCAGCGGGCGGCAATTGCCGATAAAGGGGAGAACGGCTAATTATCATAGGTAGGCAGTAGTACAGCGACTGAATCCCATAAATACTGTAACATTCTGTGCACGAATCACCTCCTTATGCTACTGTCTCTGATGATGGGTTTGAATGCAAACGCGAGACGTCAGGCGAATAAAGCTCTTTTTCAGTGATAGACTTTATTCCTTAATAATTGACTTGGTCGCAATTGCAGTCTGTCCAGCAACTGACTCTAGATTTCTGTTTAATGAAAATAGGGTCCTCAGGGTACGAGAGGTTTGGCTGACACTCCGGATGCGAATGCTAAAATGACTTTGTATACTGAGCAGGCAATTTTTTTGCTGATTATGTCGCCTTTGCTCGTGCTTCCTCTGAAATGTAGTGCCACATCTTGGTTAAGTTAAACCTCATAGTCTTGCGCTTTTGGGAAGTCGCTGAAGGTATAAACAAGCATATTTCTAAAGGAGTTATCCACTCGCTGATAAATCCTACTAGGCATTTCACTACTCGGCGTTTTTTAATTGTTGCCAAAAATTAACAAGGGCTGAGGACTCTTCAGTCATAAATATTTTGTGAACTGTTCATAAAAATCTTTGCCGCAAAGTCTATGAGTGTACATGTACATACTTGACATGAAAATATAGTTCATTTTTATCAATTCCGTCACAAGCGTTCTTGCGAATATGCCGAATAGTATTCTTAACTAAAATATCTCTTAGTCGTAATTCACATTCTGAGATGAAAACTTGTGTCAACCTAAATAAGCATATTCTCTACTCACAAACGTACAGTGAGTGATCGATCCCATGTAATGTTGGTCAAAATTCTAAAGTGCTCTTTTGAAAAGGAAGAGTTACTTAGGTTGTGTTGCAATATTGATCACGATGCAGCATATGCCTATTGCATTTTGCCCTGCCAGGATCATTGCTTTTGGATGCGTTTTGCTTCCTCCTCCTGCAAAAAACGGCAGTCGGCAGAAAATTATCACTAACATTGCATGCATTTTCACATTGCTTTTAGATGGTCTGTTAAATTCGACTTTATTTTATACAAGGGACGCGCAAGATATAATTCCTTTTTCTAATTCGGTAGATATTTCCAATGGTTTAGGCTTTTTATTGCAAAAAAATATTTTGCTCATTAAAAATTTTCATTTTATGGACTTATTTTAAAATCGTGCAGTGTCCATTCATATATCAGTATTGTCGTCTGGTGAAATGTTCTACATTATCTGCATTCGTTGCTAAATTTTATGATTTCTAGATGGCATTTTCTTAAAGACACAGAGGCGTATATGATTTTCCTTAGACAGGACGCATTCACCATGAAGACCCTTTCTCCTGGTATAATCTTTAAAAGCAATGTGATTTTCTACCGAGCGAGTAAACAAAAGCATACTTAGTCCATTTATTTATAAATTATATTGAAATTCATAAGACCATTGAAAATCGGTGTGCAAAAAGCAAGCTAGATAAATAATCATTTTTGTCGACTGTGGATTCTTCAGGAGAACCAAGCAAAGTGCATTCGAAAGGCGACTTACTGGCGAGTCCGAAATACTGTAAGATTATGCAGCATCGTATACGGTATTATAATCCTACCTAACTAATCCTTCCTTGTCAAAATTTGTTTCAGATTTGTGGCCAATATTTCATGAGATTGGTCGCTCACTAGGATGGATATCACAGCAAACGACAGCAAGCAACTCCATGCAAGCAAGCGACTCCCATGATTGTGGATTTATTGACGCTAGTTCTGATTGACGGCTTTTTATTAGATACAAAGAGGTTGAAACGATTGTCATCTTTGAAGCAACCACTCTGTTGCAGTGTGCCGGCTCCATCAGTGAACAAGCAAATGCATTTGTTAATCCAGCAATCAAACACTTGGATGGAAGCGACCTTCCCATGTAGTGACATGCCGAAATAGGGCCTCATGACTTCCTACCCTGTGAAAGAGTCATTGAGCAGCTTAACATCATGTAAGATTGAAGAACATGAAGTGATGTAGAGGTGGCATTCGGGTTTCCCAATAGCCTCCTAAATTATCTCTTGAAAAGCCTGTCATCCTTTTTTAGAGAAAGAAGCGGGAATTTACCTCAAACGCATGTTGCCGTGCAAGTGCATGCCAAGTTTAAAAAAAATTATTTATTGTTGATTTTGGCGCAACTACGAACAATGAATTGTCAGTCAACAGAACAACAGGACCTACTGGAGTCCAAATAATGAGCTGACGCTGTCGCATATATATCATGAGGCGCAGGGACATTATCGATCAACAAACTCAGCCAACCAAGATTGCGACAAGGGTCCAGTAGGCTGTCCCGGTCCCAAATGTAAGCGCAATATGGGCATTGAAAGTAAAGCAGACTGAAGGAGGATGCTACCATCGTTAGTAGGGACAGAATCAGAAAAGGCTACCTGATATGTGAAAAATCCGCTGCGAGATGGAATAAAATCTAGAATCCCCGCAGAGGACCTGACTGACAGGAAACGCGGGTCAGCAATTCCCAACAACCAACGACATACCTAACTGCAACCTCAAAAATATGAGCCTGATGCTTAACATAATTATAAACCTAACACTGACTCTAAACTAAACACAAGACCTAGCACTAAACATACCATAAACTCAAAGCCCAACCTTTACTCTCAGCCAGATGTTAACCCCTAATTTAACCGCGACCCACATCCTAAAATACACCTTAATTGTAACGCTGTCCTAGTCCAAAAACTGATTCTTGCTCCAACTTGAACATTAAACCAAAACTAAAGCCACAATCCAAACCCTATTTCTAACCAGAGGCCTTAAACGTAACATGAAATGTACCTCCAAACATAAGTCTCAGTCTGACAGTAGTCAAAACCCAAAACTGATCGTACCTCTAAACCGTTGTATCATTGGGTACTTTACCACTGACGATTTTGGCATCCTCCTTCGGTATACAGTGCGTGAACTATCTCATAAAATGTTGGCTGAAATTTTGAAATGCGATTTCCATTAGGAAGGATTACTTGGTCGCGGTTGTGACACTGATTATCGTAAGGCATACTCTTATAACATTTTAGACTCGACAGTATGTCGGCTTTAAAATGCACTTCTTTTTAATCTCCTTTAGAAAGCGTGCTCGGTAAAAAATGACTACTTAAGTAGCATGCATTTTTCCCATTGATTGTCGATGGTCTTGCAAATTCAAATATATTTTATAGAAACCACAAACAAAAATGTGCTTTCTTTTAGTCAATAAATAGAGAATCACATCTTGTTTATATTTTATAATTAAAAAGGAGTATAATTAGGTTTCAAAAAGTTTCTGATTATGAGACTTTTTAAGACCGCGATATGTCCATTCACATAGCATCGTACCTGGCCGTTTACCACTGCTCCTCATGAACTGTAGATCATGGTCCGCATCCATTGCAAAATTTTATGAACCATGTATGATATCTCTTTAATGACACAGAAAATTGTGGCATTTTCTTTACGCGGAACGCATGCAGCTTGTGGAGTTTAATCACTAAGCGCTAATGCAACAAATGATCAGGCTCCAATTTTTTCGGCAATTAGAAACCTTTTTTCAAAACCTAATTAAAATTCTTCCTTAAGTATAAAATATAAAGAAGACGTGATTCTCTATTAACTGACTCAAAGAAAGCATATTTTTATTTATGGTTTCTATAAAATATATTTGAACTTGCAAGACCATCGAAAATCAATGGGAAAAATGCATGCTACTTAAGTAGTCATTTTTTACCGAGCACGCTTTCTACAGGAGATTAAAAAGAAGTGCATTTAAAAGCAGATATCATTTTGAGTCCAAATTGTTATAAGAGTATGCCTTAAGATAATCAGTATTACAACCGCGACCAAGTAATCCTTCCTAATCGAAAACGCATTTCAGAATTTCAGCCAACATTTCATGAGATAGGTCACGCACTGTACTTTAATTTCAATGTCTATATTGCGCCTACAATTAGATCAGGGCCGCGTAACGGGTCCTTTTCAGGGTATCTTCTCCCCAATTTATTAGCATGAAAAAAGTACAATGGTTTAGTAACCCATGATGCAATGTACATACAGTGAGGGACAGATCTCATGAAATGCTGGCAGAAATCCTTAAATTTGTTTTCGATTAGAAAGGATTAATTAGGCACGGCTGCAAAATCGATTATGCTACGGCATAACCCCATAATTTTTCGCACTTGGCAGGATATCAGATTTTGAACACACTGCTTTTGAAGCTCCTGTGGAAACCGATTTTGGTAGAAAACGATTACTTAAGTTGGATGCCCTTTTCCTATCGATTTTCGAGGGTCTTGCAAATTAAAAAAAATATTTTCAAGAAACCACGAACAAAATGTGCTTTCTTTGGGGGCTTTCATTTAGGCACTCCAGTTTTGAGATTACAGTTTTTAAACTCACTCAATATACACTACTAGCTGCTTGTTGGCGGTTACTGAATATTTCGCGTTTATTATCCGTGAGTGACGAAACTTAGCCCAAGTATTCATATCAAAATTCAGTCTAAGCCTTTCACTCTAAAATAAACTGATTTGTTCCAAGTAACAGATCTGTGTGAGCATTATCTATTTTCTGACTGACTGATAAAAAAAATCGAAGCTTGTTTAGCTTGAACGGGGCATGTGATCTGGAATTTAACAAAGGCCTATATTTTTTCTACGTTTTCAAATGGAGGAGGTCAGTTCCATGTATCTACGGACCACAACGAATAGAACGTTTGTTGTTTTTATGTTAATCCAGTAACAAAGATAAACGTCTTGATTGTTTTAATATTTTGTTAAAGAGAATCGGACCGTTGGACTGAAAACCGCTTTCCCCTCCAATGCGGCATGTACTGTCTCGAAACATATGAAACGAAGACTATCTCCCACAAGATGTTCAGATAAAATCAGACGCTTAGCGGATGTCTCAAAACAATTTTTTTTGGAAAAACATTACGGCCCGCGGTTTTCATGTTTAAATGCATATGGGTTTGACTAATTTTCTAAGCGATTATCACAAATCTTACTATGATTTAAGGGACGATCTGTTAGTTTCAGTGATTCAGAGCTATTTCAAGCGAGTTGACCAGTTTATTACTTTCATCCGCTTCTGCATATTAGGCATGCTGTAATTGTGTTTTCAGTTACTCACTGAACCTATCATAAAAATACATACCTACTGGGTATTCTGAGGACATTTATGTTTCGCTTTTTTTTGCCATATAAAAACGTGTTGGAGTTTGGAGAAGTTTGCATGTCTACTGGTGTGGTCTAGTAGGCACTGTCAAGTAGCTGATCACAAGGAGAGTTGTGTGCAACTCACGTGTTGCCGAAGTTGACAGACGATGCGTGATTTAGTTTTGCAAAAACAGCAAAAGAGCTTAAATTTCGTTAAGGGAGGTCCTGTTTAAACCTGAAGTCATGTTAAGTCTCATATCTTCCACAGTTCAGGGACCGTTTCTTTATTTCTAAGAGGGATGTTTGTTTAGGCCGCATGTCTATCAATGAGTTGACAAACTGCATGAATCGAGTAGGATTGCCTAGCTGGAGGTGTTTTCAACAAAAGGAGTTATGACACAATCATTTGGCCTGGCTGCTCGATGGGCATAACGCTTCGGTTTGCCTTGAAGCAAAAACGCGGAGATCATTTAGTTGGCTCCAATGAGTGAATAACTCAGTCATAGTTGTACTGCTCCTTGAACTGCCGTGGACGGTTTTAAATGGTCAGTTACAATAGCCAAACGCTCCAGATTCGACAGTCTGATTTGATCAACAACTGCCTCTTTTTCGTGACTTCACATAGAGAACGAGTTCATTGTTAGGCTGTGTTAAATGCTATCGTCTCTACAATATTTGTGCTGTCGACCACAACTGACCACTTTATATCTCCAATTAGTTGCTATGTACCGTTCTTTTTCCATTTCAGTTTGATCTGCACTACCGCTACAGTTGAACGAGTGCCTTTATTTAGCATTTTGTCTGTTTCTGCAAATTATTGGTATGTTAGATAGTACATTTATTTGTGCGCACCGCTAAGACCTACACATCATGAAAATCTGTAATTGGTTTTCACTTCCCTTTATTCCTTAGTCGCAGAATTTCTTTTGCGAAATGTTACGTAAAACATGACATTTACGTGTTAAGACGGGTCTGGCAGTTTGCCCTATTTAATTCTTAAGTTAAAAAGTAAGAACCGTCAGTGACTATTAGTACCACCGGGCAATACCGACTGACAGTTTAATGGTATTCCTGCACCAACTAAGCAGAAAGCATGGAGATGTTTGCACTTTCATCTACTGGCTGTTTACCTGTCAGCAAGCATTGACGTAACTCTGCCCGAAGCTTAGCGAAATGGATGTATATGCCAACTGAAATTCTGCGCTCGTGCATAGCCTCAGATGAGACCTTGTCAGCTCCTTCTTGTCGGTCCTGTGCATTAAAAACTGTAGCTCTGACCAGGCCATGGTTGTCGTTTTTACAAACAAATGCATTAGGTTGATCAAGTAGTAGAATCTCAGAAAAACTGCACCAATACCCTCGGGCTCAAAAGAATAATTGTGCGGTCATTTATTGGCGCGTCGATTTGCATTCATGTTTGCACATGTTCATATTTATTCTGCATCAAACTCCACTATATGCGAACTGTAACTTAAACACTTCGTCTTTACTATTTTGGAAGAAAATCACATATTTTATCAAGATAAAGGATAAATTTCGGTGTAGAAAGCATCTTTTTTTCCCGAAACATTTTGGGCCGGATCAGCCTATGCATTAGCATCTAGCGATTTCGTTCTATGTACAAGGTGCACGGCGTAAGAACAATCATATACCCATCTGTGTCTTTGAAAAACTATAAAGAGTTGATAAGATTTTGCAACAGATGCGGATTATGCTATCCATTTCATGAGGAGTATTGGTAAACAAATATATATGATGGCGTATGAATAAGCATTGTGCGGTCTTAAAAGTGTACTATTTGATACGTTTTTAAAAGCGCTGTCCTTTTTAAAGTATATAATGTATTAAAAACGTTATATTTTACCAGACAAATAAGGGAAAGCTCATTTTTGTAACCGTTTTCTAAAACAGATATTTGATTTTATAAGAAAGTCGGGGATTGTTGCGAACATGCAAGAGGCATATGCAGTCTTTTTTCCCAAGTTAGTAGGAGGTACAACGGAAGTGAATTCAATAGCCCACATCCTGGCGAGTCCAAAATACTATGGGATTATACTGCACGATAACCAGTTATACAACTCATCCTAGGTAATCCTTCCTTGTCGAGAACGCATTTCAGAAATTCGGTCACCATTTCATGAAATGGGTCACGCACTGCAAATACAGTTTCTTGCTTATGGGTCATATGAACTCACTGCAAAGGCTTGCTTTTGTCTGGCGTAGAAGACAATAACATGGGTGTATGTACAGTAGATGTGCTAACTTATGAAATGTCAACCAAAATTTCGAAATGCGTTCTCGTTTCGAAAAAATAAATTACGTAGTGCTGTAAAACAACTCACGATGGAGCATAAATCTATAAAGATCCGGTCACCTCAGGATGTCGGCTTTCGAAAGAACTTATTCTAGGCTGAATGCAAGATCTATACTCTGCAAAAAATGCTTCTTATGTAGTATGCAATTTTCTAATTGATTTTCGATACCCTTCAAAATTCAATTATATTTCATGGAAAACATGCATAAAAATATTCATTTTTTACATATTCGGTAAAAAATTACATCTTTTTCCAATTGCATACTCAAAAGAAGAGTATAATTTGGTTTTAAAAAAGATTCTTATTGTGAGATTTTGAATACTGCTAAATGGCCGATCATGAAACGTCATGTATCTGCATTTACGAATGTTGCTTGTAAAGTTGACAATATTGCTCAAATCCACTGCTTAATTTTATGAACCTCATATGGTCTCCTCTTGACGCTGAAGAGAAATGCATGGTTTTCCCTACATGGAAAATATACAGCTTGTCGTTTTGAAACCCTGAATGCAAGTGTAATAGCAGGTCGGGTTCAAATTTATTCGGGAATTGAAAAGTTTTTTAAAACCGAATTATACCTTTCTTTTGAGTATGAAATTGAAAAAGGACGTGATTTACTAACGAATAAGTAAAAGAATGAATAATTGTATGCATGTTTTCCATGAAATATGATTGTATTTTCAAGGGTATCGAAAATCAATTAGAAAATTGCATACTACATAAGAAGTCATTTTTTGCAGAGTATAGATCTTGCATGCAGCCGAGAATATATTCTTTCGAAAGCCGACACCCTGAAATAACTGGATCGTTATAGATTTATGATGCATCGTGAGTAGTTTTACAGCACTAGTTACTTTATCTTTTCGAAACGAGAACGCATTTCGAAATTTTGGTTGACATTTCATAAGTTAGCACATCTACTGTATGTGACCAAAGTCTTTCCACGCATGCTTGTTGTACTTCCTTTTCTAGCCTCCATCTCTCCGCTATTTGGTCTGTCCCATTGTGTTCTAATGGCATTGTCGTTTTTCATCAAACTTATCTTATTTTCATAATCTGTCCAATAGGTAAGCCTTTCCTCTTCATATTCACCCACCAGAGGAAAGGCTCAAAAACGCAGAATTTGGGGCAGGACGGGTAATTTCCACAGATAATAAAAGGTGAACATAAAAATTCATATTTGATGTTTTTTGTTACACGATGAAGGCTCTTGTAAAGGTGTTGACTAAACGTGCCACGCTGTCTGTTTATTACCGTCGACAATAAATTGCAAGTCATAAACTGACCACTTTGTCTGTTAGGGCGTTTTGACACTCCTCTGGGATAGAGCAAAAGTGATACATGATGCGGTGGTTTGACACAGATAATAGTTAGCCTTGTGAGTAAAGGTGGCTTAAGCAGTTGCACTTGTACATATTTTAGCGGCAAAGATAATAACTTATCGCACTATAGGGCATGCGATGAACGAAACGTATTCAACATGGGAAATGTGTTCTAAGGACGTTTATATACTACAACCTCTCTTTCTGAAATGTGCCTACCTATACCATTTTTGCTTATTTTCAAAAATCCATAGAGATCATCGGCATATGCCCTGTCGCTTGTTTTTTTATTCATTTTTGTTTATATGATGAATATTTCTAACGCTCATTTGAATATGAGCCTACTGGTATAAAAATAACTTAGTTTGCAGATTTGATTTACGTTTGGTCTTTTTGGAAATCGAAAGTTATTTATGAATGCAACCTGTAAATGCTCTACAGAGTCCGCTGGAGTTGTATTTAATTCCCCAGGGAGTAACAGCCGATGTTAGTCGATTTGCAGAATTAGCATTAACAAATAGTTCTTAAGATTGCTTTAGTTCATTTAACGATCACATTATCAAACAGTATAGTTAATTCATAAGAGTGCGTAACATATTCACGAACGTCATTTTAGTACTGAACTCGAATCATCATGCATTTTGATCGGTTTTTTTCAAAAAGAGTCCTGCGCAAAAGATAAGCACCCATAAACACAAGTAATGAGTTGAGAGCTGAAAACGTTGATCTTTGATTAATCGTAATGAGTTTTACGGAGAGCAGTACGACATTAAAACACCGGAGGCGACATAACTTCCTCATATGCTCACTTACAAGGGCGAGTATTTCTACTTTGACTGAACCTAAATTGACCAGCTTTCTACTCGATCTGTATAAAAATAAATGAGTCGAATGTCATGGGATCCAGATCGTCTATAAATTGGTTTACCGAAAATAGTCTTTAAAAACCGGTGTCTGTCTAAACTCGAATTCTAAAAAATCAGAGATTACAGACAAGGAAAATATTTCTACTTTACACGTGGCAAATTACATCAGTAAACTTAGTAGGGAATTTTTAAATGTGCTTATAATTTTGGGATCTTAAATACAACGTTTTTTTTCAGAAAATATTTTCTGGGTGCGGGCAAAAATGGCGTATTCCAAAAGTGCGACTACGATTTCGGAAATGCATTTAGTAGTCTATGTGAATAGATCCTTGAAATAGGCGCATAAGTCAATTTCGAATTTCATTCTAAGATCAGATTAACTAACAACGATATCATAAATATACAGGCCAATATCATAAAAATATTGGTACAATTTTGTTAGATAGGTCAAAAAATATATTTGCGTTCGCAAACGCTATTCGAAGATTGTTTACTTAAAGTCAGGTCAACACAAGTGATCAGATTGCTGATGTGAGTTTAGTTGGACCTTAGCGCTTGTTTGCCTGCGACAGCTGAGTACCCCATGAGACAACATAGATTTGGTCTTACGTGATAATGATAAAATCGCCGGCAGTGAAGAACGGGACGAAAAGACTTACCTAACAAGACCGGTTGGAAGAGTTGCAACGAGGCTGACAGCATCTGTGATCGAAATCGCCAACATGTAAAAATACACTGTCGCGTTAAAACATTTGTTCGAAAATACAACAATATTGATTATATTCAGTATGATGCCGACGAGACAAACAATAGTCATGATGTAGAAATATCCCACAAATTCAAATCTGGTAAAAGGGCAAGGTTCCAGTGTGGGGAAAACGCCAGATGCGTTTGTTGAATTGCCCAGTAGAGCTTGATGCATTCCACGTGTTTCGGAAAAATTTTCTGGCAAAATAGTTACAAATCTCATAATGGACATTCGCCTTTTAACTAAACCATAGCGTATTACAATATCTTTGGACGCGAATATTTTTGTTAGTAGTTGTTAACCGCAGCTTTCAAATAGCCAGGAATGCTATTGGGCTACATGCATTTTGCGAAATGAGCAACGGACAGCCCGTTGGCTTAACTGAACTTCCTTTAGCCAATCAGAAAATGACTGCTACATGAACAAAAAACGCAGACCGCAGAAATGCCTCTTAAATCCTGACCTCTAGTCGCGCTTTAAATGTGCAAGTGTTAGGGCCCTTTAGGAAAGACTGCTAACGTAGTTTGCGTTTAAGAAACAATTCTCAAACGAAGCTCATCATTTAAAAATTAGGTTTGCAAACATGTGCTTTCGGTAATCCATTGCCAGGCCCATTTGGTCATATGGAAGTTAAGAATGCGAAACTTTGAGAGGGCTCATAAGGGGCCTAGGTGTTATTTAAACACACCGTTCCCACGCCACCTGCAAGAAGAAATCGAGAGATCATGGCAATTTGGGAGAGGTTTAGATAGACTGTGATAATTGTTTGCAAGTCGAGTACGCAAACTTCACATTACTGACATCAGGGGAGTTGGGGGGCTTGTAATGAACATCTAGGGTAAGCAGTGGCCACGAAAGACAAGGCGCTTGTCTCAGCGGCCTCTGACCACATAACAGTGGATTCTGTAGCCGTTTATTCACTGGTTCGACTACAGGTAACACATGTTGAAAACAAGTCGCCTTAGAAAAAGGTGTTTAATAAAGTTTTAAGTTAGAATGAAGAATCGTGACAGGTAAGAGTCAAGACGATGCAAACACATATTTTCAATTGGCCAGCAATGTGTTATTGCAGGTGGTAGAACCAGGGGCACAAAAATAAGAGAAACAGTTTAGACTGTCTAATCGCAAGAAAACATACTCGTCCTCTGCATGTTTCTGAAATGATCTCTGGCAATGTTTGTTCTAAAACCTCAAGTCAGTAATTGACAGCGTGCTTGCTGAAGAAAATCCGGGATGTTGAGGTTTAAATATACAATTTGAAAAATAATCGGAAATAATTAAAGATACCGATCGCCGGAATCAATGTACTTTTTGTCTACATTGGGACCATGTTGAGCTTGAAAAATGCAGCTTAGGACAGGAATAGATACCGAAATTGGTATACGCATGTAACACATGATTTCAAAAAGTTCATTTTAGCTGCCGTATGCTGATGATTGCGCGCGTTCTGTCTGCAGCCTTGTCAATGCCACTGCGTGGGCTGTGCTTTAGCTACAGTGACACTAACAGCTTAAGAATTCTGCGCATCGAGGACAACTGGCCATGTGTGTTGCAAATGCCGGACCAATGTTGACAATGGTGCACGTCAAAACCGTGACGACCGCGTTAGTCTCAAAGTGGACCAAACTCAACGAGTCAGAGTGCTTACTGTTTAAGAAGAGACAAGAAAGATAGCTGCAAAAAGAGCTTTATCTGTCGTTCCTTGTAAATCAAGCACAGCATATTTGAGCTGAAATCGCGGCATCCGGCATCTCACGTAACAGCCACAATGTTCAATGTGCTACCCGCAGTGGCAACAACTGTGCTATCCCATGAAAGGCCACCCAAATTCGAGAATGTAGTTCACTTTTGACGGGACCACCTAGGTGCGGCTTTATGGATGATTAGCATGCAATATAATCCCAAGGCCTCACAGACATGGCAGGATGTCGGGTTTTGAATCGGCGTAGTTCCTTGCAGCTGCAAAAATTATACAGCGGAAAT
The DNA here is from genome assembly GCA_902702965.1 of Spirometra erinaceieuropaei. Lineage (NCBI taxonomy): Eukaryota > Metazoa > Platyhelminthes > Cestoda > Diphyllobothriidea > Diphyllobothriidae > Spirometra > Spirometra erinaceieuropaei. The sequence continues at coordinate 43,937 of CACRXP010000725.1, forward strand.
TGACCACCATTTAATATAAGCTTTTCCCATTGGTCTTCGTCCCATTTGTTTGCAAATAGATTTTGAGGAATATGTGCAAGGAAGTATTTTACATACATTTTCTGACAATCACGTTTTCTTTAAATTATCTGCAAGGCCGGCAGCTGCCATTTACCAGCGAACTTCCAAAAAACACATATTAAACTTTTTCCGTGTATGGTTAACCATATATTTTTTCGCTACCATTTTAAGGTGCTGTAAAACGCCCGCAAACTTCCGCAGTCAATTTAAACAACCTTAAGGACGTCACAAACTGGGTACATAGACAGATATATACAGCGCTGTATCAACGAGCATATATGTAAATCTTCTCTGACGGAAGATGACTCAATAGCTCAAAGGAGACAGTTTAAAATATATTTACAGTGAGTGACCGATCACATGAAATGTTGGCAGAAATTCTTAAATGCTTTTTCGTTTGGGAAGGATTACTCGGTCGCGGTTGTAATACTGATTATCCTGCGACATAATCTTATAACATTTCGGACTCGGCAGAATGTCAGCTTTTGAATACACTGATTTCCAACCTTCTATAGAAACCGTACTCGGTAAAGAATGACTACTTATAGCATGCATTTTACCCATTGATTTTCGATGGTTTTGCAAATTCAAACATATCTTATAAAAACATAAACACAAATATGCTTTCTTTTAGTCAATTAATAGAAAATGACGTCTTCTTCGTAAATAAAGCCTAAAGAAGGAGTATAATTAGGTTTTAAAAAGTTTCTAATTATGAGATTTTTTAAGACCTCGCAATGTCCATTCACATAGCATCGTACCTGGCCGTTAAGCACAGCTCGTCATGGATTTTACAACATAGTGCACATCCATTGCAAATTTTTTAGACCGTGTATGATATCTTCTTAATGGCATAGAAAAATATGTAATTTTCTTTACGCGGAACGCATGCACCTTGTTGACTGAAATCACTAAGAGCTAATTTAACGAATCACCAGGCTCCAAATTATTCGGCAATTATAAGACTTTTTTAAAAACTAATTATACTCCTTCTTTAGGCATAAAATATGAAGAAGACGTCATTTTCTATTAATTGACTAAAAAAGCATATTTTTAATGTTTTTTAAGATGTGTTTGCATTTGCAAAACCATCGAAAATCAATGGGTAAAATGCATGCTATTAAGTAGTCATTCTTTACCACGTACGGTTTCTAAAGGAGGTTGAAAATCAGTATATTCAAAAGCTGACATCCTGCCGAGTCCGAAATGTTATAAGATTATGTCGCAGGATAATCAGTATTTCAACAGCGATCAAGTAATCCTTCCCAAACGAAAACGCATTTCAGAATTTGAGACAACATTTCATGAGATCGGTCACTCACTGCATTTTGCATTAATTCAAGAAAATAAACTCGACCCTATTTTAAGATATGCACTGATGATTGGTGCTCACAGGCCAAAAATGCGTTTGTAATTTTTACCCGCTTGGCAATACAGGTGGACATTCCTGATTAGCTAAGAAGGTTTTTAACGAATGCTACACGAAGCGAATATTTAGGTTAGAATTCGGAAGACTATATCTTCCAGAAGACTGCGGAAGGCGAACGCGATCCAAATGGACTTTCTAAGTTTTTCGCGGAAAATTAAACATATTTAGGCGGTTCAGCATCATGCCCATCCTTGCTCAGACCAGTGTGTGCAATTGGCATTTAATGAAATTGCTAGTGCAGATCGCATATATTCTTCTTAAAATTTATGCTTAAAACGCACTTTTTAATCGCTTCTATAATAAATACTTTCCGTCAGAGATGCAATACTTAAAAAATTATGACGCAAGTTGCATGTTATACTTCGTCAAGAACAATAAATTATGGACAGGTGAGCCGTCAACGGAAATTTTACAATATGAATTTAGTTAAAAGGGGCGTCTGATACAAAGTCGTAATACCGATTTTCACACAACAGAATCCGTTGATTTTTCAATAACGCCTAAGTATTAATTTATAATTGTGCGCCTTATTTGCTTCCTGAAAACTACAAGTTACATTTGAGACCGCCTAATTTGTGGGACGTCGCAGTATAACTTTAAGCTGACCTTAGCACTCTGCCGCAGAAATTACAAAAATTACCCCTTTTCTAAGCATTGTACTTTAAATCACATCTTATCAGTACTGTCTACTCGAAGAAGTACTATCTCCTGACTCCATTGAAGTTTTTATTTTAGGACTTTGTGTCGGGAATATATATGCTGAAATGGCGTCATTTAAAAAGTTTCCAGTAAGCACGCTGCATGGTCAGTAGGTATTGCAAACATTTCTGTGTATTATATGGCGTCGTGTTAATATTCTAGAGAATTACGTGATTTTCCGCGAATGTAAGTGCGTATTTTGTTATATGGTGATATTACACACAACCAAAACTGTAAGTGGGATCGAAAATTATTCGCAAACTAAAAAGATTTTTTAAACTCTGAATATGAACGTGTTTACTAAAATAAGAACCTCATACGTCCACTTGGCACATACTCGTAAGACGCCATCGACGACGGTCATTTTCAGAAGTCTGTGTAGACCGCTGTTCTTCTAAAAGCATGCTGCCTTCTGTCTAACATTAGGAAAGGATGATCGACTGTCTCCTTTCCATGCCTTCTCTCAGGTTGTGTCGAACTCTAGGAAATTCCGTCAGGAATATATCATCGCTGTGCCAGCTGATTTTTCCGTTCTATAGTGTTTGGCCGTAAGAGGTTCTTCTTACTGCCACGGGTCCAATAGGTGTTACCATTAAACCATCGAAATCAACTTCTAGCATTAGGCAGTAAGAGTGTACTCAGACCGCTACAATCATCAGTCAAAATGTCCATTTGTAAGAAAAGACAGTTGCCGCCATAAGGAGCAGTTTATTGCATTAAGAGACCTGGGCTGTTCTCTCAGGCGGCGGTTGTTGCCAGCGAAGACATGGCCGGTGTTGGCTGCGACCATGTGTGCCTGTGAGCCCGTAAGACAGTAGCAGTAGCTGCTTTTGTAGGTTTGCGTCGCGATCTGAATTGATGGCCATTTGGGGTGAGTTGATTTATCAGTGGATGGTGCTTAAGTGGTTTTCTGCCTTTGAAGAAATTTAATGTGGTCAAGAGGCGCAGGAGCAAATGTAAACCTGCGGACGAACAGTAGGTGGGCTAACTCATGAAATGTCAACCGACATTCCGAAATGCGTTTTCGTTTCAAAAAGACTAATTAAGTAAAATTGTAAAATAAGACATCTTGCAAGATAATTCTATAATATTTCAGTTATTTGAGGATGTCGAATTTCGAAAGGACTTCTTTCCGGCTGCATGCAAACACTACACCCTGTAATAAATGACTGCATATGTATTATGCAATTTTCCCATTGATTCTCGATGACGTTTTAAATTTAACTTTAATTCATGGAAAACATGCATAACAAAATTCATTCACCTCCCCATTAGGGGGAAGATTACGTCTTCCTACAATTTAACACTCTTAAAAGGGTATAATTCGGTTTGCAAAACTTTTCATATTCCCAAATAATTTCGAACCTAACCTGTCGATACACTTGCATCCCGGTTTAACAAACTACAATCGGCATATTTTCTGTCTACGGAAAACCATACATTTACTGATGGTAGGAAAAGAAGAATATATGGGTTCATAAAATTAAGCAGTGTAGTTAAAACTTATTTTTAACTTTACCAGCCAAATTGGTTAATGCAGAGGCATGACGGTTTATGAACGAAACATTTAACGGTGTTAAAATATCTCACAATAGTAAATTTCGAAAACCGAATCATTGCATTTTTTCGGGTATGAAAGTGTAAGAAGGCGTAATTTTCTACCGCTTGAGCAGGTGAATGAATATGTTTATGACTTTTTCCCATGAAATATAATTGCACTTTTAAAGGGATCGAAAATCAATGAGAAAACTGCGTGCTACCTAAATAGTCATTTTTCACAGAAAAAAGTTCTTCGCAGGCAGCTGCCAAGGAGTCCATGTGAAGGCCGCACCCCTAAGTGACTGAATTACTTTCTGCCTGGTTATCTGTTTTACAACTTTACTAAGTTAACTTATTCGAACCGAAAACGCATTTCGCAATTTTGGTTGACGTTTAATGAGTTAGTACGCCTACTAAATATAAACAGTTTACTCTCGCACACAGGGAGTGACCGTTATCATTAAATATCGACCGAAATCCTGAAATATGTCGGCTTAGTTTAACAGGTCTCGGAGCCGGGCTCCAGGTTTTCCATACTTTGGGTTTCTGTGTGACTTCCCGATGACGGCGTAAAGGCAAAAATGGCCATTCCAGTCTCCATTGTCTTTATCGGTAATAATTTTCTGTGTCTTCGATCAGAAAGTTTTACTAAGGTGAGGTTGTAATCTTACCATGCTGCATAGCTCTAAGATATTTCAGATTTGCCTGGATGTCAGCCTTCGGATGAACCTACTTCTTTCCGACCTCCTAAAAGGCCGCACTCAGTAAAAACACGACCAACATTATTCAGAAATTAGGAAGCTTTTATTAATCATTAGCATACGCTTTCTTCGGTGATGAGATTAAAAGGCAAAGTGCTTTTCTATAAAAGGTGTAAAAGGAAGCACATTTCTGCGCGTTTTCCATAAAACACATTAGAATTTACAAGACCATTGAATTTAATGTGAAAAATGCATGCTTCCTTACTAGTCATTTTTTCTGATTTTAGTTTCTGCAGAAGGTCGATGAGAAGCGCATTCAAAAGCTGACATGCAGGTGTGTCCGAAATATTATGCCGTATGATAGTATAATAACTGCACCCAAGTAAACCGCCCAAGTCGGAAACGCATTTCGGAATTTTGGTCAACATTCCATGAGCTCGATCACCCACTGTGCGAGTTTAAAAGCTAGGCAGTCTGTTGACTAATATGATGAGTATGCAAAGTCACGTACGATGGCGCATATGTAATAATATTCTAGGATTTAAAGATAAAGACGACAACAATCAGGTGCCAAGTAATGAGACCTACAGATACACCGACTCGGCAGAAAACTTCCAAAGTCATTGTTAGACCTTGTGCGAACGTATGTGGGTCAACTCGCCGGAGAAACTAAAGCGTACTTCGGTTATGCCTCTTTCGAAGAGACATACCCATTCAAGTGCGAAGCGGACGAAATGTTTTCTTAGGCTGACTACCAGATAAACTGCCATCTTTTGGGATCACGGCTGTCTATTCAACATCCGCACCAAATATACGCTTGGACGCCTATGTGATTGTTGGAAACATGTCAGTTAGGAGAAGGCACGTTGTCCCAAAACTGTGCCTAAAGCGCGTGACAAGTTGTCATGCAAGCATATGAATGACGAGAATCAGTCATGGGATTTTAATGGCAGTGGGACAAATGATTTCAAACTGGCTCCCGCATATGCCGGCAACTGTAAAAGGAATTCATTTTGTTTAAAAATAAAACGCCAATGAGATTTCATCTAAGTTAATGTATAGCTTATCTCCGAATGTTTTATTCCCTGAGGACAGTTAATGTGCTGATGAAAAGCATAAGAAAGTGTTAAGCATAGTTGTGTAGGTAAAGCTACGCTAATTAAAATGAGGATTTAGTCAGCTGTGGAGGAGAAAAGGATGCAGTAGATGCAGCGAAAGTCTGTTATCGCTATACATCACGTTCTCCCTGTTCCCTACCTGCAGCAGAACGCACGGTAGATATCGATCGTTACGATGGTCAAACTGTTAGACAGAATCCATACAGAGTCTCTCCACCAATTGATTCGACCCGAATGTGGCGCTGAAAGTAGAAAAGTAGTCGTCAATTTGTGCACACTTCACTCAATGAACAGTACAATGCGAGAGTCAGGCCACAATACTTCCTCGAGGTGATTGGAGATTGCCTCGTTGAATACTGCCTTGTGTGCAGTTGTGAACCGGCATATCTGTGACACACGTGAACCTGGTTCTCCACCCGCCAGCCACGGTGCTCGCACTTGTCGCCTGTTGGCTCGATCATGTCTTCCCATTAGAAGATAATGGTTGCGAAAGGAAGGGTTGAAGCAGAATCGAAGCGACTCCAATGCCTTAGAAATAAATTTGGTCCCATTTAACCTCTCAAGTACAAGACAGGTTCATGACGCTAACTGCTGATGGACTTATTGACGCATAAATCCCCCTGCCATCCAAGGAAGATCAATTAATTCAGGACGGTGCTATTGTAGATACAACAGGCATATAAGTTACCTGAAGGCCCTATTCCCCCTCTCCAGCAACGTTAGAATCGTATTTGCAGTACTTTATTTATGGGGCAAAAACCCTAAACATGACCCAACCCATTTGAGCTGTCTTCCAAGAGTTGCCTTAAGCATCTTGCCGATTGCTTCGAGAAGAACACAGGCTAAATTCCATTAAGAGATCGTTCTAGGCAACTGTGGTGAAAAATCGCCCGTTTCCGCTCGTATTCCGCCTTCAAGGCCAAACATTTTCAACCGTAAAAGTGGAGAGAATGGACGTTCGTTAGCTAAAAGCCAGCATTGCGTCTTCGCAAAGGAGGAATGGAGGGAGAGCATTCTAGACAGAAAACTCTCCTATAATGACGTGAAGAACAAGTCACCGTAGAAATGGCTTACATGGCCCCCTAAATAGGACATGGGAATAGGAGCACTCCGCCCAAGTAACAAAGGTGGTCTACGCACAATTGCGGAAAGGGCTAAATATTCCGTGTCCTAACCCCAACAACAACCCTAATATAAAATTAGACCGTTAAACTATCTTTGACCCTAACTCTACTCTAAAGCTTAACTCAACAGTTATCACTAGCCCTCTTCTTCACCCTAAAATCGATCCTGACTTAACTTACTGTTAACTTTAAATGTAGTCTTAAACTTAATCCTTAACCTAATTCTAATTTTAAACCTCACCAGCCTGTTGACTTAGATGATGAGTGTGTACAGTCGCGTACGATATTGTGAGATTAGAGGATTGAGACGACAACTACAAGGTGCCAATTGGCGAGACCTATATCTATCGCCTCGGCAGGAATCTTCTGAAGACACTGCTAGATTAAGTGCGAAAGCAGGAAGAGCAACTGCACCGGAGAAACTAAAGCACACTTTCTTGCGCTTCATTCAAAGAGACACTACTACACATTCAAGTGTCTCGGGTATGAAATGCTCTGCGGAACTGATGATCACATAAACTGCTAGCTGCTGGGGTCACGGCTTTCTATTCTCAAATTCATCGAAGAACACAATATTCAATCCCCACACATATTGACTGATTACAATTTGTCTGTCAGAGTAAATGATCACGCATACGGTTACCGTTGAACAAGGTAACAGTTACAAACTTTGTCAGCCAGATATTCGAGTTATTTCTCGTCGATAATCGACGCCAGTGTTGGGGCTCTATACGAACGACAGTGTGAGTTTTAGAAGGCATTTAAGTAAGAAGTGTAATAATTGGGAAAATCACTTATTTGTCTACCGTTAAGAATTTTTACGGAACTCATACTTAGCGACAACAGCGCTCAATGTGGCTATCGTTGATGATGCGTTCTGTTGAAGATCCGAAACGTCGGCGGAATAACCAGTTAAATTAAGGAAACGCAACGGAGCTCCGCAGTCAGTGATGAAACCCGCCTAACAGCCCTTGCTATAAAACTCAACCACTGCTCTAATCTTGACTCTAACTCAGTCGCAAACCTTGACAAGTCAGTTAACAATATTCCCTAATTTAACCGTTAACTTAGCTCCGATTTACCTAACCTTTAAATTTAGCCCAAAACCTCATAGTTATCCTAACCGTGATGCTATGCTTAAACCTAATCCTTAGTGCACCGGGAGTTGGCTCAAAGCCACCCTTAATGCAGGCGGCTTCTATCAGCCCTACTGATTAAAATTCCAGGTCCATCGATTGCATTTCGTTCAGAAGTTAAAAAGAGTCATCATAACTTGACTCAGCTATGAATCAATCACATTGGAGAGGGGAATAGGGACCGCGTCGTAATAAAGGGGCTGTTGGTAAGATTCTAGTAGATGCCTATTACTTTGATCCAATGTTGTGTCTGATCCTAACAAGGCACCTTCTCATTCCAACCGTAGCCTACATTCTAACGCTTAACTCCATAGCCCCTAATCCTCTTAGTTTTACCAGTGGTCTCATAACTAACTCCTGGAATTCATCGAAAGACCATATATAATACAAAAGATTCATACATATTTTTATACTTCGCTGAGTTAGCCAGACACCTTTTAATGACATCCAATGCAAGTTGTACCTCCTGTGAACTAACTTATGATGTTGAGATACCACTAATAAATGCTGGGTAACTGGACAGAAATGGTTTACTGCCACTTGATCGTGTCTGGACGCTTACGACAATGAACTATCCCTTGCGATGATTTCGAAACCTAAGCTCCAAAACACCGCCGTAGTGTCAAAACCAGACTTGAGTTCAGAATAAGTGAGTCTGCAACGGCCTCATCTCACGCTTTTTATAGTATCGTCGATATTACATTTAAGAGTTTGAAGGAGGACATTTGGCTTTCATTCTCAAATATCTGATAGAACTCTCTGCAGGTTTTCTGATTAAGCTCTAACAAAAACTACAACAGTATACTTCAGAGCACGCTGAGAAGCAAGTTGTGTTTTCGGAATCTTAGTTTTGTAGCAAGCGAATGTTGCTTAATGATTGTGGATAGTTGCTTGTGATATACGTAGCTGAAGAAACAAATCAAACGGTTTATCCTTAATCCCGTTTGTTTGTTTAATTTTTTCCGTAAAGTCTACGATTTTATAGATTCTTATCTGCGCATTATTAAACGACTTTCGTTCTTCCCCTACGAGGCTGAACGCTTGCTAAGTTTCTATTTTTAAAATGCTCAGATGTCGGCCACAGAAGCGACGTTAACAGTTTTCAATCTCACCGGGTATTCACGAACATTTACCGCAGAGTCTGCTGTAAGCTACTTAGTAAAATCCGGAATATCTGCTTTACTTATAAAGTGGTTCCACTAGACAGTCAATTCGTTTAAAATGAATTTCGATGTTGCAGAATAGTCATAATCACCGTTAACAAGAAAAAAATGCAACGGATGTAGCAAAAATAACTTTGTGATTGTTATGTGGGAATAGGTGACAGAAGAATGTGCTTGTTTGAAAACCCCTTCCTCTGGTAATTTCCGTCTGGTTGTCGGTCTTTATTTACCTTCCGGTCTAATAGAGAAGGTACTGACTATTTCCAGCCCATGGCTGGGCGCATAGTTTGCCTGATTATGTTACAGTTCCGTTGACTCATCTAATAATGCTAGAGCTCAAATATCGACTTTACATTTTCCCCATGTGACCCGAAGCTAGCGCACTATAAACAGAAGTGCAAAACTAATGCTGTTTTCGTTTATTCTTCGCCCCCTGACAATATTATCTACAAGTGAAGAAGAAGAGTCGAGCACCGGAACAATTCGTTTATTATCCTGAGCTTTCAGACTCGTACAGGAGTCCATCGCCAGAGGTTGTGACAGAAACAGGACAAGCGGCAGTTATAGGGCACGTAGGCCCAGTCATCGACCGACGTCGCACGACTTGAGGTGACTGCCGCTTGCCCTGTTTCTGCCACTACCTCTGACGATGGACTCCTGCACGAGTCTGAAAGCTCAGGACAATAAACGAAGTTGTCCGGTGCTCGATTCTTCTTCTTTACTTATGCATACTTCTGGAACTCGAAATGTCGCGTTCATTTGTGAATATTATCTACTTCAGGACACTTAGTGTGCCTGAAATGCAATACTAAGTCATATGCAGTTGATATGCAAACTTATGAAATATCAACCGAAATTCCAAATTGCTTTTTTTGAATTGCTTAATCAAGAAGACTTGTAAAATTAGTCATCTTACAGTATAAATGCATAAGAATTAAATTAAGACAGGATGGCGGTCTTCAAACGAACTTCTTTCCAGCCACATGCAAAAGCTTAACTTTGCTGTAAACGACCACATAAGTAACACGATTTGTTCTCATTAATTTTCGGTGCCCATAAAAATCCAATTATGCATGCTCTTTTTTAACTCATCTAGGGGTGAATTACAACTTCACATTGAGTGGCCGATCTCATGAAATGTATTTTGGATAAGGAAGTACTACGTAGAAACCGTTGTAATATTGATTATCATGCAGCAAAATCATGATATATTTCGGACTTGGCAGGATGCCGGTTTTCGATCACACTGCCTTTCACACTCCCGTAGAAAACCTACCAGGTAAAATGACTACTCAATTAGCATATGTTTTTCTTTTTGATGTTCGATGATCTTAAATATTCAAATATATTTTATAAAAACCTCGAATAAGAGTATGGTTTCTGTCAGTTGATTGATAAAGATGCGCGTCACTTTTATATTGTATATTCAAAAAAGAGTCCTATTTGGTTTAAAAGGTGTTTTCCAGTTGCCAAATAATTTGGATCCTGATCAGTCATCATATTCGCGCTTAGCTACTTCAGCCTACAAGATTCATGCGCTGCGCGTAAAGAAAATCGCGTATTCTTCTTTGTCTTTAAATGATATCATATATAGCCTGTATGACTTTGTAACGGATGCAGACGACGTTGTTCATTTTATGAGTAGCAGTCTTAATGGGACAGATATGATGCTATATGAATGGACATTGAGTTCCTAAAAAATCATACAATCAGAAACTATTTGAAAACCTAGTTATACATCTTCGTCAAGTATGAAATATACAAATGACGTGGTTCTCTGTCAAACAACTGAAGTAAAGCGTATTTTTATTTGTGGCCTCTATAAAATCTATCTGAATTGTCAAAACCATCGAAAACCAGGGAGAAATCGCATGCTAAATATATAGTCGTTTTGTGCGAATTACTGTTTTTACAGGAGTTTAAAAGGCAGTGTGATCGAAAAATAACATGCTGCTATGTCCGAAACACTATAGGATTGTGCCGCATTTTAACCTGAATTACAACCATCCCTAACTAATCCTTCCCAGTGGGAAACGCTTTTAAGAATTTTAGCAAACATTTCATGACATCGGTCCCTCACTGTAATTTTTATTTAAACTTTTCTAACTATGAGATATTTTATAATCTTGAAATGCCCGTTTATAAAAATAAGTGTTTTTTCTTTTACTAATATTGCTTGCAAAGTCTAAAATTTAGCTTACATCCACTGATAAATTTTATGAACCCCAAATTGTCTCTTAAAAACGTGGAACAATTTATGTTTGCGGTACGCAGAAAATATATGGTTTGTTATTTGGTAATCCCGAATGCAAGTATAACGGCAGGGCGGTTTCAAAAGCAATCGGAAATTGGAAATTTTTTCGAAACTGAATTCAACCTCGCAGCGTATATGCAGCTAATAAAGAAGCAACACGACCTCATAAGGGAAATACTCACGTCCATTTCAAGAGACGGTCAGGTACTTAGTCCGTATTCGGAATGTCAGTTAGCTTTCAGGATCAAACCTATCAAATATATCTCCTGTGCCTGTTTGGTCAAATGTATATTAACAAAAATGGAACTAACCACATTTTCAACAAACATAACACACCTTGCACATTCCACATCCCATTCCCAGATCAATAAACTTCCCTTAGATCAGCGCGCCCAACACGGTCAGTGTCTCATCAGCCACCTGTTCAACATCCCCAACCTATCCTGCCTACTCTGTCATCGCACATTCACCTTATGCATAGGCCTGGCCGGTGACCCGAAAATCTATCGGAGACTGGCCACCTAGTATTTCTGTCACCGACATGCACAAAACGCCATGGCCTGCACCGCCCGCACCGCCCCGCAGATTCAGCCATCGTATAAGCCGATTCGATCAGGTATGCATTCAAAAAACCTGTGCTGAATTACAACAGACCTGACCACACCATCACGCGCATCCTTATCAACACAAGTTCTACGTATAAACACCTTTCACCACTCTTCATCACGGCCACATCCCACATAATTGTGAAGTCTTGTTTTCGGTTTCTTTCTTCATGCCGCTGCTCCGTTTCATAGTAGATCCGAGATTTCCACAACTTATGTGTATGATTCGAGTGTACGCGCGTGGGTGCGGGTATCGTGTGAGTGGTACGTGCAGAAGAGCAGTCTAGCGCTGTCAACTACTGCGGTCATTTCCCACACCTCATATCTGCCCGGCTCGGACGCTGTCTAGGGCATCTGGATGCGAATGGGGAGTGAGGCCGACGTCCTAGCGCATTCTCATTACTGTAAACAACCTAAGGCGCTAAGAGCTATCACAGTACCCTAAACGCCCAGGCTTGAGTTGTTGTCAACTAACGAAAAAAACTCAGACTTCTCAGTCAGTCCAGTACGCATTTGAGAATAGCGAAATGGTTGACTGAGAGTAGGACAGCAATGACTCCTTCTTAATAGTGTTTTTATGGCATTCTAATCCGGTGTGACTGAGCCTTACCCTCTTCTCTTTTTTGTGTAAAAAATTGTTTTATGTGCTTTGTGGACATAACTGTCCCCATTATCGTCTTGTTTGGTTTACCACAAGCACAAAAACATATGGCTTGTAGATTCGGAATCCTAAATGAAATTGTAAAGGCATGTCGGGCTGAAGATTAATGGGGAATATGAAAAAGTCTTTGAAAACCGAATTATACCTTTCCTTCAGGTAAAAAATTAAAAGAAGACATCAATGTCTACAAAATGTGCAAATTAATGGATATTTCAGTACATGTTTCCCAGGAAATATGATTGAACATGTAAGGGCATCAAAAAACCAGTAAGGAGAATTCAAGCTATATCATTAGTCAGTTTTTACAGAGTGCGGTTTTCGCATGCAGCCAAAAAGAAGTCCATGTGAAAACAGGCATTGTGTGGTAAATTAAATATTATAGAATTATACTGCATGTAGATCAGTTTTACAACCCTACTCAATTAATCATTTCGAAACGAAAGCACATTTTGGAATTTCGCCTGACATGTCATGAGTTAGCCGACGTATTGTACCTCATAAAGCCGAATTCCGAACGAACTTTTATCCAACTTCATTCAAATCTAAACTCTGCAACAAATGCCTACTTAATTAGCATGTTTGACCTCATTGAAGGAAAGGTAAAATGGGTTTTCAAAAAGGTTTATAATCATAAGATATTTTACTATCTTGAAATGCTCGACCCTAAAACATTGTGTCGTTGCATTGTGAAGTGCATTTGTGAAGTTTACAAAACTGCCCAAATCCACTGCTAAATTGTATAAACACATATGGCTTTCTCTTAAAATCACACAAAAATGTATGGCTTTCTGCACTCGGAAAACAAATGGTTTGTAGTTTGGAAACCGTGAATGCAAGTGAAATGGCAGGCCGTGTTTAAATTTATTCGGGCATTGGAGAAGGTTTTTAAAAACCGTAATATACACTTCCTTCGAGTGTAAAAGAGGAAAAAGACGTTATCTTTTATAGAATGAACAGGAGAATGAATACTTTATGCACTTTTTTCACAATATATAATTTAGTTTTAAGGGCGTCAAAAATCAATGCGAAAATTGCGTGCTACCTAAGTAGCCATTTTTATGGATTATGGTTTTGCATGCGGCCACAAAAGAAGTTCGTTCAAAAGCTGGCATTTTTCGATAACCGAATTATTATAAAAGTTTGCTGCATGATGTTTAATTTTACTTCCCAACTGAGGTAGTCGTTTCAAGACGAAAACGCATTTCGGAATTTCGAGTGAAATTTCGTGATTTAGTCTACCTACTGTATGTGTCGATCTAACGTGATTGCAGTTTAAGACTGAGTAGTTAAATCCTAGGCTGGCAATTCCATGGCAGCCAGTAGCTTACCGATAATGTTTAACTCAAAACAGTGACTATTTCTGTCTTGCTCGGAGTCCTCATCAGTAGGTCAACCACTGTACGTCTGCAAACGCCTGATAAATTGGTCCTGTTTCAGTGTCTGTGAAGTAAGTGCCACTGAGTCGATGCTGAACAGTTCTTTTATGAGGTTGGGTGGTGTTTATCAGTAAACAAGTGAAAAGTATTCAGGAATACAGACAATGAATTTAGATTGGTCATTCATAATTTTAATTGGATGAACTAGTCAGGTTTAACGCATCATCGGGCTTAACAACCTGGACTCGGACCCAAGACCAGCACTGCGTGAAAACGTCAGCAGCGGAGCTGGAGGTTAACCCCGGCAGGTAGAATGAGCAATGGATTTTTCACTTCTGAACGATGGCCTAGCAAAGGGATTTCGAAAAGTTGGATAAATGAACAGTTTGCCGCATCAATCACATCCACGTCCTCTTGTATCCAATTACATTGACCGCGCGTATTCTCTATCATTCCCAACACCTACATGCACATTTCGCACTTCTGATTTTGCGCCAGGATGCCTCGTTAACTAATCGATAATTTTTGTGATAGCAGCAAATAATGCGCGACGACTTTTGTGTAACCTTTTATCTGTGATATCTCTGTGTTGTTTATCTCTGTCTGCATAATCTATTCTATATTATTTTAATGTCCTACAGATGTAAGGTTCAAAACGGTTGTTTAAATTTTATTTCCTCTTTTTCATAGTAACTACCGGTTTGCAGAATCTGGATACATTACGCGGGTATTACGCCGAAGCTGACACATTTCGGCTCATATCGACTTCTCGACCGAGACTAAAGAGATTTGTCCCGAGGGATTCACTTCAAGTGCGTGCGCTCGCGTTTTTGGAGATTAAAAAACGGAAGTGAGTAACTAGGCGATCAAATTCTGCACCGAGTTTTATGCGGCTGCATCATTCAGAAACACTTTCAACTTGATTTCTACCAGGAATATGGAAAGGAGATCAACATACAATTCCGCAGTAGATCCGAATTTCGCAATTTCATGCGAATGACTTCCGTTGTGTACACGGCGAATTGAGGTTTTTTGAACAAAATCAGTTGAAGGTGGAACTAAGTTCTTCGATGTCTCGAACGCAAACCTATGGCATTAGTTCTGCCAAACAAAACCCAGCATACGAAACGTCATATGGGCAATGCCCTGGAGACCGCACCTCTCGGTTACTCCATAATTCTCAATAAAAACTATTTTTAAACTCCACTGCCTCCATTTTTCTAACTGTTTATGATGTTCAAACGAAAATCTCGGAACATACTTTGTTTTTCATAATACTCTTCTGGCCTGTCCTTTTCTAAATTTTGGCTTATTCTTCCTGCGAAAGCAATGTTCCGCGTATTGGCCTTTCGTATAATGTTCTGTGAAGACTAATATGTACATGTAAAGAGTAGTATTGTCATTATTAATTCAGCTTCTGTAAGTAATCAAACTGTGCTGAATGAAGTTGAAGATTTTATATGTAAGACAAACTAATTGGGCACACGCGGCTCAAAACGTGTACTGCCACCGCATGCAGAGATTTTTGCTCATAAAAGCTTACGTGTTTTTCCCCTTCTGTCACGTTATGCCACAATTTGAAAGTCTACGCTGTTAATCCTTACAAATATGGTTTCTCGTCTATCAGCATTTGAATGTCTTTGTGCAGTTAACCCTTGTGCTTTGATGGCAGTTTAAATATATTTGGCTCAGTAAATCTCTAACGGTGTCGCATGATAATCACCTGGTACCGAATGGCTAGCGTCGACTACGAACTGAAGGAGAAAGCGAACCCAGACATCTGTGATACGAACGCCAGTCTCGTGTGCCTCAAAGCAACTGATAAAGTTCATTTTCAGTGACAGTGGGATTCGTTTAATACGGTTTTCAATTTCGTCGACCTCACCAGCAGAAACCAGTGCAGAAGTTATTGCGAAGCAATTTAACGTTTATGCTGCCCCTTTTAGCCTCGTGATAGTTTCGTTGAAACACGATCCAGAGTTTTAAGCGCTTAGGCAAAAACACTTACCTCAGAATAAATACTAAGATTGAGGAGACCCATCACACATAAATCAGAAAATTTAAATCCGTTCACCATTCTTATGGCAAGGCGTTTCCGAAATGACATCGGGAAATTAAAGCTGTCTTCTTTAAGCAGCTGTACATAACAGTTCCACCTCGCACTTCCGCAAGACGCGTACAGAAAATCTTATCTTTAACCTTCCAACCCTGACGTATTTCAGGGAAAAATCTTTTTTTTTCATTTCGACGGAAATACGCTGAATCCACAAACATGCAGAAGTAGCAAAACGATTCGAAAAACTTCAACAGAACGACTGTCACTTGATGAAAGAGCGCTTTGCTCTGCATGTTCAAATGTTCCTGATGGTGTCTCTTGTGGTTGCTGAGGCAACTTTATAATAAATCCCAACATCACTTTCGCCCTTACGTGGCCAAATTAAGGAGCATTACCAAAAGCCTGCAAAGTCATCCGGAACAACAGAAAGCGCGGTCGAATTTACAGACGGCTGTCGGAATTCTGTTGGTCTCCAATCCCCGAAACATATCAGCGGTACGTGATTAAATGCGTGGAGTACAACGTCTGATAATCAAAGTATCTATCCGGACTTCGAAGCATTCAACAACCACGTTTTACCAATGGACC
Source organism: Spirometra erinaceieuropaei (assembly GCA_902702965.1). Taxonomy (NCBI): domain Eukaryota; kingdom Metazoa; phylum Platyhelminthes; class Cestoda; order Diphyllobothriidea; family Diphyllobothriidae; genus Spirometra; species Spirometra erinaceieuropaei. The sequence continues at coordinate 60,446 of CACRXP010000725.1, forward strand.
TTGCTCGTTATGAATATTGCTGCACTATTTTAATACGGAAAAGATTCATGAATAGTATTGGAATGTGCGTTTTTTGGTATTTAACGTACTTCTTCTACCAGCCACTATCCCAAGTCACAGTTCTAAATAATTTTTCATCCATGCGTAAAATAGTAGGCAAAAACCTTTGCGCACTCGTGTTTTACTTTTCTTGCTCATGACTCAGTTGAAAGAGGTTTTTAGAAGATTACAATTTTTGGCAAATCAGAAGTGCCTTATCTTTTTAATAATCAATCTGTACATTTAGGTATCTTCGTGCTGTAAAAAGCGACCATAACGCCCACATAAAACCTTTGACTTTAATCTTCCCCTTTTTCGTGCATACACAAATATTTTTTCCGCAATCATGATTAAGTCCGCTAATAGGCCATAATTTTGTATTTTGACGGTTTATACGGTCTACCCTCGGACAAGCTCGAGGTGGCCTTCTGTTTTGGCGGTCCGAGAAGTATGTTGGGAGTTGTGTAGTCCATTTATAATTGTACAGCGGCAGTTGATAATGTAAAAGACAAACAAAATAGCCCAAATAGGAGCTACAAATATTAATCGTTGCGAAATAATGCTTCCTTAAATACGGGGTAAAAACCGATCACTCGGTAAGAACATGCCATTATTTCGAGCATCCTAATCGCTTCTCATATCCGTCTGCATATACCCACGGAAATAATGAAACATTTTACGTCATCGATTTTACCTTTTTATTACCCGATCGGCTGTCTTGGGCATTTTAGATGCCGTAGATGATCTACTTGTGGAGTCAAATCCACGCATCTAATGTACATGCGATGACCACCCTACTATGCTTATACAATCGTTCTCTGGAATTTAAGATTATTTACATAACAGACAACGACACCTTGTGTGCCTTTTCATGATGGTTCGTGTTTTAACAGAAGAGACAAAGTGTGGCTTAGTCCAGCTAGCCTTGTGGGTCCGAGCTAGCATCCGTTTTTTCCCGTTTGAAACGTGTAACTGGAGTAACTTTTACTGTTTAAAGTGTACTAGCTGAGGTTTGAACATCTGTCTGGGTAATAAACAAGGTTGATGCTGCCCGTCGCCAGTCTAAGTTAAGTTCTTCCGTCCCGTTGATTAGGAGTCGACTTAGACGTAATCTACGGGTATTTTCTCGCTGCAGTCATCAACATGTTGTATTTCGCATACGTATCGACGCATGCTAATTTGCGTTTATTGTAGTCGCTCGTAGTATATTAATTGTGCTAGCAGACGGTCCTGTATAGACTACTTTTTATGACCTAATGCACTTGTCCATTTGTAGAACTTATTTTACTCAGAGATGAGCAGTAACTGTAAAAAATGACATCGCTTTCTATGATTCTCATTTCTAAGAGTTTTCGATTTCGACTTTTAGGTTTCATTGTACCTTAAATGCGCCCCAACGTCTTCCGGAAGGCAACAGAGTAACCATTAACGACGTAGAGCGAATGACTACTCTTACACAATGTTGACGGAAATCCAGAAATGCGTTTTCGATTCGGAAGAATGACTCAGGTGGGGTTACAATATTTATTGTCATACGGCCTATTCATATAGACTATCAGACCCAACAGGATGTCGCTTTTGAATACATCTCTGTCTAGGCCTCCTAAATAAACCACACTCAATAAAAATGATAACTAAAGGGCATGCATTTTTCACATTGGATTTTTTATTGTCTTGCAAATTTAAAATATGATAAAAAACATGCTAAAATGCTTTCTCTCACTAGCTTGGTAGAGAATCGCATTGTATTTGCAACCTTTGCTCGAAGAAAGTGTGTGTTTGGGTTTTGAAAACTTTTCCAGTTGCCGAACGATTTTGAGTCCGATCAGCCTTTGCACTAACATTTAGCGGTCTCAGTCAACAGGGTGCATGTTTCCTCTATGTATTGAGGTTGATAACGTCTCACAGTATATTCGGACTATGTTACACTTTTAACGAGGAGCATTGGTAAACGAATAGGAACAATGCTACTCGAATGTTCGTCGTACGGTCTGTAAAAATTCATGATTAGAAACATTTAAAACCAAAACACACCTCTTCTTGGAGTATAAAATGGGAAAGCAAGGCGACTTTCTGCCAAATGTGTAAAAAAGCGTTTTTAAGCATGTTTTCTATTAAATAGGCTAGAATTTATAAAACCACCAAAATTCATTCTACAATATGCATGTTACTTAATTAGTCATTTTTACGGAGTGTAATTTAGTACGTCAAAAAGAACTGCATTCGAAAGCCGACATGCTGACGAGTCCGAAATACTGTAGGATCATGCCGCCCTTTAATCAATGTTACCACCCCACCTAGGTAATACTTCTTATTCGCAAAGGCATTTCAGAATGTTGACCAACACTTGATAATATCGGCCACTCACTGTCAGTGGTCTGTCAATGGTATCCTTATTCGTAAAAGAGTGTCCAGATTTAGGCGTAAAAACGCAAGAGCTTTGGCCATAATTCGCGGACTCACAGCCTTGCATTCATCTGGAAGCGCAGGTACCACATTAATATGCTCGTAGTCTGTTTGCAGACATAGCCCTGGAAGGAGAAAGCATTTACTTCGAAGAGTTCGAGCCGCTGAATAATAGACTAATAGTGATCGTTTCAGGCGCTGTCTTAATGGGGATACCCGTAATGAATTGATTACTAATCCATTTACGACTTTAAAGCAAGGTAGATCAGAATATTTAGCTAAACTGAATCGTAGTATGGATATCTCATAAAACTGACTGACCATTACAAATGACATCTTGTACGGCCTGCGTTGAAAGGTGCACATACGGAGCTGGTGGCAGATAGCGCAGGTCGATGAAAGACTGTCTCTGTAAATGGCATGCAATAGTAAAACTATTTCTAGAAATCGTCTTCCAGTTTAGTTTTGTGCAAGTAAATCGTTCATGCGGCATTTCACGCCAAACTGTTAATTAATGCGCTTTCCTATATTTAGACTGAAATGCCATCAAGGCTCACAATTTTGTTTTGTCGCTATGGGATCTCGTTTAAAAAAACATATAAGGGCAATAGTTTTTCCTGTGATCCATATCTTATTCTTAGTGACAATGCGGACGGATAGACAGAGCTTCAAGTGTGAGCTGAGTTGAAAAGATATTGGCTAAGGATAACGAAAATCAGATTACGTGTCTGCCATTAGTTGGCACGGCACATATGTGCAGGGCCTGTGGATTTAAAGAGGCGGAAAAGCGCAAAGACCGTAAATATCAGCCGATCCATCAGTCCCCGTAGTTCACGGTTCAGTACGAATTATCACGTAAACCAGAAGATCTGATCATGCAGAAAATCTCATACGAAACAAAAGGCGACGGAAAAATGTCATGCTTTTACACAGTTTTCTGTCGATTGCTATCTTAGATGGTAAATGCCGACAGAGATAAATAAAATCGTCGAATTTAAATCAAAGTGTCAAAATGTGTAAATCATTGTGTCTAATAAGCGGGAATGGTAATACGTGATGACAAACTGCTTATGGTTTTTGCAACAAAAGTTTACCTCCATTGTCCGATCGTCAGCAGTTGTTCCCAGACCTCTGTAAGCCTCTCAGGGTGCATTATAATTATGATTTGTCACACAAGACAAGCGCAGCCGCATATGTTAATACGAACGAAAATGTCACATTAAAGCAAGTTCTGTTGAAAACTCCGAAGACTAACCCTAAACAAGAATACCAAAATTTCACATTTGTGCGAAAGTCAGAGCTTAAGCAGTGTATACTTACGCATATAACTTCAAGCGAATCACATTTCGTTTATTTACACTAAGAACACCATCTCTGCAAGCACTGGTTTAACCGTCGTAAACTGCAATTTTCGATACTTTCCAACGTAGCGGATACAGCATCCAACACAGTTACTCCTTTCTCACCCGGCTTGCCACAACAACAGTTTATAGCTGAGAGGAATGGAATGCAGTGCTTCAGAAGGTTAAATAGCCTTTCTCCGAGTTCCACGGAGGACGCCATCTATACTGCCGAGCTCTTAAATAAGCATCTGGAGTCCTACATGAGTGAAAGCGCTAAGACAACCGCATAAGAGGGAGAAATTCTAGCCTGACTTTTGATTTTACAATCAAGCCAAAATACTCTCATAACTTTCGCGTATGTTGTTAGGTATGCTACCGTGTAGACTAGGTAGGCGCGTGCCGGACTCTAGGGCAAAGTTTATTGAAGGAGTCCGGATTGGACTGTCTCTTACGTTTTTCATAGAATTCCATGCGTTTGAATGTCCAAAGGAAGTTAGTGTTGACAGGTCATGCGGGCGGGAATAATGTATGTGGAGGCGACGGACACTGTTTGGTCGATCGACAAAGTGGCGGAATGACCCAAAGGTGCTATAGCAGTCAGAAGGGGCGGAAATTGTGGTTGTTGAACTGTTGGTGACGTTGATGGCGTAAGAGTGATTGGTGCTGCTAGTAGCGGGTTGTCAAATGTGGGATGTTGACTGGTAATGATGAGTCATATTGTTAAGTTTGAACATAATATCTAAAAATCCCACGAGGTGTCCCAATATCCAAGGCAGTCTGAGAGAATGTGGCGTGCATAATTTTTTGTGTATTAGGACTCTAAACGCGTTTTTGTGTTCTCATTGTGATAGATACACACAGGCCGAGTCGGAGCAATATATGAAGAGAATGAGCGATAGAAGTTCCAACATTTGAGAGAGTTATTAACTTATACATACGTTAAATGAGTAAGAACCTACCGTTGCTACAAACAGTGACCGACCTCACAAAATTTTAAACAAAAATTTGAAATATATTTTAGGTTAGAAGTGATTACTTGGAAGGAATTGCAATGCCTATTCTTACGCAATGTGATTCCACAATATTTCAAACTTGTCAAGCTTCTGTCTTCTGAATGCATTTTCTTGACCTTCTATAAATCCTGCCCTCAGTAGAAAGTTGTTAATAATATGCTACACATTTATTGCATCGATTTTCGACGCTCTTACAAATTTAAACGTATGTCACGTAAAACATGCACAAAATATGCTTTCTGTTACTAAGTAGGCAGAAATTCTCATCATGACCCCTTCTTTTTCACTCACACGATTTTCAAGACCTTAAAATGTCCACTCATCGGATATCTTAACTGTCCGTTATTAGTGCTCCTCATAAGGTATGCAACATGGTCCGCATCTTTTGAAATTTTCTCTAAAACCGACGTGGCATCTTTTCAACGACATGAAGTAGTATATGATATTCTTTATGCGGAAAGTAGATACCTTGCAAATTAAATCGTTAAATGTCAATGCAACGTCTAATCTGGTTCAGAAATTTCTGAAACTGGAGAATGTTTTCAAAACAACTACGTACCCTTTCTTCGGACAAAAGTATAGAGATGACGTGCCAGGCTATTAAATGTGGAAAACAAAGCATATTCTATAGATGTTTTTAAATAGTACATTTGCATTTATAAGAGCTTTGAGATTGGATGTGGAAAGTGCACACGCCAGAATTATTAACCGAGTGCGAATATCGCAGGAGATCTAAGAGCAATGCATTTAGGAGCCAACGTCCTGGCGGGTCCGAAATATTATGGGATTATGCCGCAAAACATTTGTATTACAATCCCACCTCAGTATTACTTCCTAGTCGGAAACGTATTTCGGAATTTCGGCAAACATTTCCTGATATTGTTTATTCATTGTACATATTTTAAAAAATAAATTGCCCCGTGTTATCTCTTTAAATGTTCACAATTCCGATAAAATATTTAAACATAATGACACGCGGGCGACAGCCTCCATTTCGAACTCTACTTACCTCCGTTTCGTGCCGGTTAGTCTTTTGACAACCCAAGCAAATTTCTTCCTCTTATAGGTTTATTTAAAATAATCGTGCCATGTAACTTAACGTTTGACAAAGCCGGAACCCACTGACCGTGAAATCACGCAATATTCGACATTTAACTTCTTGTAAGGCATAAGACAATTTGTTTCTTGCTGTCATTCAATTAGACATCACCTCCGTTGATCACTGTTTGCTCGCGCACGGTTTGTTGTCTGGACACTGGAATACTAGCCTTAATAACTGATTGGTGACTTATTTCTTTTGCAGTCTGTTGTGGTGAAAGTGACAACACAAATCATCATGAGAATAGTTTAGACGAGATTAGTCAATAATAAATCATTAATTTCCCGTTAAGCAAAAAATTACGCAACGGAAACCATCCGGTACGCCTGGGAACACATCAGTAGCCCGAACTATTAGTGGCCGCTTTAGCTAGCCGCATGGAATAAGGAAAACATGGTTTGAAATTTTAATTTGCCTGCATTTTCTCTCCGATTTTAAACGTTATTAAATATAGGATATATTCACTTTTTACACATTTGATAAAAACTTATGACTTTGTTTGTTTGCATAAATGATGGACGGGTATAGTCCGGTTTTAAGGTTTATTTATTAGACATATATTACTGTACAGTTTCCGTTCATAACAAACCTTGCCGCTGCATCTACTAATGTATCGTGTAAAGCTTATTGTATTAATCATCTACACTGATAACTGTATTCTTACGATAAAGGTGTGTAGAAACGTATTAATTTATTTGCTCACAGAAGAATACAGCTTTAATTTTGAAACCCTGAATTCAATTATACGATTACGTCGGGTGTAGATATATTCCGGAAAGGAAAAGGTTTTAAAGCCAAATTGTGCCATTTGTCTACGCATAAACTTTGAAAATGGAATGTTTTTCTACAAAATGAGTACATTTCTACGAAATGTATCTAAATTCTAAGAATTATTGAAAATCAATAAGAAAGTTTCCAATTAGTTAGGCAGTCATTTTTGTGGAGTATAATATTTGCGGACTGTCGAAAAGAGTTTGTTCATAGGTTTGCAGTGTGAAGTAACAGGCTTATTATCAAATTTCACTTAAGTGATATTTTCGAGTGGAAAAAGTATTTCATATTTTGCGCTAATGGTCTCCTGCCAGTTACAGTTTCATTAAGGAGATATGTTTGTTGTTTTGTCGTTTTGTAGATCATAAATGTAAAAGTGGTGGTGAATTTTGGGGTTTTGCAGGCAATGAGTAATATTCAAAATTGCTTATAACATGACAAAATATGGTTACCGTAATCAGCGTAAACCAATACATATGCGTAAATTCAGAAGATACGTGTAATATTTTGCAAACCCGCTCAGATGCAGTAACAAACACGTTCGCTTGACCCAGAACGGTTTTTGAAAAAAAAAGAAGAAGACGTTTATATTTAGTACTATTTTGGCATTTCCCATGAGCTTTATTATTTGCAGGAATCTGTAAGCTAACTTGGTAAAACATCTACAACATATGCTTGGCAACATCTCAGCAACAACAATTAAGTTGTCGATCGTATATCCTTGAAAAATTAGTATACCTATTGATGCTAATCGAAAAAGCCTAAGGAAAACGACGACGGTTTACTGGTTGGATATTGATTTCTCAGCACGTTTGAATTGATATTTGATTTTGCAAATTTACTCAAGGTTGACAAAACACGGGGAACCGCCGTCGAAAATTTACTCAATTAAGTTTTTTGTTGTTCCTAAAGAATGTATTTGCCCTCAAATAAATCTACATATGTACTACAGTGGCCGACGAACTACATGAATTCACAATGTGCTCAAATGTGTCTTTCAAAATATATATTTGCTTTTGTATTTTGAATTGCTTAAGATTTTTTTGGCTGTGAGAGCATATTTAGCCTGCGTTTTAAACTTTAACATGGGACTGCATATCGAGGGAGCAGTGACTGTCAAAATAAAATATAGCTAACTGGATTAATAACCAACATAATGTCTTCTTCATGTATCATGGGAAACTGCCCTGCGTATCTAAGCTGTGGCGAGGGTGGAATTCGTTGAATCCTTACGCGTCATTGAAACTTCAGTGAATGCTATTAATGCATTGCTGTTTTTAGTCGGGCGGCTAAGAGCATTTTCAATATTAAAATCTTTAACTTAAAATAATTTTCGCGTCTTTTCCATGTGACATGCGTTCTCAGGCATCTTTTGTGAAAAAAACTTTCTCGGTTCATTTAGTTGATTCATTTTGACGGACAGTTTGATATTCAAGGAAAATAGACGTTTAAAAAAAACGAGATGCGACTGACATACACGTCATTAACTTGTTGTCCGTTTTGGCTTTCCTTAAAGGGTCATTTCTGATGAATTCTTACGCCCTCAGCCTTTTCTAGAATGAAATTACAAAACCACATAAGCACCGCCCTCATACATACAACAACGTGTTTGTTGCAAACGAAATAAGCCTAATTTTCCGTATATTTAAGCCGTTTTCGCAACCTCTGCTCAAGGTCAAGCATTAATTGTCAAAGATAGTTGCTTTGCACTGCATTAATTCAAAAAACAAAATATTTTTTGAAAAACTGGATTTTTTTTCTCTCCTTCTTAATTATTTATTAGCAAAACTTAAAACACACAAACATAACCCCCTGATGCATACAAACTGCAGTGGCCAATCGATTTAGAACGTTCGATTGAATTACAGAAACATTGCACATGGCTGGAATTCGTGAATATGCGGAAACTTCAGTTTACCTATTTTGAGTTATTACCGATTTGGAGACGCAAGGTGCCATTAAATTAAGAGTGGAATTTTAAGCAAGATGCGATTCCTTTAAAAATGCACATTCTGCATAGAAATTTTTTCTTTCACTTGATGTATGCGGATGAAACATCAGGTCGTATGATTAGCAATCTCGTTTTGATGCATCGTTTGCGGTTGAGTCACTGTCATCGAATGGCAAACGCGTACTTGTTTGTAGATACGGTATATGAAAGACAATAACGTAGAGTAATTTGAAGCATTTTTCCCCGGGTATGAATTGAAAACAAGCATATACAGCAGAATGTATTGGAGCCAATAATTTTCGTGACGGCTTTTCAACTGCAGCCCGTCTCCGCATAACATAGGTAACGAATGAAAGCGTACAGCAGTATGAATTTGTACAGAAGGGCAGTGCATAAGAGCAAGGTCAAGGTTCAAAGCGATGAATAATCAGATAAGACGTCCACAGAAGCATCATATAGGAAAGAGGTAGACGAATTGTTAACAACAGATCACAGTCAGGAGAAATGAGAGGTGTGAGATTACCAGGGCAATTGCAGATTGATCACGTGATCTAACTGCTTGCACAGGTCTGGTTTCTCCCTCCGTATGTAAGCTGCTTCCAAATAACGCAAGGTTCGAGTTGTATGCGCTCGTACATGTCCTACCACGTCCTACCATGAAAAATCTGGACCTTCTTGCTCAATTAAAAATTAAGGACTCGGTTGAGGCTGTCGACAAAAACAAATCTCGTTTGGACCAAACAAAACCTTTTCTCGACAAGATAGGTTTCTTCTGCTGGTTAATGTTCATGAAACATGCGCGTATCATACAAAGGAAGACAAGAACCTCATACCGTTTTAAATCAAGATAGTCATTGTGCAAAAAGTCTACGGCCGACTTTTTCCCTCTGAGTACAGATGAATCTATCCTTAATCTGTCTGACATCAAACTTATTAAGCTACACTCAGAGGCTTTATTACTAGGACTTGTCTTTTGCATTTCAAGCAGGAGATTAAATTCAGTTAAAATTGAGGCTCATTTTAAAGACTTGGATTCTCAACTGTCTGACTTAGTACCCAGATCCACTGACGATGTCGGCTGGTTAAAAGTAAAATTTGTGGACATTGCTCATCAGTACCGTAAAGCTCCTGTAACACAACGGACTCCATTTACCGATGAACACATAGCTGCCTTATCCGCATTGAAATGTCATGAACAAATAATAATTTCTATGTCTGACAAAGGCCATGGAGTTTTTATTCTTAACCGGAAGGACTATGTAAGGAAAATGAAGTTCATCTTAGATGATCAGAGCAAATTTCGTCTAGAAAGAACGTACAACGCAGCAGAGCTTATCTTCATCATTTCCACAAAAAGTCTTCCAAGGAACCGGGCAAAGAATGCCTAGCAATGCACGCCAGCCCAAATTTTGTGTATCAATTCACATGCACTTGCGGATGCAAGTACATTAGGTGAATGCAAAGGCAATTTGCAACCAGGGCCGCTGAGCATTAGCCTAATAGGCTTTTCAAACAGGAAAACAAAACCCCCTTTCGTCTATAACGAAACACATGTTAGATAGCGGTCATGTTGTCAACACTAAAGCATCTTTTCGAGTACTTGTCCGAGCGCATACAACTCGAACCTTGCGTTATTTGGAAGCAGCTTACATACGGAGGGAGAAACCAGATCTGTGCAAGCAATTAGATCACGTGATCAATCTGCAATTTCCCTGTTAATCTTACGCCTCTAGTTTCCCCTGACTGTGATCTGTTGTTAACATTCCGTCTGCCTCTTTCATATATGATGCTTCTGTGGACGTCTTTTCGGATTATTCATTGCCTTGAACCTTGACCTTGCTCTTATGCACTGCCATTCTGTACATATTCATACTGCTGTGCGCTTTCATTCGTTACCTATGTTATGCAGATACGGGCAGCATTTGAATAGCCGTCACGAAATTTATTGGCCCCAATAAATTCTGCTTTATATGCTTGTTTTCAAACTTCTGTATACTAATTCAGATATGTCAGTGGGCCCAGTTTGCGCCGCCTAACAGGTAGCGACGACTAAGTGTGACAGCCTCATTTCTATAATAAACTGAATCAAATGAATGTTTATCCAGGGTACAGTGGCCGACATTTCAGTCTGCACGTGGGTCATTGCAATCATCTATTGTCACAATTTTAAAAAATATTCTGAATGCATTAAACCAAAAATAAATTGATTCAAAAATTTCCATCAGTTTAATTTTTTGAGCAGTAGGTCGACATCAGGTAGAAATATTTTCTTAGTAAACGGAAACTCTAGCTGTTAAACTGATTTTCTAATTTCAAGTTTAGTTTATTTATTTTTATTTATGTTTCTTATCGTAATTTATCAGAACTTTTAAGCTTAGATTTTCATGGTAAAAATTGGTCTTTACTTACTTTACCTCTTGTGAGTTCGCATAGTTTGACCACCGTTAGAGTAGATTTAGTGGATTGGTAACGCTTTACGTAATATAAATTAAGAGTAAAACGAATTAATCCGACTTCGTGTTTTTAAGGCTTTCTAGTACAGTTACCTAACCTTTCGTAAATTTATGGATTTGCGTATCTACTGCTTGACTTCTTGAATTAAATATTCGGTGGCATATGAGGTCATGCGTAACTACTTGCTACCTTCGTCGTTCAATTAATTGCTAACCGAGTCGACTGCTGAGGTTTAGTTGTATGTACGATTTCGTAAAACAGATTGTGCCTTCCCATATGCTGCTGGTATTCGTTTAATAGTGTTTCGCGATTACAGCGGATACTGCTTTTAATAGCGTTTAGTAATTTCCAACAGTTTATCATTACATGGAAATGTAATTTGCGAGGTCCTCTTGTTTGTAATCTGTATGTCGAATTAGAAAAACGTCAACTGGAAGTCGCATGTTGGTAAAAGTTCTTCATTGTGTATGTCATACGAGCGAAGAAAAAACGCACTGAGACACATCTTCACTTATCACATTTGTTCACATATCTAACTCACACGGTCCTCAGGGGTACATATCCCTGCTGTAGTGATACAGAGTGGTGTAGGCTGTTTTTTATCGTCCCATAAGGGGGAATAATTGGGTGACGTCAATGGTGGGGGTACATTGTCGAGAAGCACTAATACATCGCTTAGCATTGTAGATCTAACGCTTTCGTCTTTGTCAGAACGCAATAATTGCGACCACATGGATATTGCCAGCTGGTAATACAAGTTGGGAATCAATTAGATCATATTGGAGGGACTGAAAGATCTAGAAAAGACTACACCGCTTCTTCCTCCGCACGGGCTTTATGACGACCAGATAACATGGGATTCCAACAAGCGTGCTGAAATACGGAGTTTCATAAAATAGCTTTTCATACAATGAGATTAGCCAGTGGAATATTGCATGACGTCGGGACCAAATAGCAGAACAATTCGCTCCATGTGAAATTTTTGATAAATTATAAATATGTCATAAAACTTCTAAAGTTTTGAAAGAATACAATCTTCACCTTTGAAACGTCTAGTTCCTCTGCGTTGCACCTCAATATTGCACAAAATGAATAATGAATTTTCAAGATTTAAAGTTTTGCGCATGGAATGTTTTCGGGATTTTATGTACCATTCGTAGCGCGTGATTTCTTGGACAAATCCTCTTATACTTGCCTATTGTGATCGACCGAACCACGAGCCCGTTTCTCAGTGGTGAAGCCGTTGGACTTCTAACAAATTGATCGCCGGATCGGCTCCAGATGTTTTTTATTTCGTTGTTGGATATGGCTAGCTGAAGACGACAAATAAGCTTATATTAGGCACCACATTGCGGCTGCTGGCAAGAGAAAGAGAATTTAAGATACTACGGGACGAGAGAGTTCCTTGACGCGGTCGGCAAGCGATACTCTGCCGCAGAATCTCCCATCTCTATCCTCAAGTTCACAGCGCAAACATAGGGCTCAGATGAGGATTTCGAATAGCCCTCGACACTTCACTCCTAAGCGTATATTTAAAACGGCGAACTCCGACTAATTTCTGTTGACTCATGAGCTACTTTGCAGATATGCCACATTTTGCGCAACAGTTGTAAGGTAAGTAGAACCGCAGCTGACAATTTAATGACTTTTCTAAAAGTCCGATGTTACCAAGGCCTCCGCAGTCTGCGACAGTTGTGAGATTAACGTTGGCGAGTTCCAACAACTCTGTCGGAGATTTATCCACAACCTGTGCTTTTTCTGAATCTGGAAACCTTGTCCAAATCAGTTAGCGATGTAGAAATGACACATGACAAAGAATTTGAATAATTTATGCGGAACTGTCGCAAAATCTTCCCTTCTGCGTTAAGCAGATTGGCTGATCAAGTTAGGCGGCAGCTTTCAGACGTTTTTTCTAAACATCACATGACATGTCTGGCAAATGACAGCAGGCGTCAGTGATTTGAGTGAATGACGCTTTTAGTCCACTGATGGCGCCAAGTTCTACCGTGGGTAATCGGCCTCGTGTTGTTTCGGCATTGCTCAGCAGCTTGTTTCCGACCGTTTGCAAAGAAGTCAACCGGTGGCAATACTTTTAATTCTAAAGAGTTTGACATTTAGAACAGTTACTCGAACTCCACCAAAAGCGCGATCAAATTTATAATGCAAGCATTAAGAATAACATTAATAACGACTGTAACAGCTAGTAGATTGAATAAGGAAAATCAGTACGTAGTATAACATTCAACATTAAATCTCTTTAACGCTGAAATGACCTAGCTCCATTCGGCAAAGTTCTGTGCCTAAAAGCTTAGTTGGTCGGAGAGCTAAATTTATTTTTAATATCATTTATCAGACAGGAATATTTTCTCGCCGGAACTATGATTTAAAAAAGCGAATATATTAAAAATGGCTTTGCTGAATTCCCATGCATCAGAGCAGGACAAAGGAATTTATTTAAAAATGTAGGATTGCAAAAAACAACGGTCAAGCTAGTGGACACATTAAGCTATTTGTCCATACGCATATCACTCAACAGAACGTATGTAAGACGTTGAAACTAACTGGCGAGTTTTGATTTTCTGATCCGCATGGTCACTGAATCACGAAGTCGCGCTTCGGCATGACGCGGAAAAGGACCTCGTTGCAACAAGGGTTTTGTACTATATCAACCAAGTATTCGGTCAGTGCTAAATTTAGGGTCGGGGTTAAGATTACTGATAAGACTAATTTTAAGGATATGACTGCGATAAGAGTAAGGCTTACCGCCGCGATTAAGATTTCAGTAGGAGTACGTGTTTGGAAGAATGCTACGATTAGGCCGCGGAAAAAGTTAGTCCCCCTAAAAATTATTGCAAGGCTTTCCACACTTCACTTTTATAAGGAAGTTTCCGTCTATTTTTGTACTTCTTGCTTTTCATGTGCACATTTCCTTCGATTTATCCAACAAATTTTGGGTTCGACGGATATCAGAGTTTTTAGAGAGAAAAAGGAACGCCTGATTGAGGCGATTGAAAGCACAATGTCTCGTAAACTGTCTGTGTGAATGACTCAACAGCGAAAACGACAAATTATTAGATAATCATCCTTCAACTGATTAGCAAAACGGAACATTTTCAACAGAAAATCTGCTATCTACGCGATGCTGGGCAAAGAGTCTGCAACCGGAGGCAACCTTAAAAAGGTGGTGGCGTCTGTGGTCGACCGCAAGACCTACCGTTTCTCAGCTGTGCTGCCTACCTAAACTAACAGACATCAACGGCTTTTGAAAGTTGCAATTAATGCAATGGGATCATTTATGCTCGTCAAATTTTCCTTCGTTTGTTTTTGTGAATGTATAATCTCATTTGGAAAATAGAGCTTTTTTTCAAAATGGCGACCAGTTATGAATTTCATTTGTGGTAAAAATATCATGAAGCCAGCTTGCTAACTAGAATGACGCTGCTAAGATTGCTACAGACGAAGTTCAAATCTGTTCATTTTGTCCCCGACTACAACCAAAGGTAACATTTGGACGTTGTCTCCGTTAAAAAGGCTTACTGTGCATATGATAACAGCTTTCTCTGTTTGACAAATTAAACCACCTTCATGTTTGTTAACTGTTGTTTTAATCCTTCTGCCTATCTGGAATATGGTTGTATTGTTAAGACTTCATTACAACACAATCTGGCCCGTTGTAAAGTAGTTGCTATCGTCCGCATGCAGAGCACGTTTATCCAGGCGTACATTGTCTCAGACTTTTGATCAGAAGTCTGATCGTGAAAGCGAAAGACCCACTGCCACGGCTAGAAACGTCTGGAGTCGTTTATCGGATCTGGTGCAGTTGCGGACAAAGCAACTTCGCCGGAGAAACCGGAAGACAGCTCCGAACGAGAATAGCCGAACACGCGGCAGCGGTGCGCAGAAATGATGCCAGCTCTCAAGTTACAGCTCATTCGACGAGATCCGGCCACACATTTAAATTCGATGAGGCCGAAATTCTCGCAAGAGATGACAACCGAGTGAGCCGGGAGCTACTGGAATCATGGTTTATTAGCCCCCAGTCCATCAACAAGTGCAACGATCTTCCCATTCAATACAGCGTACTGAGACTTCGTCTGGGCGGAGTAATTGGCCACGCGGGGAGCGCACTGGTGAACACTCGTCCCAACACCCGGGTCAACGCGTCAGATGGTCGAGCCATCATCACGCCAACATCCAACGCACGTGATGAAATTGCAGCAATTATCGACTCGAATGTCGGCCATCAAGCAAGGATCACACCAAGTGTGACAATCCCGGATGAAGGGGGGGGGCGTGAACATTCATAGGTATGCGGTAGCACGGCTACTGCATCCTATAAATACCGCAGCCCCTTTTGCAACAACCACCCGTTTCTGCTCTTTTGTCTCTGATGATGGATTCGAGTAGGAATCCGAAACGTCAGGCTAATAAGGCTCTTATCCCGGCGATCGTGTCTCCTTCTTCAAGACTACTTACTGGGACTCGGCTCTTCGCTTCTATTGGCAAAAAACACCCTCTCCAGAAGAAACCGAATGTGTATAATGATCCCAATTTCAACCGCATTTACAATCAGAATGTTAAAATGCAAAATTACTGTTCGTTTGCGCTGTCTGTGTGAGTACCGCAACAGCGGAAACGACAAATTATTGCATAATCATCCTTCAATTGATATGCAAAACGGAAAATTTTCATGCAGAGTCATGATATTTACGCGCTGCTGGACAAAGAGGCTGCAGCCGAAGGTAACCTTCGAGATATGACTAAATGCGTTACGGTTGGTGGCGTTTGTGGTCGACCGCAAGACCTACCGTTTTTCAGCTGTGCTGTGTGCCTAAAACAACAGACCTCGACAGCTTATGAAGACTGCAAGCAATGCAATGTGATAATCTATGCTCACCCAATTTTCCTTCGTTGGTTTTTGTGAAAGTAAAATCTCATTTGGAAAATAGAGATTTGTTTCAGAATAAGGATCAACTATAAATTTAATTCGCAGCAGAAATATCATGCAATTCGTTTTCTAATTAAAATGACATGGCTAGGATTGCTGCAGATGAGGTTCAGATCTGCTCATTTTGTCCCCGACTACAAGAAAAGGTAATTATATGGTGTCTTCTCTGTTGAACGGCTTAATG
Organism: Spirometra erinaceieuropaei; assembly: GCA_902702965.1. Taxonomy (NCBI): domain Eukaryota; kingdom Metazoa; phylum Platyhelminthes; class Cestoda; order Diphyllobothriidea; family Diphyllobothriidae; genus Spirometra; species Spirometra erinaceieuropaei. The sequence continues at coordinate 76,654 of CACRXP010000725.1, forward strand.
TGCATGGGATAACACTTCTCTGTTTTTGACCAATTAAACCACCTCCGCGTTTGTTAAGTGTTGCTTTAATCCTTTCATCTACCCGGAATATGGTTTTACTAATAAGACGTCATCACAACGTGATCTAACCCGTGATAAAGTGGCTGTTAACGTCCGTTAACAGAGCATGTTTATCCAGGCATACATTTTCTCAGACTTTTAACGGACTGTAATAAAACAGACCCTCTCCAGAAGAGGCTGAAGTGTGTTTATGGTCCCAATTTCAACCGCGTTTGCAATCAGAATGTAAAAAACGTTATCACGTTTCCCTGCCTGAGAAAAATGAAGTTAATACCAGTGGTCGTTGTCGTAAATCCAGAATTCCCGTTTCCAAATAGCTATTAATGCAAACTTATCAATGCTCTTCCCGGCAGAAAACGTTTCTATATGTGGTGTTTGGCTGCATGAAAAATTGCCCGGATGTAAGGAACCGTCGATTTTTTCCCAAAGATTTGGGCGTTTTGTGTGATATTTCAGACCTGAGGCCAGGCGACACATTCAGCAAAAGGTCATTACGTCGTAAAAATAACAAGGATAGGCGCAGGGCATTTTATTCATTCAGATTCCAACAATTATACTTTACGGATTGCGTTGTAAGTAATCGACCGGTCTATAGCAAATAGAATTACAAAAACATAATATGACCGCAAGAATGTAGAATGAAGCTAGCATGCTATTAAATGCTGCCGAAGTTGTTTGATGAATTAAACGAAGGCGTTTTTTTTCATGTCACTACAATATTGCCTCTCATAGGAGGACAGAGTTCGTAGTGATGCGTTTTTGACCCATAGGTGTGGTGGTACCAGCAGAGACCGTTCGGTGTGGGCGGGGTTGACACTGCAGTGGAAGATCCCTGACGGTGAGAAATGGACGGACATCGAGGACGAGAGATATGTGAAGCGCTAAGCTGGGAAGGTTCAAAGATCAGGTCGTCTGGACGTTTCATAACAACGTCCATTGTGCGCGCAGTTTTGCTTCGACTATCAACATTTACCGTAATAGGAGGCTGGTAGTGCTTGACTATATGGTCAGCAGTCGCTGCTAGCATCTGAACAGTCGGAAAAGGAATGTTGGGCGCATGGATAGCTTGTACAGAAAAGGGCAACTATTGGGAGAAATGTGGATTGAACATGGTGGCATTCGGTTTTCGTCCGTCCGCCATTTGCTTCCAACGCCTAAGAATCCGCGTTGTATTCCCGTTTCCAAGGCCTTACTGAAAAATAAAGCGCTAACTTCGCGGAGTATTTCGAATCCTGTCACGCACTAACACGCATTTATAATCGTCCGTGAAGAGTACATCGAAGTAGCATCAGTCGATCGGCTGAAGATAGCCTAACCTGACCCTTCTTTACCCATCCCAACAGACAAGAATTTACGTTTTGGAACCACATCGGGGTCACCAATGAAAGTAGTGAATTGCTCTACTGCTAGTGGAATTAGAAAGAACAACGTAGCCACAAAAATGCATCGCGACGGTAACGTGACATTGACAGTTGTCAGCGATTTTTGGCACATCAAAGTCTACGATTCCCATGTAAGCCGTAAACTAACAATTCTTGTAAGTGAAGTTGCTTATATTAAACAAGAAGCCCGCTGGATGCCTAATCAAACATTAGGACAAAAAGGGGAACTCAGTTAATGGCGAAGATAATGGGCCCCTTGGCGTATTTCACACATTCCATTGTTTATAAGTCCACAGGCATTAGGCTCTGTTCAGAGAGATCTCCTGGATATCATGGGACTGTGGAGTCCTTAAAGACCATATTTTAGATAAACGACTAAGCCCTGATATTCAGCGTTGACTGCAACGTCGTCTACAATGTCCCAAATCAATTCTCTTTGTCGAGCAGATAATATTCTTTTAGGTAATCGGGTCTAGGAAAAAGCTAACGCAGTTGGGCAGAGATAGATATTGTCTCGCTTCTTGGCAATTCCCTGCCAAGCATTTTTTTTCAGACCACGACGACACATCATTGTTATATTTTATATCTTTACTTATTATAAACCTAGCTTTTGATCTGCGAATTCCAGGACAACGATCTCCTTTATATTTGTCACCATTTAACTAGCAGCATATACTACTAATCGCCCTGCGACTGTTTCTGGGGGTAACAAATTAGCCTCTGGGAACAAAGAACCTAGCATGTTTTGCACTCTGGTCGGAGAGCCAAACACTGCCAGGTAAATTCTTTATGTATTACTTGGCAAATCCTCCCCGGGCATTCAGCTTACTGTATCAGATTTGGTGGATTTCAGACTTTGACGTAGGTTGGGCGGGTAAACCCGAACAAATGGGATTAAACTTGCGTCGTCCGGCGGGGCCTCGTAGCAAAGTTGGCTAGAGCGTTGGCTGTACTAAAAGCTTACCTTTCCGTCGTGGGTTCAAATTACCACCAAGGCACCGAGTCTTCCACAGTTGGGTCAAAGTGAATAATTCCATAGACGTCCCTAAATAGATTCGGTATTAGGGCTGTAGTTTTAGACTATGGGTCGATTAAACTGCTCTTGTCCAGTCTGGCTTCCGCTAATACGCTTTTTACTGACGAATCATTGATTAGTTACCCCTCAACGATATTCACTAATTTACTTGGACTTTTTCTACTACTTTTGTAATCGCAAAGCGTATTCAAAAACAAATACAGATTGCGAAATTTATTCCAGCAGTAATAAAGAGAATGTATTGCCTGTTACTTATGGCTTAATGTGCTGCACCTCAAAATTGTATCTGTGCGTCAATGGTAATAAGTGGATATAGTCCTCAATAAGCAAAGTACAGGGATCATGCAACCCTCGGATCAGGTGTGACTGGCTGACGAGGACTAACACGTGAGGAAATGGCCTTCCCTGTGTTTGATGGATATTCAATTTTGGACTGTTCGGCTTCATCATGCAAATTGTTACGAGGCATCTAAATCGATCTCTATGGTGCAACGATTCGCACCGCATGATACATAACTTGGTTGGCGACTTAATTTCACAAAAATTAATCTTAAGAATCACATGTGACGGGACAGCGGGTCCTTTGTTCAGTGGTGGGACTTTGTACTAATTAATGCTAAATAACCCCAGACTATGGACGAGAATGCTATGTCTTAAAAAAACCTGGAATCGAATATGTTTGTGCAATAATTCACCGTACTAACAACAGAGGTATTACCTAAAAACCCAAACACGCGTGTTTCGGCGAACTTATGCCGCTGTCTGACGCAGTTGCGAGGGGTTCGGCTTGTCAATGGGTCCTCCAGCTTACCCCCTGTGTTTTTTGGTACATTAATTTCAGTTTCAACCTGCCTTGTTTAATCTCCGAACACATTAATGCGCCAACTTGGAGTCAATCTTTCGAAACAGGCCTTTTCAGGCACGCTCCAAATTTTGATATGAATATTTGAGCTGAAATCCATCAGCTACTGCGGAATAATCGCTTAATATTCACAAACCGCCAACAGGCAGTCAGTAGTATAGAACTGTGCAATGATTTACCGTACTAACAACACAGGTATTAACTAAAAGCCCGGACACGCGTGTTTCGCCGATCTTATGCCGCTGCCTGACGCAGCTGCGAGGGCAGCTTCAAATCGTATCAAAAATAACAGTATATTACTGGCTGACTGTTGGTGGTTTGTGAATATGAAGCGGTTATTTCGCAGTAGCTGATGGATTTCAGCTCAAATATTCATATCAAAATTTGGAGCGTGCCTGAAAAGGCCAGTCTCGAAAGATTTACTCGAAGTTCGCGCATTAATTTCCTCAAAAATTAAACAAGGCAAATTGAATATGTTTGCCTGACAACAGCTCATTAGGCAGGCGCGTTCCATTTCAATCTTCCCTGCCTTCGTCGTCAATGCGCTATAATTAAAGCAGTTGCCATTTCGAAACGCCTTACTTCAAGCCGTTGTTAGACCCAATTTTCAACATACGAATCCTAACGCCACGTTCCCAGGGCACATGTAGGTTGATGGAAAACTCCTATTTCTGAATGTCCATATTTGCCAAAAAACCGATGGATCACATCAAACTTCAGTTTAACGCAAAGAAAAAGGTTCATGAGTCCTCCGACATTTTGTGAGCAAACATCCCATCCTTCGTAAAAGAAGCCCATTCTACGTCTGTTAAATCGAACTAAAAATACAGCGCTGATGAGGACCGCTATCGATCAGTAATGAAGTACCTCTTCAAATTATTTTCCCACAACGGGTATCCGCTCAACAGGTATCCGCACTGCGAGTGGCGCTTGTCCATCACTACAGTCTCACGACTCTTTTTTAGGTAATTGCATATATGAATCCAATAACACTCAGTCCTAAATGGTAAATTTGCGAAAATACCGTAACGTAACTTGTAGTGCGGACTACATGTGTTTGAAACTTCCAAAAATTTTCAAAATTATAATGTCCTTAAGAAACAGCATACTCTATACTTTTCGATTCCGGATCGTATGGGAGTCATTTTTCGCAAAAAAAACCATCAGGAGCGGATTTATGTTTCTCGTTTTAGGAAGGGTAGTTAACTCCCCGCAAGTGTAGGATGATGTTAGAAAATAAACCAGCTTGTGGGAACCTACCCGTGCTCAGCAGATTTGATGGTTATTGGGCGTGAAGCATTGAACTGTGTGACTTTTTCCTGTGATAACCAGTATTTCCAGTTTCATTACTTTCCTTTTAAAACTCCCACGAAAAATGCCGCAAAACGTCCCTTGATCATGGTTGATTGTTGTTATTAGGAGAAAGGGGGATGAATCAACAATAGGTCTTACGTTTTCGTGAAGTTTGGGATCCTCCGCGATAATTTTAACCGGGCGGATATTTGCGTAGATGGATTTCGGTCGTTACTGATGTCAGTAACGCTTACTATGATTAGTCAGTTGTGTTTCGCTGCGCTTGTCAACTGAAAAACAATTGTGCGGTAACAGGAGGCGAACACAAGACGTTGATATGCTGGCCCAAAAACCAGGGAACTGGCTGTCTTAGGGAGATCTTCTGTTAGCTATATATGTTCACTCCGAAGAAATATTTCAGGAGATCGATAGGTAATAGGAATGCTTAAAATGGGCTGTGGATAATGAGTGGGAGAGTGGTAAAGATTAATTGCCCGAGATTAAGTATATGCGCGCGGGGAGAAAATGCCTGCTGCCGTTTAGCAAATTCGCCAGCGCATGAACACGCCTGCT
>CACRXP010000725.1:81930-94779 GCA_902702965.1 Spirometra erinaceieuropaei
CGCCGCCAACTGGTGAGAAATATATACTGAATCGTAAGGCACAGTGATACGATGCTATTCCCTGAACTCATCTGCAGACGCATTTCCAATAGAGGCGGACGGTTCGACCGTTGTTAATGATGAAGTGGCCCGTGTGCTCCACCGCCGGATGTGCGCAGAGACAGTGAATTGCTCTGCATCCACTGAAATCCCTCTTCCTCCACTTTCCTTGATCCGTTGTGTCGAGAGAGTCAACACAGGTGGGATCGGACGCTCGGGGAGTGTGCAGGCCGGTAAGTCAAATGGGCGAGCAATCATTACGTTGCAGTCCAAGACGGATGACGAAATCTCAGTAATTAATATCTTGTATGTTGGCCACCAAGCGATTTACGCACCAACGGACAACAATTCCCAATAAACTGGAGAGCGGTTAATTAGCATAGTTATGCGGTAGCATGACCACTTCGCCCTAAATATACTGTAACTTTCTGTGCAGGAATCACCCATCGGACTCTGTTGATGGGTTTGAACGCGAATCTAAAACGTCAAGCGAATAAAGCTCTTGTTTCAGCGATCGTTCCAACTTCCTATGAAGAGCTTTATTCACCTGACCTTTCAGATTCCTGCCTGAACCCAGCATCAGAAAAAACAGCAGATTCAGCTGGTGAATGCGAATGCTGATGTAGTATTCATAGGGTTCAGTTGCCTTGTCACCGTTTACCTATGAAGCCGGCCGGGGGTCATGTGACCAGCATGGGACGCCACCTCACCGCGACGCCCACGAGGCTGAGATCAACTCACATGAGCCCCAACAACTGATCAGTCCGTTGAGTGACGAGGGGGCGGCCGACAAGCATGCTGGGTCGCCAACAATTACGACGGCCGCAAAGGGGTCATTAGTGGCAGGAGCCCACCGGCCGTCAATCGTGAAGAGGTCAACGTTAATCGGCAACGAACGGGCAGGTCAGAGTTCGTGCTTCGCGCACGGATATAATACCAGGCAGGTATCAAGGCTGACGCAATCAAGACCAGCAGGAACTGTCAACACATTACTCTGATGATGGAAACGAGAGTGTTTCCGAAACGTCCGTACACATATAACCCGGTCCATGAATGCGCCCTATCTTCTTCTTCGTCTTCTTCGGGGAATGATGAACGCGATACAGTATCTGGACCTCGAATCTTTACCCATACCTATGCAAATGTATGTCTCCCCCTCATCAGAAAGTGTTTCCCTTTGTGTGACGACTACTCGATGACCGAAGTTCACGTTGGATGTAGGTGTGATGATTGTTCGAACATCTGACCAGCGGACCCTGTCTGTGCGCAACCCGCATGGCTAAGGCGAAGGCTCAGCGCCGAGTTTGGGAGGGGAAGCTCGTTACACTTAGTAACAGACTGGTGGTCAGTGAACTATTACTCAAGCAGCTTACGGTTCACACGGTTGTCACCTCCAGCGAAAATTCCGGCCTCATCGGATTTAACTGTGTGGCCGGATCTCGTCGAATGGGCCGCAACTTGAGAGCTGGTGTCATTTCTCCGCACCGCAGCAGCGTGATCGACCCTTGGCGTTCGAAACAGTCTTCCAGTTTCTCCGACATAATTGCTGTGTCCGCAACTGCACCAGATCAGATAACACCTAAGCCTGTGGTTTCATTTAATTAATCTGAGAATGTACCTTTCTAAAGTCAATAGCTCCTGTTCTGTTATCAATGATTTCGCCAGGTTAAACAGTATTCGAGTTGAGTTTCGCCAGAGCAGCATCCAGTTCATCAAAGTAGTTGCACGTAGTGGAAAATGCTGAATTCTGTAAAACGTTTACTGTCAATGGCGATCGCACAGATGAAAAAGGATCACTTAATTACATATGTACAGTAAGTGACCGATCTCAGAGAGAGAGAGGACTGCTTTATTTTGAAAATAACTTTCAAAACTTTCAGCAAAAACGGTTCTCCAGTACACAGTGATTACCATAGAGATTAACAGGTTTTTGGACAGACAGGTGGACATGATTATATATGAAGAAAAAATGACTTTAAGGTGCAAGATCGAGTTTTAGTTTTTGTTTTTTAACATCTTTGCAGGTGAGATACCGGGCTAGAAATGGCAGTATGGAATTCCGATAGGCCGAAGTGCGGCAAGGGATGTGGCGGAAGCATCGACGCGTGGGGCGTAAGGATTTCGCAGCCATTAACTCATTATGAAGGGGATGGACGGTGTCATTCAGAATTCGGTCAGCGAATTGCTCCACCGAGTTAAAATGTCGCTGCACGATGATATCAACTAAAAGATGATAGGAAACACCAGCAGCAGAGGCGAGCATTCGAATGACACGTTTAAAAATAATTAGATCTTTTTTTAATTAAAGCTGGAAAAATAACTGGAGAACAATAAAGAATGAGTGGAAGAATGCAGCCATCTATGAATAGCCAGATTAAGGACTGGGGTGTGTGATATGAACGTAGACGACGAATATAATAAACAAGTTTTTGAATTTTTGTTAAAAGGGTTTCCATATGAAGAGAGAAAGAGAGATTTGAGGATAAAGTAACACCTAGGTACCGGAAAGAAGATACCTCATTGGGAAGAATATCCAAAGGTTCAGGAATGGGAGAGGGTCGCAATCGAAACACACACTGTACTGATTTCTGATTGTTGAGTAGGAGTCCATTATTCGACGACCATGCGATGACGTGGTCTAAGCCATCCTTTAAAGACTGTAGGTGAGTCAGGTTTTTGAGTGGGTGGCCTACGACCATGTCATCGGCATACTTAACATACAGGCAGGCGTTTGGCGATCTCAAATCATCAGTATGTAGGGAGAAAAGATGAGGGGATAAGATAGAACCTTGTAGAACTCCACAATTGTTTGGAAGAATAGAAGATTTTCTCCTTCCCGACTGGACAAACTGAGTGCGGAAGGAAAAATAATCTCTAAGCCAAGAGACAACCCAGCTCGGAGTGTCGCACGCAGCTGCTTTGGTCAGGAGGAGTTGGCGCGGAATAGTGTTGAAGGCGGATGAGTAGTCGAGAAAAGCACATGCATATGCACGGCATCCCTTGTCTAAGTCTCTCAAAGCTGAATGAACAACTAAAGCAACAGCATCCTAGTTGCTACGCTTTGCCTTGTATGCAAATTGTAGAGGATCAGAAAAATTGACGGAGGAGGACTTAAGGGAATCTAATGCAACTCGTTCAGTAAGTTTCAGGAGTGCAGAAGAGCAGGCAATGGGACGGAAAGATTTAGGAGCAAAAGTTAAAGATTTTTTTAGGGATTGGAGTAATTCTTACTGTACGCCAGGCGTCAGGAATCTTGGACTCTATGAAGGATAGATTAATAAGGTGGGTCAAGACGGGAGCTATCTGCGAACAGCAAGACTTAAGGAGAAAAGGAGAGACACTGTCCGGCCCAGCCGCCGTTGACCCGCGAATCTTTTTGAGATGGTGTTCCAATGTTGTCACAGTCACAGGAGTGAAGTCACATGGTGGTAGGTAAATTTCGTTTGGGCGAGAAGTGGAGTCGTTAGAAGTACAGATAAAATTCCGATTTAAAGAGTTTAAATCTACGTCAATGGGTTCAAGTATCTTACGTTGACCAGTGAGACGCTTGAGATTCCTCCACAGTTCAGCAGAACGAAAAGGAGAGGAGTGGGTGGATGAAGTAGAAAAAAGTTGACTAACGAATAAACCGTTAAGTCTGGCAATTTCGTCCTTTATTAAAACATTGATATCCTTCACCTTGTCACGCTGACCTAGTTTGTAAAAGGTTTTATTTGCGACGTCTCAAATGTTTGAGGTATGGTGAGGAGATTCTATCAGGCCTGACCATAACAGTGTCACGGGGACAACAAATATCAAAAATGTGATTCAAAAATAGCGTAAGATAATTAGAGCATAATTCAGCATTTGGTAGTGCTAGAAAAGTTGGGATGGTACTAGTAATTAAACTCTGCAGTAAGTGGATCTTATCTACGGATGTGTCTCGAACAGTAATTTTCCTCTCGGGTTTTGTAAGCAATTGACGCTTAGAGGTGGAATAGACTTTTGGAAGTCCTAGTAGCACTGAGTGATCAGACCCGGAGAATGGAGCTCTATTTTTAATACAAAAAAGCTTTGGGTAATTGGTCAATATGTGATCAAGTGGGGCATCAGCCCGTGTATTGAATGAAACAAGGTCATCAAAACCCAGAAGGGTAATGGGCCGAAAACTCACACGGTTAAAATCACCGCACAAAAGAATAAGATGGTCTGAGGATAATGAAGCAAGTTTTTGTGTGAGGAAGTCAAAAAAACGGCCCAGAGAGCCTTCATTTGTGGAAGGGGGGATAAAAATACTGACAAATATAATACCCTTAAAGCTAAAATGCTGTAATGCGTTTTCGATTCGGAAGAATTACTTGGCCGGGGTTGTAATACTAATTATCTTACGGCATAATCCTTTCACATTTTGGACTCGGTAGGATGTCAGCTTTTGAATACATTGTTTTCCAATCTCCTTCAGAAACCTTACACGGTAAAAAATGAATAATTGCTTAGTATTCAATTTTCCCAGAAATTTTCTATGGTCTTGCAAATTCAAATATATCTTATAAAAACCCTAAACAAAATATGCTTTCTTTCGACCAATTAATAGAGAATAACGCATTCTTTATATTTTGTACTCTATAAAGAAGTATAATTAGGTTTAAAAAATTTCTAATTATTAGCTCATGCAACGAATGATCAGGCTTCGCATTAGTCGACAATTGAAAAACTTTTTAAGGCCTAATTGTACTCCTTTCGTGAGTATGCAGTGTAAAGAAGACGTAATTCTCTAATAATTGACTGAAAGAAAGCATATTTTTGTTTATGGTTTCTATAAGATGTATTTGAGTTTGCAAGACCATTGAAAATCAATTGGAAAAAAGAATGCTAAGCAAGTAGTAATTTTTTTGCTTTTTACAATTTCTACTGGAGATTGAAAAGCAATATATTCAAAAGCTGACATCCTGTCGAGTCCGAAATATTATAATATTATGCCGTAAGATAATGAGCATTACAACCGCGATCGAGTATTCATTCCCAATCGAAAGCGCATTTAAGAATTTCGGCCAACATTTCATGAAATCGGTCATTCACTATATACGTTGGAGGTCAGTAGTGTTCTCCCCTAAATCAGACATGTTCGGAGTAAGAGCAGTGACTTAATTTTAAAGGAGACCAGAGAAAATAGAAAGTGCGTCGGTGTACGTGCTAGGACCAGTGAGAACAGGTGTCGCGATGGTAACATCAACTGACTGTCAATGTTAACAATAATGTCTGCTGCACCCCCATATGTGGCGTTATTTGTAACAAAACGGTGGCTTCTTTCATGGCGCTCGTCATATTAGTAGTTCCAGATGCTTTTGCAGAGACGACGACCAGCACTTTTTGCCCTATTGTGTGCCTACGTACCTTTTTGTAGCTAGATGACGTAAATGTTGCTCCAGACATCAACAAGTAATAACGTAAATCATTTCACAAAATAAAATTTACGCAGACTGGGAGAGAATGCGTCCCTTTTACTCAACAACTAATCATATTTGAGAAATATGCTTACAAAGATGGCCACTTATATGACCTTTTTCAATATGCCTTTTCGAAACTGTTCACGTAAACGCTTGACGCATAATAATTTATTTAGAAATGCCGGTTTGCTGATGAAATTAAGCCACCTGACTAAAAACATCTGACCTATCGGAAAACAAAGACCTTGGTAAATAGCACAAACATAAAATATCATAATTTAAATAAATATTCTTGTATATGGCGGAGTTACACTGTCGGTGTAGTACGATATGAATCAACCGTAAATTAGATATTTTAAACGAAAAATACAGTCACCATTGGAAAAAAACTTTGAAAACATTATAACTCTGACGAATCTGTATTTATAAGTATTTTGGTAGATTTGGAATAATTCATTTTGACCTGATAGTGAAAATTCAACGCCTCGGTCAGATTCGAACCCAAGACAACAAGTAGAAGGCTTTAGTATACCTGCGCTATGAGGCCCCTCCGGAAGCCGGGAGTTTAATCCCACTTTGTGAATTGCAAACGTTGGTCTAGGTTGGGCGGGTAACTTGACTGAAATGTGCTGCGTTTTCACATCTGGGTCCAAATGAGTAGTGTTATAGACCAGCTGGATTTGGTTGGCGTGTCCGTAAAAGAATTAAGACTTTTTCAACTGATGTGGTCATCAAAAAGCCCTTATCACTAACAGACGTAGGAAGAACGTTCAGTTATAGTGGTTTCACGAAGGAATTATGACTGCCCGTTCATGAACAGTCCGCCGCATATAGCTGCATACATACCTTATTTGGTTCCCGAAAGTGACATTGTCTTAAAGCTCCAGGAGGACCGAAAATTCGTCATTAGATAAGTGTCCAGTCACTAACGCTAATCAGCATCTTCGTCCCCCGAAGCATTTGCATTAAACAGGTTCAGACAGCTCACTGGTTCACGGAAGATGGAGTAGGATCGACAATGAGTCGGAATGAATTTCGTCATAGCTCGGGACATCCTTCACTGAAGTAAAATATAGCACCCTCCGACCTTCTGCCAAATGCCAACAATGTTGTCTAAAAACACAAACAGCTGTCACAGAACATATACTTTAAATGAGATTGCGGGTCAGCCTTCATTGAGTAATTCACACTATGGGCTTCTGTGGCTGCTGTCACCTTTGGCAACCGCTCCCAACCTTTTTTCTAGCTGGTTAGACTAATAAGGTCACTTGCGTGCGGCGTCCGGGGTTTGATTCCGCATCACATGCAGCCAAGTGCGCGTTTAAGCTACCTGAAAGGAGTGACGTGACAAATTGTCAGACGAGGAGATAACTCTACCCTAGCAGAGACTGTGAGCTGCCTCTTAGGTACTTTTTTCTACTGTGGCAGAAACGATACGCTTCCATGTATGAAGTTCGAATTGCCGATACGAAGGAAGCCTGGTGCGTGCAGAGTTCTGGAATACGTTGTGCGTGCGGCATGCTGACAGGGTCGTTTTCGTCAGTCAGTGTGCCTGTCGCATCTCCTGTCACATTCACATTTCTCGCCCATGGAAGATGGGGAATTTGAGAACGAAAGCACGGTGAAATAATAACGTAAGCATAAAATAATTTTTGCAAAACAAGATTTTATAGGATCGTTCCGAAAATGACATTTAGAGTAGATGTGCTAATTCATGAACTGTTGATCTTTAGTAGTTTGTAATAGTAATCCCCCTTCGGCGCAATCCCGTGATAATTCAGTTATTTCACGATACCTGCATTTGAATAAATGTCTTATCGGCCGCATGAAAAAAGACAATCTGTAAAAAAATGGCTGCCGACGCAACCCGATTTTTTTCATTGATTTTTAATGACATTATAAATTCAAATATATTCTTTGGAATGCGGACACAAATATATTCAGTATTGTACTAATTTTGTGGAAAACGGTGTGCTCTTTAAATGGTCTGCTCAAAGCAAGTGCATAATGTAGCTTTAAAAAGTTCTAATTGTGGGAATTTTTAAGACGGTGAAGGGCCTGTTAATAAAATATGGCTCAAATACACTGCTAAATTTTATGAAGCTCATACAATTTCCTCGAAATATCATAGAGGAGTGTATGATTTTCCGTTCTTGGAATATAAGTCACTTTAGTTTAGAAACCGTGATCGCAAGTGCGACGACAGGTCGGGTTCAAAACTATTCGGGAATCGGAAAAGGTTTTTAAAACCCAATTATGGTCCTCTTTTAAGAATAAGATCTAGAAAAGACGTAACTTCCTGCCAAATTGGCAAAAGAATGAACATGTCTGTGCACGTTTTCTATGGGATATATTTGAATGTATAATGCCCTCGAAAATCAATGAGAGAACTCCGTGTTACCCTACTAGTCATTTCTTATGCAATGTAGTTTTTGCAGGCTGCCCAAAAGACGTTCGTTTGAGAGCCAACATCCCAAAAACAACCGAAGTATCATAAAAGTATGTTGCCCGGAGATTATTATTGAAACCCCACCTAAGTAATCCTTTCGATTCGAAAACGCATTTCAGAATTTCGATTAACATTTAATGCGTTATAACATCTACTTGAGCCCAAATGTATCAACCACTGCGGAATATCAGTGTGCTCTTCGCAGCCGACCAACAGCCAGCCAGTATTACCTAAATACCAGCTGTTTCACAACACGGACGACACAAGTCTTATCTGAAAGTCAGATTCGCGGCTTCGCTGATCTGGTACTGCTGTTAAGAGCACCTACGAGGTTCTGACCGGGCAGCGGGTGCTAGGGCGTTTCTCATATGTCTTGCATTATACAACTATCTCTTTCAGTGTAGCCGCTTCTAGTTTTCTTGAAAATTAGTTTTCGAAAACGAAGGAATTCAAAAAGAACTCTGCGGTATGTAGCAGACGCGTGAAGCCACGTACTTGTAGCTAGAGCTAGTACCAGCATTGTCAATATGGTAGGACATTCAGCATTATACGTGGCATATTGCTGTCTTAGGGTGCGATTTTTTCGTTTAATTCACCGATACGCCGACCTTCTGAGACGATAGTGGCTATGGTTAGATGCCATAGTTGAACTCTCCTGTGATAAATTGAGCTGTGAACCACTCTGTTCATCCCATTGTCCATCTGAATTCTTTATGGCTTGTCCCTGGAAGTTAGGTAAATATAGGGTTTGGGAACCCGTTGGGGCTAGCATGTGTAGGTAACTACTGTATTTGTTTCAAAAGCCTTTGGTTTGTTTATTAATTCACAACCACAGGGAGCCCCCTTTGGGTGTTATCTAACACTTTGCTATGACCGCATGCACTGAGTTGTTTCAGCTTGACCTTTCATTGGTAAATTATTTCAGCTGATGTTCTTGCTTCCCCTCTCTGTAATCCCTTTGTTTTACACTGATTACCCATTTACCTAAATGTGATTGCCTTGCCTTTCGTTGTCGATTCCGTACGCCGTGGCTTACCCATTTCTTCCGAAAGTATATTTAAGCATTTTTGTGTCATGTCTATACTCACCATACCATGCCTGCTGAAAGCATCACCGGCTGCGTTTTGGTTTACCTTCCTTCGTTGAAACACAATCATTCAATTTCCTCCGCATTTCTGAACGGTTTCTGTTGTCAAGCGCGTACGCCTTAATTATATACTTTTGTTAAGAATACTTCTGAATGGTTTGGGTATGACTGGCTGACGATGGCTTATAGGCCAGAAATGGCCATTCCAGGTTCTCTTGTCTTTGCCGGTCATGCCACTCTGTCTCTATCATACACCGCTGTGTTGCTGCTGGTTGTGCTCGAGAGAGAGCCCGTAAGGCAAAACAGAACGTGTAAGTTCTGTTAAATGTAGTTGAGAGATGGGGTTACACAGCACACCGTTGCCCAACGTTATTCTTAGTGAACGTCTATGACCAGACCGTGTATGATCAGATCTCCGCCCTCTGCACGCCATAAGATACGTAGCACTTTTCGAGTCTTGGTAACCAGGTGTTTTCCTGTCAACGAATACCAATTAAAGGTAAAATTTCGATCCGCCAGAGGCTGCAACCTTTCTTTCCAACTTCATTCCCTATGGCACACAATAAACTCATGGGTAATGGGCGTGCAGATCCCTGGATGTTTTGATATATGAGCAACGCCATGCGTACTGTGCATACCATTCAGGGCAACCACAAACTAGGCCTCTTGTCCTTTTTATTAAACATTTTATATTTATCATGCACGCCGACTCTGCCAAGGATATAGTGCAAGTACCGATCTTCTGTGAATAAGTTGTCTAGCGCTCAGTTTCACCGAAAATGCTACGCTTATGATCATAGCTTCGATCCGCTAGTAAGCCAAATGAGATATTCGACCACTCCGGTGAAGTAGTAGCGATAACTGCGATAACGGAGATGTAAAGCATGAAACGCAATTTCAGAGCACATCGATCCGATCCCTATCTTAGTTAGCATTCGAGCTGGTGTGCTTTAAGCCTGCTGTGGCATTGCTTCTGTAGTTGTTTCAAGCGGGCGACTTGGATGTTCACCTTTGTCAAGTATTTCTCGAAAACCAGAAAAAATAATTTGACCGCAGGAGCATACATTGCCTTCGCCACATTACGCCCAATTTGCGACATTTTTAATGAATTGCTATGAAGTTGCAGTGAAGTAAATAAGTATTTTACCGTACAGTGTAACGCCTGCATGAAAATCCTCCAACTGCTGAAACTATCAATCTATTGCTTCTTGGAAGTATACATAAACAGTGAAATTACTGTCGCCAAGTGCACGACAGGATAGTTTTTTTGAAATACTACCAAGTTACTGTGCAATGTGGGTGTATTTTTAAAAAAACTAAAACTCAAAGCGGACATACATTGTCAAGGCCAAATTAAAGAATTATTTAGGTTACTATGTGGTAATGTAGCCTCACGTGATGGACACAATATTGCTGATCTACTTAATTATTTCGAGTTGATGTGATTACTTTAGCGTGGGTTACCTGTGCGTTTCGATGTGTGTGATCTGTTGGCGGCCTTGTTTGATTATTGCAGGGTTACCTTTCGGCCTGTCGTCCCCTTCTGACTTCCGCCCTCGATGTTTCAGGGTTGGGTTTCGGGCTGTGGTTAAGGGCTGCGGTTGGGGATTAGGACTAGGTACTAGGGTAAGGATGTTAGGTATTAGAGTAAGTGATTAGGGTTATGATTAGGAGTTAGGGTTATGGGAAAGGGTTATGGATTATGGATAATGCACCAAACCGTCTATAACAGCCGATTAAAACTTGTATGATGAAACAACAGGCAGTAATGATCATGTCTGGCCAAAACCCACTTAAATAAGCACAGTACGTATTCTTTGTATGCCAGAGATGCCTGAGGGCCTTCGCCTGATCCTTACCCAATGTGTGGTAGAATGTTGTTCCATATCATTGGAAAAAAGGATTCGAAAGTCTGGTTAGTTAAGGTCTCAAATAAAACCTCATATTTCTGGAGGTAACCCGACCATCTATTCAACGTACTATCAAAAATATTTATTATAATGCGGACTTGGTTGCTGACAAACAGAACGTGTTTTTACTTATTAAAATATCCCAATTGCAAAGGCAGTTCTCAAGGAGCTAAAGTTTATACAATGTTATTATCTGATTTTTCAATAATTTCTCATCGATATGCTTACCATTCATTATTAATTGCTAAGTAGGGCTAGATGTGGTTATGTAACCGCACCTGAGGTACACAAACCTCAGCTGCCTGTAATATGGGACTGACGGTAATATACGCTTTTACATGTGGGGTCGTGAAACGCATTGGCGATGAGGTCAAGTAACTGTATACAAAAAACAATTCGGAATGCGTGGTTGTACTTTGAGTTGATGAGAAATAGTTGCTTTAACCCATAAACCTGACTGTAGCCCCTAACCAGGCTTTGCTTGTTAGACATGAGAATATGGACTCCCTGTATTGCATGTGAACTTCCGGTAGACTCCATGTGGCGCTTATTACAGTGTCTTAAATTTATCACCAAAAATATCCCCCGCGCCCTACCAGTTTTAGCACTCATCGGACGTAGACAAATGACGGTGAACCTAAAAGCTTTTTAGGATATCGGTTGCTCTTTGCCCTCCTAACTCGAGGTACTCTGTGAATAAGACGGCCATTCAAACCCTCAACTGTGGACCAATCACGCAAACTGTCATTAGATTATAGTGATCATGCGGGAATTTCTCCTCCATCTGAGTGCTCTCCAAAGCCGCATATAAAAATAGGCTCACAAAGTGTTGGTTTATTTTCCTTCCAAAGTGAAAGACGCCTGTATACAAAACTCAGAGGATCCATAAACACAAACTGTTAAGTGTTTGCCTGAAGACTGTCTCTGGTGTGACGCTTTAGAGAGGAAAGTCGAAGTCCTTCATTCTCCTTCACCCCCCCCCCCACTTCTGACTGGAGAAAACACCGTAAACGTCCTTTTTTCTGCTACTCCTTCAGTGCCGGAGAAAAAGTTGTCTCCTTGCTTACTTGAGAAACATATTGCTTCTCAATATCTACTTTTATATGTGATTCTGCAGACTACGTCTCTTTTTCTCAATTACATTCGTATTCGTTAATTGCAGGTAGCCTGCCATCTTACGGCTTTTCACTGCAACGGTTTGCCATCATGAATATCTCGCCATTCATAATGTCACGGAAGGTGATCCATTGGCCCGTTATTACCTGTGCCGGTTTAGTAAAAAACAACTGCACAGTCATTTCAATATAATGCGTCAGAGTTCATGGTTTTTCCTACGTACTGTTCAATGGAGGATGCATTTAAACACACTGGCAATGATTTAAGTGCATCGCCTACGTTGGTTGTGGCCGCGGATTCCGTGTTTTAGCGTGAAACACCATACTCGGCAATTAGATGTATTCTGAGCTTAGTGATAATCTCTAAATTTGATCACATCTCGCGATAAGTCTTGATTTGCGGTAAGAAGGGTCTATATGTGCCAAAGTATACGATTATTGTTCTAGCCATTTCTCCACAAAATGTCGTTTATGTTAAAACTGCTGTATCTACAGCCATAAAAAATGAGCGTTGCTCTGTTGGTCTTGGCGAGTTCAACGCGGTGCTCTCAGACATTCCTCCATTAAAAGGCTGAAAAGTCATGGACTTTCTGTGAATCTGGAGATCAAAGTTGAGCGCTCGCGCGTGGCTTCATAAGCAGTTTCATTAGTCCCCTCGCATGAATTTCATGGCAAAAACAGTGCATGTCAAATTGTTGACTGTTTTGGAAAAGTGAAAGGCCCAAAGACACCGCGGTAGCTTTCGGCACTCTTTAAAGCCAGCTGCTCTTGTTTTTTCTCAAACGTCTGCACGCTAAATCACGGACGCCTGTGGGGGTGCAGG
>CACRXP010000725.1:94844-126808 GCA_902702965.1 Spirometra erinaceieuropaei
TAACAGGTCGCGAGTTCGAGCCTCGGTTGTTTCACCCTTCGTGGTTGTGTACGACTGGCTGATAACGCCTAATAAGCCGGTAGTGACCATTCCAGTTTCCTTTGCCTTTTTTAGTAATAGCATACGCGCTTTGCACTCCGCGGCCAACTCCGACCCCAGATGACCGCCACACGCCCCCCCCCCCTAACCTGCTGATGAAAGTGATGCTTTCTCCACGTGCCCGACTTACAAGCGTCACTCACCACCTATGTCACCCCGCCCGTCCCCCTTGACCCAATGACCACAACAATCCGACCTCTTCACGCGGGTGGCTTGGGAACGAGGAGTGTTAATAGTTCCCGAGTCACTTATGAATCGTGTGAAATTATCCTATTTTCAATTTCTATGTAGTTGTACTGTCCTGATGATACGTGGCCGAAAACGCGTTTTTGCCAAATTTACATTTCAAATGCTGATGCGTTGTGTGGGGCCGAATTCGCGTTTATGGCACGCACAGACAAACTGCTTTTGGCATAGTCAGTCTCCGTGCCCAATCTGAGCATTAGTCGTTTGGAAGGCACTGAAAGTGAAAGGATATTTCGGAGAGGGAAGACAGGCTAACATCGACTCTCCCAGCGCACATTACTTGCTACGAACAATCTGACGCTAAAAACCATGGAGAGAAAAGCTGCCATCCCACGGGATAAATTCACCCTTCCCTCAAGACGGAGGACCAATCTCCAATGCGGTCTTTAGGACAGTCCCAGCCATTTGGGACCGGTGCCTCATTCTGGTCATATCTGTTGTGGGAAATTCTGTCTTTGTGAACTGACAAGTAAGTTGGCTAAAATAGTAGCCGCGGGTTCCCGCCGGCCGAAGCACCTGCGTCCCATCTCACCCCGGTCTTTTTGACTTCGGGTGCAGAGTGGAGGCAAGGGAAGAGAGAGAGCGACGGATACTGCGCTAGTTCGCCATTCCGATAAATAAATGCACGTGCAAGTCATCGCACCGTGGCCACCCTTTCTTGGGATGCGCTGTTGACCTCCTTATCCGGACATGCAATTCACAATGAAGATCGGAGAGGACAATCAGTCAGGCCCCCTGATGTTCACGTCTGCCGTAAAGACTAAACTGTTTGGTAAAGCGACTACTCTGGCGCAAGTAATGGCTTGAACAACCACTACCCAGTCAGCCACAAAGGCATTTGCGTAAGGACCTTATATCGTTATGCGGAGACGCATTACAGTGAACGGCAACTTCGTCAGTCGGTGCACATGTAATCGCGAAAATAGCCAAAATTGAGCGAGCACTGCCATGCGTGGAGAACGTCTCGGAAACCATTAGCCGCCTCCTCAGTCTACGCCTATTTGGACCTAAGGCAGTCATCAAGCGTCAGGTCATGGGGCGGAAACACCCATTGCCACGACAGGAAACGTCCGCAGTTGTTTACCGGATCTGGTGCAGTTGTCGATGAAGCAACTCCGTGGATGAAACTGGGAGCTTTCTCGGATTGCGTATGGCCGAAACTGCAGCAACCGTGAGGAGGCAGGGGGCTAGCTCCCCGATCGCGTCCTGTATGAAAGGACCCGGCCACACCCACATGATTAACATAACTATAATGCTTACAAGTGGTAATGACTATGTGAGGCGTGATATGTTTGATTTACGGGTCTCCGCCTCTCATTCAGTTAGCAGACTCAATGACCTTCTGCCACTAGGTGAGGTTGTGGGCGACCGACAATTCCAGTTTCAGTGAGCAGAACTGCAGTGTAACTGCATACGTGAAGAAGAAGAAGAGTCGAGCACCGGAATAATTCGTTTATTATCCTGAGCTTTCAGACTCGTACAGGAGTCCATCGTCAGAGGTAGTGGCAGAAACAGGACAAGCGGCAGTTATAAGGCACGTAGACCCAATCATCGACCGACGTCGCACGACTGGAGGTGACTACGAAGGGCTCTGTACGCCGGCGCCAGATCGATAAATCGATTGACCGAGTTCTCATCCGAGGCCCAGGCTTCAATCAATTCCCGGCCTGTTTTGTTTCCGGCGTGGGCAACTATTTTGGTGGCTGCGAAGTCAAAATCGTGACCCATTTCGTAGGTGTGGGCGGCCACTTGTGATAATGCGTCTCCTCGCCTCACAGCCAGCTTATGTTCGTGTATGCGCGATCCGAACATGCGTCCAGTCTCTCCTGTTATTCACATCCATCCCACCAAACGTGACCCGCGAAGTCTTGGGCAAGAGACTTGAAAAAGCGTACGATGATACTCAGAATGCCCTCAAAATTGAACACCCCAATAAAGAGTTTAAATTCTGCCAACAAGCTTTCTTCGCTTTTGCCGGAGAGACCTATGAACAAATCATAAGAGCTCCAATGGGCTCACCGGTCTCCGGTTTGGTGGCAGAACTGCTCCTACAGGAGTTAGAAAAGACTGCCTTCCTCCAACATGAACCGGTGTTTTGGCGCCGTTACGCTGACGACACGTTCGTTATCGTAGAGAAGTACATGCTGCAACATTTCCACAGCCTGCTCAACGCAGACTCCCCTAATATAAAATTCACGAGGGAAGAAGAACAGGAACAGCAGTTGCCCCTCCCCCCCTGGATGTGCTCGTCAGACGAAACCTTAACAGTGAACTTAAACGACGGTTTATAGGAAGGCAACGAGCACCACACAGCTTCTCAGTTTCCACAGCAACCATCCGTTGGCCCACAAACGAAGCTGTGTAAAGACGCTCTTCAAACGGATCCAAACTAATTACAACAGACCGGAGGACAGAGCAAGTGAGGCCCGTTATCTCAGCGACCAGTTGATACAAAATGGCTATCCGAGGGCATTCAAAAGTCGCTGCCTACGCGTTCGCTACCAGAGAACTCGAACATCAACGCCACCGACCATATGGCATTCTCCGTCATACATCAAAAGTGTTTCAGAAGCGACCGAGCGCATTGCTGCGGAGCTAGGTGTTGGAATTGCACACCGCCCCAAAGCCACCATGCGCAGAAGGTTCATGAAAATCAAAGACCGGGTAAAACCTGAAGAGCAATCTGGAGTAGTGTATCGCATTCTGTGTCAACATTGTCCTTGTAACTACACAGGAGAGACTGGACGCATGTTCGGATCGCGCATACACGAACATAAGCTGGCTGTGCGGCGAGGCGACGCATTATCACAAGTGGCCGCCCACACCTACGAAATGGGTCACGAGTCTAACCTTGCAGCCATCAAAATAGTCGCCTACGCCGGAAACAAAGCAGGCCGAGAATTGATTGGAGCCTGGGCCTCGCATGAGAACTCGGTCAATCGATTTATCGATCTGGCGCCGGCGTTCAGAGCCCTGCGTAGTCAACTCCAGTCGTGCGACGTCGGTCGATGATTGGGCCTACGTTCCTTATAACTGCCGCTTGTCTTGTCTCTGTCACTACCTCTGACGATGGACTCCTGTACGAGACTGAAAGCTCAGGATAATAAACGAATTGTTCCGGTGCTCGACTCTTCTTCTTCACTTATGCATACATCTGGAACTCGAAATTTCGCCTTCGCTCGTGAAGAGTAACTGCCGCGCCAAAAATCAACAATGGCAATTGCACTTCAGTCATTAACGACGGGAGTACGGACCAACAATCGGTAATCCCACCAAAAACAACTCTCAGCGATAAACGTAAGTTCTGCTACGTATTGCAAATATTTGTTTGCTAGGCCACTTCGCCCTACAATCAGTGCGCAACTTGGGCCTCTACTACCATTTTCTGTTACTGCCTTAGATGATGAATCCTCAACCAATACTCCGTGCAGAGGCATAGGCTGGCCAAAGCCATTGACGGCTGGGGGAATGCGCAAGCCGGTGAGCCAGATGATTGCACAATCATCACGCCAGCATCCAACACGGGTGATGAGATTTCAGCAATTAACCACTTTCACGTCGGCCATCAAGCAATTAGTGCACCAGCGGGCAATAATCCTTGGTGAAGGGGAGCGCGGTTAATTGCTATTGGTATGCGGTAGCATAGTGACTGCATCCTATAAATACTGCAACTTCCTGTGCACGAGTCACCCTTATCTACCACTGTCTCTGATGATGGATTCAAGAGAGAATCCGAAACGTCAGGCGAACAAAGCCCTTGTTCCAACGATCGCTTCTTCTTCTTCTTCTTCTGATCATCCAGTTCCTGGAACTCGTATCTTCGCTTTTATCTGCAGATATGACATTCTTTAAACATACAAGAATGTTTTAGGATATCAGGGTAAAGGGAAAGGAAGAACGAGTGGGACATCAAAGCGGCTGCTTAGCGGCCGGCCAACAGAGTGCAAAAGTGAACGTTGAATCAAACGACCTCTTTATCTGTTCCTATTTGGGGGCAAAGCTACTTGGAAGCTGCAGGTGCCAGATGCTACCGGGAACGCAGTACTCAATTTTAAGTAATACAAACGTGAGCAGATGCTGTCGCCTAAAACCACACGTGGATTAAAGATTAGTTCGGCATGGTGGGTAGTTATATACCGGTCTGTGCTGGGGTCCATTAATGGCATATCCGATAGGATTGCAACTGGTGTTTGGTGAGAGACTGGAAAGCAGCGAAACAGCGTTATATCATGAATGTCACTCAAATAAAGCGAAACATGTAAATCTTTGAGATTTCGCGCAAAACCCAACTCCCGCCCAAGGATTAGGAGCGTTAGAACTTCTGCCCAAATATCCACATAAAAATGCACCCAGACCCTTAAAGACTTAATTGACTGATTTACTGCAGGCAAGCAGCTGATTCCTGAGAAAATCAGAAAGCTGCAAGTTAGGACTGCGGTATAACTGAAATAACTGGGAGATACGGCTTAGGACCGCCTCGCAGTTTCATAAGCCGCTGGCCGGTAAGTATCTACAGACGTGTTTCTGCCACACATCGACCTTTGTACCTGGAACATATACTTACTTATTTTATTTGAGTATGACTCGTTACGGTCTGGTCGGAAACAGACTGCAAAAGACGCAATGTTGTAAGGGAAATACAGGAAGGGCATAGTTTATGGTGGGCACACTTGCTCCGGGGAAAAATTTCGCTAAAGGAAAATAGCTGGCGATATTCAGTTTTACGTGACAGGGAAGGAACGAAAAAGTCATCAGGGTGGCTCTTGTGTAAGGATGGTCAAGACGCTTTAAGGTCGTCATCGGAGTAAAAATGCGTCAATGCTATACCTTTTTGATGATTCCTGCGAAGGGACATTCCAGTCAATTAACTTT
Organism: Spirometra erinaceieuropaei; assembly: GCA_902702965.1. NCBI lineage: Eukaryota > Metazoa > Platyhelminthes > Cestoda > Diphyllobothriidea > Diphyllobothriidae > Spirometra > Spirometra erinaceieuropaei. The sequence continues at coordinate 100,062 of CACRXP010000725.1, forward strand.
ATGATTAAATGCTGGCGACAGTACGGAGGATCACAATTTGTAATAACACGAAGTTCTTAGACATTGGGCTCCTTTGCTCAACACACATGCGCCTTGGAGTAATAATCCCGAGCATAACCCACACCCTCGCCGGGGACGCAGCTCTAATATTAATGTTAACGCTAAACCCAACCCATTCTTCCGCTCCCACACTTAGTCTACTTATAAAGCCAGCGTTTACGCGACTCCAACCCCATGAGTAAAGGCAGGGACAGGGCTTAGGTTGAGGTTGGAGTTGGAGTAAGTGTTAGGGATAACATTTGGGGTTAGGTTTGAGTGCTAAGGTTGGGATTGGGTTAATGCCAGGGTTTTGACTAGGCCGTCAATACTCTCCATCTTATTAGTGCGGCCGTATACGGCAATCTTGCCAGCAAATCTCTTATGACAGCTGGGGCACAAATTTTCACAGAAAAAGCTACACAGGTGGTAGCATGACCCAAAAGAGTGACGTAGACCTTTCGGTCTTTTTGAGAGTAATTTGCATGTTGGCGACGCCGTTGTATCTCACCGGAAACCGGGCAGAGATATCAACATCCTGGGGGCCTTTGGGCGTGGTCTGTTTGGTTTTGTAGAGACAGATGGAAGATATTGGACCAGGACAAGCGCTCACTGCGTCCATATTCATTCCTGGCCCCACCTGAAGATAGCATTGCGGGTGAAGTATGACGGGTGCAGAAAGGAGCAGTGGACTCTAGGTTTCCTCAGATCATTAGACGGGGTTATGTGCCATCGATAGGTCGAAGGGGCTATAGTTGCACTACTTTGCGTGTGGATTACTTCACGCGAGACCGACTTGTGCGGCGTCTACTTCACGCGTTCCTTCTGCACCTATCAAACTTCAATGACAAGGCAACGCCTAGATGACGGCAGGCGATGTAATGTCCAGTTGCTGACACAGCTAAACAGTCCGTCTGCGCAATTGACACCCTTTCTGGTTTCCACAAGTACACCAGGGGCGTCTTGGAACGCACTATTAAGAGGAGGCCACCGCTAACTCACTCCTGATCCACCTGTCAGCAACTGCACACAAACAGGACCGACCTCGATCACCATCCAAGCCATTCCTCTAGCGCATGGCACTATTTCCAGAATTAGTCAGATTGATTATAGTGAAGAATAAGCTACTGTGCCGCGGTGGTGAATTCCCTCTCTTTCCTCCTCCGCCATGTCATTTTGGGGTTGTACACACTTGTTGAGAGGACTCAACAGTCCAAGTACGCATTTCACACACAAAACGGTCTCGTTCGGATCTCACATGCGCAAAAGTGCCATAGAGGTCACAGTAAGAAGCAATCCGGGGGAAGGCAACCACTTCCGCCAGCCAAAGGGCCACAACTTCCGAAATCTCAGTCACGCAGTCATTGAGGTATGACTGTCAGCATTCGTCACACCGCAACTTGAGGCGACACCTACCGACAATTCTAGCGTCGCGACCGACGATGTCCACCGTGTGTCCCATAGCAGAGGGGGAGCAGGCACGGCGACCTACGCCTGTTTTCTTTTATAGTTATAGTAGACTTGCGAAGCATCTGCCGCTCTCTCTCCCGCAATCCCACCTAGGGACGGTGTCAAGACATAGTCAAGAAGAACGAGGATGGGAGAGGACGCAGGTGGCTGTCACGATCGTACTCACACTTAAGGCGTACCATCACACCCTCTGGGCCACACCAAACACTTAACCAGAATTTTAACCAACAGCAACAACAACAATGCTGAGGGATGGCAGGGATCCTAATTGACGCGAAGTGAGCCAACATCTGGGTCCTGCTTTTTACCCTGAATGTTTGCATTTGTTAGGGGTGTGCATTTCTGAGGACAGATTTGAGGATCCAATGTGGCCCTCGGGGTTAGTCCAGCGCTTTGGGGGCGAGAGGCGGCACTTGCAGCAGGCATAGTGTGCCTAATCACTTCTTCAATCAGGAATGGGCGTACACCGATCTGTTGGCTTCCAGAAGTAAACAAGCTCCGTATGGGTGACAGAGGTCACAAACAGACAACCAAGTACGAGGCGGAAGTCGGTCACGTAATAATAGCAGAGAGGAGCTGGTGTGCTGGAGGGAAGCTAAGACGTCGATTTGCGTCTATTCCTGGCTGAATAAATACCCTATCTGCAGAGACAGAGAATGACAGGTGGCGAGTCACTGATGAAGTACGTTTCGATGAAGTGCTTATGATCCATCTGGTAGACCAACTGCGGCAGCTGTGTCAGTGCGAATCCGGTCCCATCTGATGGTTAGGGTTATGATTGGCTACAGGAAGGCAAAATAAGCCCGAGATTTATCCGCATTCTTTATCGTCCCTACTAGCTGCGAATACACTTCTGGTAAGATATGAGTAGCCCGGCACTTTACGTTGAAACTGTAGACGAACTTACTTGTTATCAGTGGATGTGTTTAGTCTGCCTAGGAAACTGGCAGCAGGTGTGCTTTTACTGCGTGAGGTAGGTCGGCCGTTTCGGTCAGGCTGTTGGGTTTCGTGAGGGTAACGTTTTGGGATTAGGATTTGCGTTGTAGCGTCCGGCTTCAGTGTTAGGGTTAGGGTGTAGATTTACGATTATGGTTTGGATTTAGGGTTGGGGGTCGGCTTCAGGGTTAGTGTTTCCGGTTAAAGATTTATGGATAACGGTTAAGGTTAGAGTTAAGGTTAAGGTTAGGGGTAAGGATAAGGTTAGGGTTATGTGTTGGGTTAAGGTTCAGGTTAGGGTTAGGGTTAAGTTTAAGGCTGGGTTTTCCTATCACTATTTACCTCTTTCATTATCCACAGGCGGTTTTTTTCGCGGGATTTTTTTACAATTTCTGCCATTATTCTACCTTACCAAAACTTCTCAACACTTTTTTGTTTAATTTATTTTTTAACCGAAACTCCAGCATTCGTCCAGCAGCATTTTCACTTATACCACCCACATACCCCCCTTTCCCACCATTCCCGTATGACAGAGACCCCGCCGTCTGCCTCCCCCATTCCTGGCTACCAACTGCGATCCAACCACTCTTCTATTTATATATGCATATGGAATCCGGCAGATTTTGCAAAGTATTTGCAGGATCTAATGCCAGATTGGTCCTCTATCAAAATTAAGTCTACACAAATGTTTATGTGAAAATTTCCATATTACGATTAAAGAGTCAATTGGCAAACATATGTTTTCGGTAACTCATCATCAGGCCGGTACATTTACATGGGTACTGATCATTCTAATTGTAGACAGGATATAAATGCGTCTCGAGGGCAGGGTTAATCGGACTCCATGTTCTCACGCCGTCCGCATGACGGAGTCAGCGCGTTGAGGACGGTGGAGTTGGGGTGGGTGGGGGGGAGTACGGGGGTTCCGTTTATATTGTAAGCGCTGTGAGTTGGGTGCGACTGCTCTCAGGGCGTTTGGACGGCGTGCGATCACCGCCTGGAGTCGGCCAGGGCAGACAGACTGCTTGTGCCAGCGTCTTCTGACAACAAAGTGCTGGGTTCGACAGTCGAATGGCCACTGCTTCGGCTGTGGCTAGCATCCGTTTGCGCAGGCCTTTAGAGTAGTGTGCCCGGCACGCCGTTTTGACGCCCTGAGAGCAGTCGCACCCCACTCACAGCGCTTACAATATAAACGGAACCCCCGTACTCCCCCCCACCCACCCCAACTCCACCGTCCTCAACGCGCTGACTCCGTCATGCGGACGGCGTGAGAACATGGAGTCCGATTAACCCTGCTCTCGAGACGCATTTATATCCTGTCTACAATTAGAATGATCAGTACCCATGTAAATGTACCGGCCTGATGATGAGTTACCGAAAACATATGTCTGCCAACTGATAAATGTTTATATTCGAGAACTTAGAACATGATTGTCCCTAGGAGGTCTCCAAGGCCTTATATGTTCCAAAACACTGCCAGTGTTTTCAGCGTTGCCTAGTATATGGATTTTTTTATGTAATTAATTGCCTTTGCAGAGTCATAGGAAAAGTTCTCGTTCTAGCGTCCGGGTGTCCTTTTTATACAGGCTGCGTGCAGTTCTGAGTGACCTATTTCCCAACAACTTCATCTAACCGCTTTTTGTTTTTTTCGACTAGACAAATTGAATGTTGACAAAAGATTTTCATAGGTCCTTTCGCCTGATTCATTTTGTCTGTTAGTTACCTGCTTCACACACCCGTTGGTCCTAAAGCTGCAGTTACGAATGGGTTGTCTATCCTAGGCCCGGTAATCGTGGCACAAAAGTTCTGATATGCACTTGGGGATCGAGGCACCGTCACCACCAGTACTCATAATATTCAGCTCGCGAAGCGCTTTCTAACCCTCACTCTATCATTAACAACTCTCAGAGGGCGGGAAGGGGACTTCGCACATCTGCGAAGTAACAGGGCAAGCAGCGTGGGCAAGACGGTATGAATTACACAAAATGAGCGATTGACAGTCAGCTAAGCTGTAATAACCCACCTCCATAAAGGGGGGAGCGGCCACTCGGCAGGCTCTTTCAAGCCCGTCAAAACCCCATTGCTTCTTTCAATATCCACACCCCCTCCCACTGCATCCTCCCTCGGACGCCCACGCGCTTCCGTCAAGGCAAGGTAACTCACGCTGCCGTCCGCGCTCCTACCCTTGAAGGCATGGTGTGAATCGTAGGCTGGGTGGCGAGGGGCCCCGGTGTTGTGAAACAACGCGCGGGCCTGCAATTAGCACGATCGCCACAGGGGTCTGTCCGGACCCCGCAGTCCCCCCGCCTTCGACGCCCCGGGGTCATTGGTGGGAGAGGAATGACCAAACGAGGTGATAAATGCTCGATAGTTTTCAGTTGTTGTTGTTGTTTTTTTTTAAAGCAGCCTCATTAGAGGATCTGAGCCTACGAGTGTGGCGTTATAAGAAAGACGGGGGAGGTAATGCTCTGTTCGGACTGCGAATTCGCAATCGCAGAGTTTTGCGCCCGGGCTAGCGGCGAAAACCAATTTGAGGCTTTTTGGAACAATCCCGGAGTCATCCTCTGGAAGATTAATGCAAACGAACATTTGGTTGCGGAAGCAATTGGCTTCAAATTGTTCACTGTCTTCAGATTCATTTGTGCCTTTAAGGACAGCTCTTAGCAGGACAACCGGCCTATCTACTACTCGTGGTAAATTAACAATTTTACACAGAAGAGGAAATCCTTCCGGGTATGAAGTACTTTCGACTGCCGACTAAGCCGAAGACACCGGCTGCACTTCGCCATCCGTTACCGGCAAAAACAACGAAACCGCAAAGGAGTCACGCTTGGAGCAGCCGCACATCTGTACTACCATCATTGCTACCATATCCTGAACTATATTTTCACAGGTAAAGTGGCGGAAGACTTCCTTTATAAAAACGCCGCTGTTTACTCCATCGTTGCGTGAGGATTCACTCCCAGACAGAAATACAAAAAAATGACTTAACGAATTATATTTTCAAATAGTTCTTATCATCTCGCGGACAGCCGCCGAAAACTTCAAAAAAGTTCGAAAGCAAAACAGGCGCCGTCTTCTTCAAAGTCACACGGCTGTTTACTTGTGTGGTGTGCACTATTATGAAAAAAAAACTCCTTTTACGTGCACCGTTCTTCTTGGAGTGGTTAAATGCGACTTGATTGGAGGTCATTTTATGGAGGCACTTATTTTTTGTGCAAACGTCTCGCGGAATCAGAACCAGTACGTACACGTTGTTTGTTGCATACAGTTCACCTAAGATGGGCACAACACGCATCGGTGTAGATGTCCTGATTTGAAATCTGAAAAACAATGGACATTAGGCGTTGCGAGGGAACAGAATAATGAATTTGCAGTTGTAATCGAGTTATACGTAAGTTGACTATTCGAGTTGTCAAACGCGTGCTTTCGGTAATTCTTCGTCAGATCAATACAGTTGCACAGAGAAATGAAAATCCACAAACGTGACAGAGTTTACAGGTGTCTCAAGGGCTATTAAGTCATTAACACTCACCTTCGCACGCCAATCGCACGACTAGGTTGGCGGATTTTGGCCCTTAAAGCTAGGGGAGGGGGTAAGAGATTCTTTTAGTGAGGTTCTTCAGTTGAGTACACGGAGTACCCATCAATGTAATTAGGGATTTGAGACAACATGTCGTCATCACTTGGGGTCGGTATTGGCGTTGGCCACAACAGGGAGAACGCTTGTGTCAGGGTTTTCTAACAGCATAGCACTAGCCGTATAGCCACTGCTTCGGCCGTTGCTGGCATCCGCTGACGTAGGCCTTTAGAGAAGCTTGTTGGTGTTTGATAAACAACCTGAAATACTTCCTAGGCATCGACTCTGTGATTCGTATCGATTAAATGTGCGAGAATAGAACTCGAAATCGACCGGGTCTCACCTCTGTCTAGCCAGGCTTGCATATGATCACACACCCTCTTTACTAGGCGTCTCGTTGTACGATCAATGTATCCCGCTCGACAGTAGAAAGTGACTAAGTAAATGTACAACGGCCGAGGCAGTGGACATACGGGTAGCGAATCCAGTGCTATGCAGTCAGAAAACGCTGACACGAGCGCTTTATCTACCGTGGCCAACGCTAACCTCAAGTGGTGACGACATGCCACCTCAAAACCCCTAATTGCATTAATAGGTAATCGAACTTGTCAATCCAAGAAATTCACCCGGAGACTCTTGTACACCCATTCCCTAGCCCTGAAGACCAAAATCCGCCTGCCTCATCATGCAGGCGGCGTGTTGATCACTTGATAGCCCTTAAGACGCCTATAAACACTGTTAATTTTGTATATTCTCATCCCTTTATGTTAGTGTATTGGCTTGACAAAGAAATACTGAGAACACGTGTTCGCCAACTGGAATTTTCAAATTCGGATTTACTACATTATTGCGGGTATCACTGTTTATCACAAATTACTACTGGCAGAAGAGGTGGTGAGGGCTTCGCTTTACATTCAACCAACTAACTGTTTGAATTTCGTCTACGCAGCCTGGAACTTTGATATTATTGGGTGATGACGCCAAATAGGCCAGAAATACACATTTTACTATATATATCTAACGATTACTGGTTGCTAGCCATCGTGGGACCTCCTGTATGAAGTGCTACGGACACTGACCCTCATGAAGAAGCCCAAATGCTCATTCGAGTGCTGGGGTCAGGGTATATAGATGCCGACCGCTCTCAAGCTGCTACCCCAGAAGATTGGTGTTTTTTTGGTTCCAGAGGCCGAAAGCATGTGAATAGCTGCAGAACACAATCATAACCAGTGCGGTGCAATTTTTTATATTTCGACGAATCGGGAAGCATTTTGACAAGAAGATACGCTGCGATTCAATAAGTTTTGGTCAATAGGTACCTCGGGCACAGCAAACTAAGTTATCTTTCAGCATTCAGTCCCTCATTTTGCCTTCCGTGGCGCAAAACAAGTAGAATGTCCTTGCCGACAAAGACATGAGGGATTGGAATGGCCATTTCGAGTTTATTGGCCTTCGTCAGCCAGTCATATACGACCCCGAAGTGTGGAACACCTGGTGCTCGATCCTGCGACCTGTTGGTTTGAAGTCCAGCGCCACAAACCATTGAGCCACGGGCTCGTTGTCCTGTCGGTTGCGGTCGAGAACGTACAATGATAGAGGGGTGTATGCAACGGTAGAAGGGTGCTCACCGCCAGGTGGCACGATCAGGCCCCAGGTATTCCGCACTTCGGGGTTGGGTGTGACTGGCTGACGACGGGGAATATGCCAGAAATGATCTCTCCAGTCCCCCTTGCCCTTGTCAGTAGTGGCATCCGGACTTTATCATGCGCCGTTGTGTGGCTACTGGTTGGGCACAAAAGACAGCCCGTAAGACACAGCGAGACGAGTGAGTTCCGTACAATTGATTGGTGAGTGCGCCTCTAACATAGCGTAAAATAATTGATATGCGTCAAAAAGTGTGCTGAAAACACAAACGGACCAGAGAGAGAGAGGAATGCTTTATTTTGCAAATAACATTCAAAACTTTCTGCAAAATCTGTTCTTTAGTACACAGTGATTACCATAGGGATTAACAGGTATTGGACAGGTGGACATAATTATATATGAAAAAAGGACTTTAAGGTGCAAGATCCAGTTTATCTTTTGTTTTTCAGCATCTTTGCCAGTGAGATACCGGGCTAGAAATGGCAGTATGGAATGCTGATAAGCCGAAGTGCGACAAGAGATGTGGCGGAAACATCGACGGATGGGGCTTGAGGATTTCGCAGTCATTACCTGATCATGAAGGGGATGGACGGTGTCATTCAGAATTCGGTCAGCAAATTGCTCCACCGTATTGAAGTGTCGCTGCATGATGATATCAACTAAAATATGATAGAAAACACCAGCAGCAGAGGCGAGCATTCGAATGGCCAGATTTTAGCTCGACCTGCGCTACCTAGACTGTTGAGAGTTAGCGTCAGATATGTGCCCGGCTCAGACTGATGACGGCGAGGAAGTGAAAAAGACTCCGGAAGAGTCCTCTTCAGCATTTTAGCGCAGTTACTCAGTACGGACGATCTCACGTGCTTTGAAACTGTCATGATGTGCTGCAGGTCGTGGCTCAGAAGTCTTCCAACTGACTGGTTAAATTAGTCCTCTCAGGACAGAGCCAAGCTCGATAGGTCCTTCCCAATCTGGTCACCATGACATTCGTACTCGGATAGAATCCGAACCACCCTCTATGAGAATCCGGTCCATCGCCGACGATGGTGAAGCAGATGCTGTGCAAGTTCGCGTCAAGGGTCAGCCAGTGACATACAATAATTTAGTAAGAAAAGCTAAAGAAAATTCCGCGTTTCGTTTATCAAGATCAAATGAAGTGATGCTACGGACTAGGCCGCCTTCGCTATCTCGTGATCGAAGTTGATAAAACGTCAGGCAGCAAACGTCATTTTATAGGCCAGATAGAGCCGTTCTGGAGTCCTTAGCCTAGGTATTGTTTTCTGCTGTGAACAAAACTGATCATTACTAGACTCTCCCCCTATAAGACCGGGCTCTCGAACCCATCCGTGTTTTTACCTGGACATAATAAACTACTTACACAGTACGGATTCAACAAATTATACTTTCTGCGATTTTGGCTTAAAGGAGAAGCAACGACTCGTCATGATTAACGCTTCCCGGTCCAAGGGAAAAAAGTGCGCCGGACGTCTGAATAGTAAAAGTTTGAGAAGAATGCAAATTTTGCCGATTGGAGCGAACATGCGAGTTCCAGGAAGCAGTTCCGAAGACGTAGATGCGACATTTATGATTCGCACTCGAACCAATCATCAGTGACAGTTACAGATAAGAGTATTAGTGGCAGGAGGAGTGCAGTATTTATAGCACGTGAATGTACTCATTGCGCCACCATTACCCTTATCGTCGACTGCCTCTGATGATGGATTCCAATGAGAATCCGAAACGTCAGACCAGTAAATTTCTTAATCCAATGATCGTCATCGGAAGTGCAAACGCTATTGTCAAATCTGCAACCAGAAACGCACATTCACGACCTTCGAAATCTAGACGGGCAACCGGATTGTTGTTTCAAGTGCACTTGTTTATCCTTAGTGAATGACGGAAAGTTTATAGGCCTGTCAACCTGAGTGATCCTGAGGGAAATCACGTTAACAAGAGACGTGTCGGAAAATGAGCTAATTTTACCATATCCGTATTGGCCGTTTTGCACCTATAGCGTTGGAAGATAGTCAAATGCAACTTTGCGAAAAGAGAGAAAGATGGGGACTGTTGGTGAAGGGAAGGTTTTCGGTTTGGCTACCCTCAGCTGGGCGTGAAAATGGTTTTAAAATGTTGCGTGTCCGAGACTCCTTATCAACTGTCCCATCTTAGCTGGCTGTCATAGGCGATACACCTTACTGGATTAGACAGGCCAGTGCACAGAATTAGGTAAGCTCATGAAGAAGATATGCAAATTCCACAAGCATAATTCTGATAGCATTTCTACCGCATTCGACTGACTAGTATTAAGAAAGTAAGAGTGGCCCACAGGAATAATGGGAAAAGGAATGAGTCTTGATCCGGTCCAGGGGTCATTTTAAGGAAAATGAATAAACTGGATGGCAAAAGTGGAAACAGCACCCACTTGACCATAAAAAGAGACAGCCAGCCTGTTGCGCAAGGAGAAGGAAGCCGCCTCGGCTTTCAAGCAGGCAAAAGGATGATCGTCATCAAAAGTCATCAAATACCTTCTGTCATCAGGGAAAGCGGTAGCCGCGGCCTCTAAATTGCCAGTTACATCTTTTCTGCTGTTTATTTGAAGTCCTACGTTATACAGCGTGACATAAACCTGTTGCCTTTCAGGAACATGTCTCTCGGGAGTTTGCTGAATAACGTTATTCTATCTGGGTTCCGTCAACAGTCAGTCCGACAACAGTGTTTATACGCGGAATCTCCGACTCATCGTTTAACAATCGCATAAATTTTTGATGTCCATAAGTTGCGGAGAGCGAAAGAATTTACTTTGGATTTCGTATAGTAGAATGCAGGATGCAACTGTCTTTTAACTGTATTTCTTAGAAGGTATATGAAGGAGAGAAAACCCTTCCAAGTTCCTTATGTCTTTGCTGCCGGAAAATGTCTTGCTCAATAACACCAGCGCCATAAGGACATCAGCCTTGCACACACACAGTAATATGCCAGAAAAGACAAGTCGCGCTAGGCCGACGTAAATCTGTTCGAAATATTCACACCATTCATGCTAAAACCTGTGTGAGGACAGAGCAAATGAGAGCAGTCATGCATTCCCACTGTACTCATTTGGGACTGTATGTAGAAAATGCTGGCGCAGTCACGCCGCGGAAGAGGAAGGACTGCATCAACTACGCGTGTGGGGGGCGATGGGTTTTGTGATACTGTGGTTAAATCATTGCATGTGAAAAAGACCACCACTGACATTTGAGGCGGAAACCAACACTATTTGTGGAAGAACTTGTTTAAAAGGAGAATGAACATTGCTCTCTCTACCGAAGTCTACCGCGGCGCGAACGCAAGAAGAATCTAGACGACACAGTGTGGGAATGGGGGCAGTGGCTGACGGTAGCGAAGTGTCTCTCTCTCTCTCATGTGCTTAATATCCTTCCTAAGCGCGACATTTAGCGCTTTTTAAAATAACGTTGGATTTGACATAGTAAAAAAAGGTATGAGTAAGAATCCCCCAGTCTCTTGGTCATCTCCCCTTCTGGAATCACCAGTGATGCTTCTGAACCTCTGCCAACCGTTGGAATCAGATGTTCAAAAGGCAATTTGGCGAGCATACGTCTGATTTCGATAAATTGCCTTCGGTCCTGTAAGTTTATATGACTATTGTAGTAACGAATTAAAAGATACGGGCAAGTAGATAATTATGCTGCAGCTCGGGATTGGGGAGAGGGAGAGTGAAATGCCATAATTTCAGTCATATGTGCTCGCTGTCACTTCGTCATCTATCACCCAAAACGTGGCACACGCAAGTAATGTCACAGTGAAGGGCTCAGAAAGACATATCACAGCCCACTTGGGGGTTACTTGCGCATTTATCATCAGTAGTATCGTCTTAAAGATACTTTCAGTATGTCTGTTCGAACGCTGCGAAGGCGATGTCCTCGTGGGCTGTACAGCCTAATGAAGGTAGCACGGTGTCTTCCATTTATAGTAAAAGCATGCTTGCGGGGTACCTGGCGCCCTCTTGCATCCCTCACTACCTTGTGCACGATGACGTAATTGACTCTTGTAAGCTGGAAGCCAAATCGGGCAGAGTAACTGAAGAAGCTAAGCAACCCGATGAACGCGTGACAGACTGGCTTTTCAAGGAAACAGGAAATGGGCGACTCTGATGCCGTCTGCATGAGACTGACATGCATGCCTCATTAAGGAGCCATTATGTCTTGTGTCTCTGTCGTCTGAGGATAACTAACGCCTCCTGGTAATTATCAGTCTTCAATGTCACGTTCCTTTGAGAGCCGTGATATTCCCAACGATGGACACCATCGGTCAGCATAATCGGTCTGTTGTGACGCAACAACTTCAGGTTTCCATTGTGTGGTGTCTATTGTGGAGGCATTTGACCAGATCTAAATGAACCATGTACAGTACACAATAGGCAACCAAGTAAGGGGTTTAGTGGTCTTAATTCAGCAATGTTCCCTGCCCAGGAATGTCCAAAGCGACACCTAAAAACTCGTTCTCATTGTATTTTATCAGAGTGCTCAACACTGCTGATGTCACAGTTTGGATTGAGATTTTGTGTCTAAGATTTGATGGGGCCGTTGTTTATGAGCGGTAATAACTACCTGGCATTGCTCAACAATGATTTTATACCAAGTTTTTAATTAGTGAGGTGTGATTTCATCAAAACGGCGCACCTCACCAGTACAGCAGTATTGCTCCCGACTGGCTTGATGAGCACTTTCTATGCAAGCGAGTTGAGCATCGTTCATCTGAGATTGCACTTTAAAAGCACTTTCTTTGGAGCACACAAAAAAACTAAGTCTGCGCTGGAACGCCCGGGATTATTCAGCTGCGTGTCGCAAGAATGCTGAATAACCCTTGTATAAAAAGCAAGCAAGATTTGTGCCGACATGTGAGCCACCCAGTTATCCATAGAATTTACAATTGCATTCAAGAAAGGAGTCAGACTTTCAATTAATTTGTCAGACTAGCTTAAATTTGACTTTTATTTAAAACACCTTTTGATTTAATAATGTATGACCTGCATATCGACAGATTTCATTATTTTTACTGCCCACTTACTTTTGACTTACGCGTTATTTTGAATTCTGATCTTGCTAAACGCATAGTGGCAAATTTTGAGATGGAATCGGTGCCTACGTTTCGCTGCAGAATTTTCGAACACAAGACTAAAAGTGGATAGTTGGAGTCCGACTGTCTGTTATTGGCCTGATTAGTTGGTGAGGTTTCCCTTGGTATACTACAGCTTTAAAGAAGGCTTTGCAACTGAAGAGTGGAAAATATCCCATTGGAGAGAAGCATGATTCCCGTTATCGATATTAACGCATTTAAAATTCTTTAGGGTTTATAGGCACCTTAATTTGGGTAACTGCACTTTGCGGAAACCATATCTTCTGTTCTTGTACAAATGTGAGCGACTTTTTACAAATAGGTCTAGTAAAGAAATCTGTTTTCTTCGGCTTTTTATCAATAGGGCGTTCGGCAGCGGTATGGATACAAGGACGTTTTTCCCGATTTATTACATATGTGTGATCGAAAATTTCGCCTGTACCGATCAAACATTCAAAATTTCGAATAAATATGCTGTTTTTTTGTTTTGTTTCTTTAAAACACCAATTGATTTCAATTTTCTTCGCGTGGAGTCCAGTAATAGCCTCGGTGTTCCCAAGAGAGTACTGGTTGACTCCTCTGAAAATCAAATTCTCCCTTTGAATCTTGGATCGGGGTTTTCTAAGGCAAAACCGAGAATTCGACTACGGGGATCGTTCGTTGAAACTTGATAGTTGGCGCTATTGCCAGATTTAAAGCTGAAGTGTCAATTTCAACCAAATACTTTTGATAAAACTGCAGTAATAGGAAGTTTAACTTTTATTTTACTGGGGCGACAATCCAAACAACGATGTCGCCTTCGGCATAGAAACAACCATATAGTAATAATCAAAGGCTTGCATAAAAAGAAACAACTATTTTTCAAGCATTTAAACTCTGAAGCTAAACCGCATTTCATAGCGATTTCGCGGCCACAGAGAGATACATATAAATAGTAAATTTTCCTTCATTATTGCAGAAAAGATATCTCATTTTTGACAAACAGCATTTTAAATGGACGCCGCGTTGATTGTTATCTGTCACCTAGTTAATTCCTGACGAACTTTTTAAAACGCCATCACAATGTGCTGTCTAAAGCGTATTGCAATTTCATTAAAAACTTATTTCCTATTTTTGACGAGCGACGGGTGTTATTTGATTTTTTGGTTGAGCTAATCAACCTCAGTAAGGTGGAATAAAATCAATTTTAAAACTATTTAGATCCTACTAAAAGCTCTCTCACTTCGACATCCGTTCACCTTAGCAAAACCGGAAAATGAATCTGCCCTCAAAGTTAAGTTTTACGAAAATTAGTCCTCTGGCATAGGCAACGCCCAACGATTGACCCATCGACTGAACAAGCGCTCACTGAATTAGGGTATTCTGTTCTCTACGTGCGTTTAATCCTGTTTCAATGAGTGTCCCGGGCGTGACCTCAGACTCGTGATGTCCCCTTAATATCAGCTCAAGGATGAGGTAGCATGACCATATTTTTACGTCGTAGAGTTAGTCGAGCGAGGACATTTTGACATTGGGATCTTTTGTGCTGATTTGCAGTGACATTTGTGTCTGTCCAAAGCTGTCAACGAGTCATAGGGTGAGTACAATGAGCACTTGAGAAAACAGTATGCTGTTAATATAAAAGGACAAGCACCATAAAATATATTATATAAGTTCCAGATGTCTGTGTTGGCACATGGGGTGTTTTTGTCTGAACGCCTTACAGAAGGGAATCTGACAGACTTTTCACAGCCAACGTTTGCATGAGGTGAAGGTGCGTTGTGGTGATATCGGGCCTACGACTCGTTCTATAAATTTTATTGGACATTCGCACAATAGGTGAAATGAGGTACAAAACCTAGCAACCGAAATCTATGTGATCTCGGTCAGGCATCTTAGACGCTGGATATTCTGTGGATTCGCCTAACACTTTGCAAAAATATTCAGTGTCTCATGTATATGGTGCTTCAAAGTCATCTCAGCAAAAACAGGATGTAGGACCCAAAACTAACTTGAGCTAGCTCCTGGACCATGCTGTACGTTGAATGGCGGTAGAAGGCGTTTTACGGGTGGGGCAACACACAAGGCGGAGATCTAAAAGATGCAGAAAATAACAAATTTCAGCCGAAAGTCTTCTCGTACGCTGACATTTGGCAAAGAAAGTGTGCGCGATAATAGTAAAAATAAACACCGCAATTTTTAAAAGCTGCGGACTTTGAACGAAGTGCCACTGTTAAGTTTGCGTTTAGTCAGGATGAAAATAAATTTTTTTGAAAAAAATCGGAACGGTAAGTAATGAGTAATGTTTACAGTCATACTGAATTTTAGAGCATGTTTTGTGGTTGTCATGTACTTACGGGCTCATCAGCCTATTGTTCCTGCCAGGTTTTCAAGGATGGTTGAAAATAAGGAAGAAAATCATCTTTATTTTTTGTCATGCCCCAGTCCGACCCCATGAACTAATTTGCATCCTTGCATTCGAGAACTTTAAATTAAAATAAGCGACTTAAGAAATCAATCTCCGCCTATCAGAAGGGCGGACTGTTGATTCGAGTAGGTACGATAAAACGAAATGGGAACCAAGATGCTAATTTTGGAAAAGCGGGTATTTATTATTTGGCAATATCTGTTTCTGCAGCCCCAACAGAGTGATACCGCATGGTTAACGTACTAAAATAATATTAGTTAACATGCATAACTTAGCCATACATCGGACTAGCAGGGGAAAGAGAACGCGAAGAGAGCTCGAGGCACGTGCAGGGTGGTGGCATGTACACACTATCCCCTAACACAGCCACCTGCTGAATTAAGAGGAACAGGACGAGGCAAAATCACAACTTGAAGGCCACGGAGGGAACTGCGCGGTAATTCGCAGTGAATGGTCACTGTGGTGGAACCAACAGAGTTCCACACGACTGAACAATTCCATTAGAAAGTCTACTTAGTAGCTTGTTGGACTAATATAATAAAGGGGGCTAAAGCAGAGCTCGAAGTATCCGAGGTTGGTGTATAAACACTCCTGTTCCCGTGGCTCAGTTATTCGATGGATTAAAATGGCAAGGAAGATGCAAATATGTGATATTTGCAAAGTCAGCACATTTGTATCTGGTGATTTTTTAGAAAGCTCATCATATGGTATCATTCAGGTGGGGACAGGCCGACTAAACGTCGCCGAGTATTCTCTAAAAAATCAGAATTTCAAGTCCCTATGGTCTTTCGTTATAAAAGCAGTAATAAAGCGTATTTGTAATTCATAGTTTTTGTGTGCATTTTGTAGATTAAACCGGTGCTTCTAAAACCCGTGCAAGTCTGAATAGGGTGAAAACCTGTTTTTTGAGACAGTGAGATAATACTTTGTTATGGAGAGTTATCGGACTAAACGTCAAGGCAACATTTCTTCGACAGAGTTCAGGGACTTAAACTGTGGTTAAATAAACCAGCTCCGCTTTCCTTCGCAGCAAAATGACGCATACATCGTGATAACATACCCGCATCACAAATACAGACGTCTTCTTCCAGTGTGACTATGCTGATCTTAGTGACATTCGAAGAATGTATACCGCTCGAATAACAAGTACCTTCTGAATTATCTTGCCCCAACGCCTCGTTTTCTATATTTTGCGTTCGAATGGAAACTTGAGAGAAGGAAATCTTATTGATTTAATCCTTCTTCCGTCAAAAATGTGGTCAGTTTAATTCCAGGATTCATGTTTCAGCCTTTCGACAGCATCGATCCATTGATTTTCTCTAATGAGCCTAATTCCAAGTGGGCTATTTTCTCTAGAATCCTACAAAGGTCAAAATTCACTTAAGTAGTAAATCGTACCGCAAGATTTCTTGATGTCTCCGCAAATCAGAAAACTTGAGGCAAAATCATTGGCAAAACATAAAATAACCCAGATGTAATATGTTTATGTCCGGATATAAGAACTCATTAACGTTTCGATCAGGCGAAGACGCTGCAAAAGTGAGGAAAACTAGCCCAGGAAACTATTTCGGGTTGATGAATATTAACTGTCCTTTTGTTCCAACAGTCGAAAAATAGAACTCATGCCCTTTTTGTAGAAAGGCAATTTGCGTAGTCAACGAAAGACGGGTAAATAAACTTTAAAATTATGTGGGCCCTTAGAGATTAAATAATTTCCCTGCTTGCCACAAGTATTATTGTATTTGATTAAAAGTGAAGAAACCATGATTCACTCAAACACTAGTAAAAATAATGTCCAGGTATATCACCCCCTTTCCTATATACAAATTCGTTTTCTTTCAACGAAATTCGTGCTTAAGGTGGCTGGGCTTACTGGCTAAAGCTAGTTTTGCCGACCGATCTTAGGATGTTAGGAAATCAGTCATAAATAGATCGCCTGACGCTGTTACGTTGGTTAAACATGAGGAACGCATGATCTAAAATTTAGAAAAAAACTTTATCGCGAGTATCTGTACTGGCAGGTACTTTAGGATTCTGGACTTTTGTATCTGCCTTACACTACATTTTCCAAGCCACGTAGTAACTCATTGGAAAGCGTGATCGTTTCGCTATTTTCTTCTCGAAGAAAGTGGAATTCGTTTTCCTTTCGGCTGTACACCATGTTAAACCATGATATCGGTGCAAAACAATTCTTTTCGGAGCATAACCTTCGTCTTCTTGAACGCAGACCTGTTTAAATAAAAAATACTTAATCGATCATCGCCAGATTTTTAATACAGGCAATTCACATGTTTACTGTGCAAAGCGAAAAATGGGATTTCATTACCGGATAACTGTTGCTTGAAGCAATTACTATATAGTTAGTTTCATGAAAGAATTCTTAGCTGGGAAGTAAAATACATCAGCTCTTTGCTTTGGACAAACTGTGTGCTGGCCGTGAAACATGACCGAACAATTGTTCCTTGTAATGTGTCTATGAGCCTTCCAAAATGATCTCCGTGAGGACAGATTTAAAAGTCGGTTATTTAAGCGTAAATAATACTGATAAGACACGAGTTGTTGCTTTTTTAATTTCCGAAGAGGTTTGCCGCGACCTTGAAGTATTTGAGAGTTGATTTCTAAAGGAAATACAAAACCACAGGTTCTAAATCGGATTGTCTGCGAGAAAACGGACGGGGGATGCTGGGAAACCCACTGTGCCATGCAACGGCAGAATATCGGACGGACACGCGTGTATGGGCTTTTAGTTAATATCCATTGCCGATAGAAGCGAAGAGACGAGTCCCAGGAAGTAGTCTTGATGAAGGAGACACGATCGCCGGGACAAGAGCTTTATTAGCCTGACGTTTCGGATTCCTACTCGAATCCATCATCAGAGACAAAAGAGCAGAAACAGGTGGTTTCTTCACAAGGGGCTGCGGTATTTATAGGATGCAGTAGCCGTGCTACCGCATACCTATGAACATTCACAGCTCCCCCCTCATAGGGATCGTCGCACTTGGTGTGATCATGGCTTGATGGCCGACATTCGAGTCGATAATTGCTGCAAGTTCATCACGTGCGTTGGATGTTAGCGTGATGATTGTTCAACCATCTGACGCACCGACCCCGGTGTTGGGAAAAGTGTTCACCTCTGCGCTCCCCGCATGGCTTGTAACTCTGCCTAGGCGAAGTTTTAGGACGCAGTATGGAATGGGAAGATCGTTGCACTTGTTGATGGACTGGGGGCCAGTAAACCACGATTCCAGTAGCTCCCGGCTCACGCGGTTGTCACCTATTGCGAAAACTTCAGCCTCATCGAATTTGAATGTGTGGCCGGATCTCGTCGAATGAGCCGCAATTTGAGAGCTGGCGTCATTTCTGCGCACCGCTGCCGCGTGTTTGGCCATTCTCGTTCGAAGCTGTCTTCCGGTTTCTCCGCCGTAGTGGTTTTGTTCGCAACTGCACCAGATCCGATAAACGACTCCAGACGTTTTTAGCCGTGACAGTGGGTCTTTCGGTTTCATGATCAGACGCCTGATGGTTGCCTCCGGTCTGTGTGCCACTGCAACCCCAAGTGGTGCGAGAAGGCGGCCGAGAGCTTCCGAAACGTTCTTGACATACAGAAGTGTCCGCCAAGATTTGGTGTCCGTGCGGTTAGGCCTTTCGTTCATTTTGCGTATGCACCGGTCGACGAAGTTGCGCGGGTAGCCATTGGCTTTGTAGACCCGTCGGAGTTATTGTAGTTCGGCAATCTTGTCTTCCGGCTCACTGCAGTGCGTTTTGACACGCCGATAGAGCGTCCTTACACAACTGCGTTTGTGACGTATTGGGTGGTTGCTGTTACAGTTCAGTGCTTGCATCGTATTTATCGCTTTCTTGAGCATTTTTGTTTTTAGTTCACCACAATATTTGCGGCATACGAGGACATTCAGGAAGGCCAGCTGGTCGCTAGCATGGTATCCTCTTACCCTGAGACAACGGTTATCAACATGCCAAATCATAACACAGTTTGTTTTAAACATTTTTTACACGATTGTTCGCTGTGGTAGAATAAAACTTTAGAATTGATGTTTTGAAGCTCTCGTGGACAATCGATAGCCGAGGGGACGAACTCCATTCACCTGGTTTATAAAAACAAGCGCAACCCAAAGGGATGGAAAAACCTACGGATGGGAAACAACTTGCGACACCGAATACAGTCTTTTTTGGAGGAAGTGCGAGTTGACGCATACTTCAATATTGCGGTCTTATTCTATATGTGATCTATTTAAATGAAAACCTAGAAGCTTAGGAAACCGTGATATATCTCCTTCATCGCGAATAACGTCGTAACACATCTTTACGCAACAATATATCGATTTTTCTGTGTCCCATGGCGGTTAAGCTAACACATTGTCAGTCAAATAACAACACGTGGACGCACGTATATGCGCCATATAAGAACTAAGAGCGCAGCAAATTCTCGACGTATAAATATTTTGGCCAAAACATAAAACTTCTGGTATGCAGAGTAGGCCAAAAACCCATTCAGCCGAAAAAATGGTCGTTGTAGGAAGAGCTAATTTAACAAAAATCAACAATGCCGTAAATATTCCCTAAGGGCAAGCTTGATTTCCGGTATACTGTTTGCCGATCTTTCCGTCTACTATGCACGCAGACAAAGCAACTCGATCTCGGCAGTTGGCGAAAAAATGCTGTTTGAAAAGAATATCAGTGAGGCTTTTCTTATCAGAACGTTCCCTGTGGACCAATTATTTCGCCAGACGGAGTCTCCTCAGGGCCTAGGGAAGAGAAAATGCGTTATTGGACCAAATGCCGACAAGAAAATCATAATGAAAGCAGTTTGCGACCGTCCGTTTTTCTTCCTGCTTGAAAATGCATCTACCGTCGTGGTGATGGCTAGAACCGGTCGGGTTAACCCTCGACGGAAAACTGACGTCTATCACCCACAATATTACTGTGTGTTCGGCCATTCGTATTCAAAAAACTCCTAAAGTTTCTTTGACGCAGATGCACGACCTTTATGTGCACAGACGCTTTTAGTCACCGTAGATGTTTTCTGTATTGTCAACAAGTATTTAAACATACATCTTGATAGTTGACTTATCTCTCAATGTAACTCAAAATCTGATTTAATACTGAAAAATTTCGAGCTGATTCTGGTTTTGGTCAGAACGAATGCACAAAAATAAGCTAGCAAAAAAAGCCGAAAAGGGGGTTTTATGACAATGTGCACTAAATGGAGACAACAAAACATTTGCAGATATTTCAGATATCGAAATTCAACATTTGGTATAAGGGGTATTTTATAAATCTACAAAATGCATGCTAATGGAAACAAATGCGTAAATAGACAAGCAAGAGAAAAGTGTAACTTTGAAATTCTGATAAGTTAATGTGCAACTGAAAATTTTCAATGCGTATTAGACTTAGTTAATCAGGAAAGCAGTCTAAAAGAACATTGTTAAATCGTGGATTTGAACGTTTCCGTTTTATAATTATGGTGGTTATAATTGTATATGGTCACTGCGAATTAAAATCATGTCTTAATAAGAGAGCAATAGGAGGAGTAGCGTATTTGATATGTCTAAAGGCCAGAAGACAGCCGCACAGTCATTAGATGCAAGTTCAATCTATGTGTATTCTCTCCGAAGTGATAATCTTTCTGCATTTAGGTTACTTAATGTCTTATAGCTTAAATGGCGTCCGCTAGTCTGAAATAAGGATTAAAATACTGTTGAAATTACATGTTTTCGGCTTCAGCATTTAGTTGTCCAAAACGATGAATTGTGCGGATTTCCATATAAAATAAATTAGAATAAGACCACTGTAGTAAATATAACCCTTACAGCAAATGTCAGGTCATTCGTAAACCTGCTTTACCTCGAAGTCTAATTGTGTAAAAAAGCCTTTCTCGAAAGACACACGGAAAGAAAACACGCTCCCAACAGGACGAACAGTTGTATCGTAAGGAATGTGTTTGATACAGTTGCCTGATGATATATTTCGCAGCTGCGCATGCACATTTTTGCTTTTTTTTCCCGTATAACTTTAGGGGGAAAATTGGGACATTTCGCATTCATGTACCCCCGCTGACGACTATCAACGACCGATCTACCATAAAATCCTCTTCTCTGCATTATTTATAAATACTTTCGTTATGTTAGCCAAACTGTAGGCCCAAATAAACGTGTTTCCATGTAGCCAAAACATTGCCGTACCACATGGATGAAATGGAGTTTCGCAAAAGTGCACAAAAGCTTACATAAAACATGAACTGGCCACTCAGATGATAGCTGTTTTCCGGTCCTATGCGGGAAATTTTGTAGACATGGAAGGTAGAGGACTTCTTTTCGACTATATTTATGTCATTTAGACGCTGAATTGCACAAATATTTTCCACTCCGAACTTTTGAAACCGAAAAGGGTATGGGATTCCAAAAATAACGCAAATATTTAAATCTCGTCTTGCATCCTTTCTAATGAGACAGACACTCATTTTCTAATTAGCGAAGGTTGTTCCGGCAGACCATTTGCTCTACGTTTTCGCCCTTAAAGACAGAATCAATTGCTGACAAGGAATCCGCGGTATTTTGTTTCAGTGGAGGTTGCAGACGTGCAAAGTGGGATTGATTCCGCGAAAAATCGCATCATTTTCCTTATTAAACAAACGTGAAGGCGATTGTTTGACAAAAATTCACGGGCGTTTTGTTTCTGAGAGTCATAAGTGATCATCTACTACGGGGCAACGCAGAATGCTGAAACCTCACCGTTTTGTAGGCCATTTGATGGCCATTTTGTAGGCTGTTATCTAAGTTTGGTGCCGCCTCTGTGGGCAATTCCTTTTGGACCACTTTGCTTTATAGACCATTAGAACACTTTAAGACAGACCGAAACATCAAACGTGGTCATCTGGTTGTTCTCCAGCATCGCAAATTAGACATCCAGGATTACGTCACTGAGATGCTGTTCTATCGTCAGCACCCAATTCCATTAGAGGCCGGCACGGGTAATTTTACATATACTCAGACCAAACTATAGGCATACAGTGTCGGACAATCCGTGCTTCCAGCCTTTGCATGACCATATGGGCTGTGATTTAAGCAGTCAGTTAACCCACGGACATGTTTTCACCTACTCGATATCGTTTCATCCGTTATTCGACATGCTATTGAACTTAACCTTATGAGGTGATCATTTCTTTGTGTCCTATGCCATTTATTGCTGGGTTGTTGGTCACCGGATATGGTTTGGTGGTCTCGCCGGTCAGAATATGGCGAATAGAAGAAAAGATGGGCGTGACCTCTAGAGATACTACGATGCCGCCTGGCAGGAGAGCTAACTGCCTCAATATCTCCAAAAACTACGATGGGAGGCTAAATATACTAGATGAGATGGTACCAAAAAGACAGCGGAAATCGGAATGGCCAGTTCTGGCTTATGAGCCGCCATCAGCAAGCCATACCTAACCCGAAGTCCAATCATTTAGGATGGAGTTTGACACTCTCTCGTTGAGCCACGGGCCCGTTGTCCTGTCGGCCGTGATAGGTAATATAAATCATCGCCGACGAGCGCTCACCGATTAGGTTACGAAACGTGCGTCCTTGTCTCACTTTTTGTCAGTACCATCTGAATTACGTCTACTATTAGTCGCTGTGAGACTGCCTGCGAGGGTTCTAATATGAGCCACAAGGTCCAACGTAACGAGCGAGTTCCGTAACCTGATTGGTGAGCGTCAATCTTCTATAGCTAAGTATAGTGTCAGAATAATTACTCAAGAATTTAAGACCTAAAACAGTCACTTTGATAGTGTGGACTTTACAGTACCCCTGAATGATAAACTTGGCTCAGTGGAGCACCTTGTTTCTACCACTTATGGGAATCAATAAATCAACAGGCGGTTTGGCAGATCCTGAATAAATAATTCCGACGCAACTATAAACAACGAGGCTGCTTGGTGGGATTCGAACCCCTGACACCAAAAGAGAAGGTCTTACTACAGCCAACGCTTCAACCACCTGGACTACGCGGACCCAAGATAGTCGTCTGTTTAATCGCATGTGGGACCAGTTTCCCTCTCAACCTACTGCAACATCTGAAATCTACTAAAAAACCTGAAAAATTCGTAGGCCTGGTAGTCATCTGTTAGATTCTAGATGGATTGCTTACGAAATCCTGCTTGGGCCGCCGGCTTACCGTAACGTAATTTGTGGCCCGCATGTGATTTAAATCACGTCGCCTGGTGGGTCTTCGTAGCTTGGTTGTCTAGAGCGTTAACTGTACTAAAACCACGCCTTGTTGTCGTGGGTTCGAATTCCACCGAGTCGACAAGTTTTTCACAGTTGCATCAAAGTGAATCTCTTAAACGGTCATTTGCTCGATGGTATTTAGTTTACTTCTATCTTCAAAAAATGCGGCACTAGGTTCGGGTTCAACGTTTTCTGGATCCGACCCACCAGCGAGCTCTTGGCCATCTGAAGGCGGTCTGCCTTCTTGAACAGGTGGTGGAAAACACCTTGTCTAGGGGCAGGATAACCAGGTGTTCGGGGTCTTTAAGGTTCTTTACCGTGCAAGTCCGACCTTGCGACGTATAAAGCAGTGCCTTTGTCAAAATGGGAGGTGTCACTCAACAACCAACACGGTCCACTGCCTCGTCCATCACCTTTGTCTGAGAACCGAAGCAAACGGGAAACCTAACTCCTATGGCGACTTAAACTCTTAATAGACTCGTTTTCCACTCAAACAGAGAGTAAGTCCGAAGAACTAAATTGCTAAATGCCAAGTGTTACATTATCGTGAAAATAATTTACTAACCTAATTGTGTTGTTGAAAATTATTGGCCGCTCACAAAAACTTAACTCCCACAAATTCCAGCATTGTACAATTATAACTGATGGACCACGCGCTTGTACAACACATCAAAGCAAACGAGTCGACATGCCGGCTACTCTACCTAGACGAAGCATTAGTTCCCCGTGTAGTATTTCCCCTTCTGTCGTTAAGTTTACCCATTTGAAGAATATTAACCAAGTCAGCCATTACAACCGTCTGGCTAGTCTGTTTTATGGTAATCAACCAATAACAGAGGTTCCGTTTTCCGCGACCCGGCATTCAAAACATAAAATTGATGAAGTTACTCATATCGTTCAAATTGCCAGCGCCATAATTAAAAAGTCACGGACATTTCCGACTAGGCAGCCGTTCACAGGGAGCACTAACAATACAAAGGACCTGTAAAAAGGCCGCCGCCAGAGACCTCATGTCGAACGTCCGTAAGAATCAACTGAACAAAGCGCTTATTCTTTTCTGAAACGGTTAAGTAAAGTCGTATTCGGGACACAGGTAGTAGGTTCTGTTATTAGATATCGCCTATTCCACTGAATAATAATGTAATTTCCCCACGCAGGCGCTGTGTTCTTAAATCTCTGACACGCCCTTTGTGGTTCTTATCAATCCTCTACTTGAACCGGTCAATTATTCCGATGCTGTTCAAAATCCGTTTGACATTCACGCCCAAAGAACAACTATGTCAGTTTGTGTTAGAAATTTGAATTCCTTGGCGGGCTCGCAAACGGACGGACCCCGTTCGGGTCGACTGCAGATCTGTCGAGGCTTTCCTCATGGCGGCCTGCAAAGGCCAATTACGCATGAGCATAGCGACACGCGCAACCGAATCGGCCAATGGGAGATCTCATTTAGTGCCACGGGCCTCATCCACGTCAAGGGCCACGCCGGCAAGTCCTTCACCTAGACTTTCGCCAACATGTCAATCACGGGGGTGTCACAAGTCAGAGGCCGCCCCCCCCTCACAAAAAGAAGCCCATTGACATCTCTAATTGGCGTTAAGCCGGACAGGGAAAGTTCGCCTAGTTTGCACGCATGGCGGCTCACGCCGTCTGGTTGGTCGTCTTTGGTCGCCCTCCCCCCCAAAGGAGAAGAAATGAAGGCCTAATTGTTTCTCCTCATATATTCCACCCACTGGAGGCTTGATCACATTCACCATTAGTGAGCCCTCAAATGGACGACGGTAACGCAGAAACCTCCGTGGACCGGAAGCACACAAGGGTGAGTGCAACGAAACTCTGGATATTTTATTGCATAATATCATTTCTTCTTTAATTGCTCGCCGGCGAAATGGTTGCTTGGCCACAGTCGGTGTATAGTAATTTTAGTCTACAAACAGCAAATGTCACTTTGTCAGGTCACCACCATTGCGAATCACTAACAGATGTATTATCTATCCTTCAAATGATTTCTTAGAGAACAGATCCCACTTCCGTGGAGCGATTTATGATTTAGCATGACGCCTTAGTATCCGCTCCAGTGATTATTCTACAGGATTGTAATAGCAGTTTCACGATTATGTTTACAGTCTAGTGTACAGATGTCCACACGTCGAAAAGCCGGATGGATATTAAAACACGGTCAAGTGATAAACCAGAATAGAATCAACTCAGGTCACATCTAAATGCATTACTTGCTGATATCTTTCAAACTAATAATATTCCGCGCGTTAAAACAGATGTTTTAAGTTAATGCTGTCGGCAGAACACCACAATAAGATAAACGTGTACGCATTTGTCATAAAACAACTGCAACAAAACTGTCTAAAACAACTGTCAATAAAACTGCCTGCGACTGTCTATGATGATGGATTCGACTGAAAATCCGAAACGTCAGGCCAATAGCTATCTTGTTCCAGTGATCGCATCTTCGTCTTCTAAACAACTGTTTTTTGATAAATGTTTTGGAGGTTCTTTGCAGGCACTGGAAGTACTACATGTAAGCTGCTATAAGTTTCTAAAAAAAATTAAAAGACGTTGACCGTTGTTTTCTGATTTAATTCCTAAATGTCTCTACAAATGCCCCTCTTCCTGTGAAATAAATTTGTATTCTATTTCAATACATGATGGCGCGTTTACTGTCCCGGAATCGATGTCAGTGGGAACCGTTCTTATTTCGGTTTAGTGGTGAGGGAAGCTTATGCTAGTCTTCAACAGTCCAATCATATTTGCATGATCAATCGTTCATTTCCACCAGACAGAGCAGGATTTCATCTCCATTCTGTGTGTTGTGTCCAAAAGAACAATATCCTCCTCAAATTATCACATCTATATAACGTTTGTTTCAGTAATGCCAATGAGTTAGATGAGCTGACGCAGTCCGTTCGGAGGCAAAATTCCTGTAAAATAAAGACATATGCGTTTTCTAAAAAATTCTGTCTTCTACCACAGACCATTTACAGTGAAAACTGTTGGCAGGTTCCATTGCAAATAGCTACAAATATACGTCGTCCCTTCGCCTCCAGAAATGTGAAAATGTGTACACGCAGGATACTTCATTTTGCAGTCTACGTAGGCAGTTAGCTCAAATCGCAAAGTCCTGCCCGATATGCATGTATTTGTATGTGTATTTTTCAACCTTTAAAGCAGCAGATTTGAAAAAGTAGACGACTGGCCTATGGAGCCAACTTGCGCCGTACACGGAGTCAAAATCACCGTGCAAATCAAAACAACATGCTAGCTGGGAGGTTTGTGTGATAAAAAAAGAATGGGTGAAGACAACAAATTTGTTTTT
>CACRXP010000725.1:143393-213406 GCA_902702965.1 Spirometra erinaceieuropaei
TCCTTTTTTAAGTAGGCATACAGAAATGATAGTCTTCTTGCAGTTGCAATCCCGGAAATTTCGAAACTGCCAAATATAAACCGTTTTATAGAGGAAAACGTCAGCTTTATGCGTCGTATTCCAGAGTCTGTTAAGTGCTACCTTAGTAATACAAAGTGTCTAAAGAGCTCCAGTAAGTCAAGGAGAGTCGGTTTCTATTAGTATTCGTTTAAATCACCGTACGGCCCAAACGTTTAAAATTTAAATTATTTCGATCTGTTTAGTACTACCCAAAAATACTACATCTGGTCGCATACAATGATTGAAAAATAACTGCGTTTTGGATATCGTTCCCATCACACAGACTCTATTGGTAGAAACAATTGAAATTGAAATTTACGCAGTTAACTGGGAGTATGTTCTGTACAATATCAGCTCGCCAACATGCAGAAATAAGTATTGAATGATTTTCTCCACTAAGAAATTTCAGGACTCTGCCTCAGTCATCATGCCGCTCCTTGTTTTTCATGAGTTTCGGTCTCTGAAATGTACGGTTTTGGTGATCAAAGGAAATTTCTTTAGGATACAAAGTAAAACTGGACATTTAATCAGACAGTAATGTGCGTCGGCATAATGAATATACAGGGCCTTGCCAAATGCGCGCAAATCAACTTTAGATATCGGAGGAATGTGCCCTCAGTCACTATCAATATTTATGCGTTTATGTTCACAAAGAGTAATAATCTGACTAAAAATAATTGCCCAAAGGCTGTCAAGAGTAACCAGTATTGGCCGCAAATACTTCACTATCTTAGGCGAGTAGTTGTTAGATCATTTTGCGCCTGTGATGGCTTATTCACTCTCATAATACTGACAAATGGGAAACTAGCACAAAGTATCGTTAGCAAAGAAAGGAAAAATTTACGTTTCTTTTAGCAGTGTTTGCAAAATTGTCTGCATAATCCTGTAATAGCGGAGTCATGAGAACAATAATTTCTTGGACTCCCGAGTGGACACGCAGTAAATTAAAAAGTAAATTATCTTAATAGTATGATAATTTTTATGAGTACCCAGTCGACATTAGAGTAAGTCTTGTAGTTCAGGTTGCCGGTGCATGGTTTGTCCTCAAACACTACTCAATTCGCATTTAAGTCAAAATAAATCAATGTAATTATGATAAAGTATGTTCAATCTCTGACGACATATTAAAAATGCAAAGATAACGGAATAGACCGTGATTTTAAGCGAAATCATACAGAATAATCAGCCGTCTGTTGAAAGCAACCCACTGCAAACGTCCAGAGAATATATATACATACATGACTGGTTGCCAAAAAGATTGAACTCCACAACGCGTTCATTTAGTTTACCCTAAAACTCGTCTTCATTTTAAAGAAATTGCCGAACATCAATAAAAAGCAGGCTTAAAATACAATACCGAATTACTGTGTCCGATGCATGGCGCGTAGAAAGCATTTTCTTCCGTTTGACAAATGGGATGGGGTCGGAAGCGTGCGTGTAAGCGTCTGGAATTCGATCCGAGACTGTTGATAATTATGTAATTGCAAGTTAATAGCCCCGCCAATGAGACACAGTTCGTTGTCTAGCAGTGTACTCTCCGAAATATTTAATGTCGTAGGATAGACAATCCCAGGCCTTGTTACTCGAAATGTGTGCCCCCTCGCGCCTTACCCTGACAGGCACTTCCACGGCGACAATAATGAATGCAGAAAGGAAAATCGATACAGACGAGGGAAACTGATAAGATACGTTCTGGCCTATAAGCATGCATCAGCCACACTTAGCAGGTTACAGGTCTGAATGAATTAAGATTAGAAAGAGACGGCTTATGAGCCTAAAAAGGTCGCAACATTCTTCCTTATATCTGTGTGCATTTACTTCTTTATCCAGATTGAGATAAATACACATTCTAACAGTATTTCTCGTATTCTGTCGATGAAAGCTCTTGCGGTATTTATATATATCCTAATGAAAACCTTATGTGCTTTGTATACATCGGATTATAACTTGGTGTTTTCCATTAAACAGCGCGATCTACAGGTCCGAAATAAATATAAATAAAACAGACTGCACTATCTCGTTATGCCGTTTCAATGCATCAGTTCAACATGAAAAGACTCTACGTTTTTGGGATGTGTGATAAGGGTGCTACAATAGCAACCACATAAGACTAATGCAAGGCCCTTTTGTGTTATCTTCAAGTGTGATGAGTAGGTAAAACTCAAGATGGCTTAAACTAAGTTTGAAATTTCTTATAAAGTGTGGTCTTCGAGGGTTTTAAGTGGTGGTTTTTAGCCAATTGGCAGCATATTGACGTAAGAAATCCCCAATCTTATCCTGTGAAAGTGCCATGACACTAGGGTATGTGTTGTGTAATACATTCTGTCCCCTCGCGTTGGAGGGTAGATATTTCGAAGTAGCCTATTAGGCAGTTAAACCCTTACAATACAGACATGTTAATTTACAGAAATGTTCGAACTCTGCTTTCAAATTGCTGGCAGTTAAACAGCACAAATTACATGCGCGTTAAATCAAACGGCGTCTGTTCCTTTTATTTTACAACTTATCACGGAACATACTGTTGACGTACAAACTCATGAAATGTTAACCGAAATTCCGAAAATTACGTCTTAGAATTGTATATTTGTTAAGGGTATAATACGGTTTTAAAAGGCTTAATAATTAGGAGATGCGTTAGACGGTGAAACGTTTCTGAATTTATAAATACTGCTTCTAAACTTTAAAATATTGCGCAAACGCGTCGTGACATTTTAAGAATACTATATGGTCTTTTCTTACTACTGCATATAAATATGTGCTTTTCCGTACAGGGAAAGTATACAACGCGTATTTAAAAACATAACATTTAAACGGAGACGTGGGGAGAGGGCATGGAAGGGAAACGTAATAGTGAGCTGTGCCTTTTATTAAGTGTACATACTCCTGAAATGTCAACCGAAATTCTGAAATGCGATTTTCACTCGGAAAGATTACTTATGTGGGGTTTTAATACGTCACCGTGCAGAACGATCCTAAGGTATTTCAGTTACTTCGATGTGCGGCTTTGGAACAAACTTTTTTCGTGCCTGGAAAAGCTTATTCTGCAAAATAGACTACTTAAAAAGTATTATTTTTGCGTTGGTTTTGATGCCGTTATAAATTTAAATGTACTTCATGGAACGCATACATAAAATTTTCATTCGTTTAATTATTTTAGGAATAATTTGTGATTGATAACTTTATATTTAAAAGAGTAGTATAATTCGATTTTGAAAAAACCGACCCGCCATTACACTTTTATTCAGGGTTTCCAAGCTACAAGCTGTGTTCCCCATTTACTGAAATTTATAATAGTATACAAAATATCAAGAAAGGACCATGCAGGTTTCATAAAATTTACCGATGAAATTAAGTCATCTTGCAAGCTTTGCATGCAACATTAGTAAAGGCAGACACACGAAAGTTTGTGGAAGAACCCTGCACAGTCATACGAATGCTCACAATTAGAAACGTCTTAAAACCAAAATATGCCCTTCATTTAAGGGCAAAATTTAAAAAAGGCGTAATTTATTACCAAATCAGTATAGGAATAAATAATTTTATGCATTTTGTGTATGAAATTTATTTGAGTTTATAAGAGCGTCGAAAACCAAAGAGGAAAAATCGCAACACATAAGTAGTCACTTTTTAATGTGTAAGTTTGCTGGCGGCCAGAATAATTTGCACGCTAATTAAAGCTTACTACCCTGTTAAAGTAATATTTTCGAGTCAACATCATATTTCAGAACTTTTGTCAACAGCTGATGAGCTATTATATCTTTTATACATTGCGTTGCTGTACTACAATGTGGTGGGATGCGGCTACGAACACATGTTGGTCAAATTAGACCAGGGTGTTCTGAGGGCTTAGAGCAGCTCATTTTCCAATAAAACGAGTGAGTTAACCAACTGTATGACTGTCTCCTGGACTATCCCATGCAACCGCTATCGCGGGAAATTTAAAGTCCAAATCAGTATTTCGTAGATGATTCAAATGTTTGACTAACTTCCAACAGGCGCCCACTCACATACTGTTGCATCACAGTTGTTCTAGGGATTGAACGTTTCTTATATTAGTTGCATCTGTATGAATATGCGATCGGTCTTTCGACCAATACACCCTGCCCCATAGAAGGAAAAGGAGGTGAAGATATCCATTTAGGAGGTTAGATGAGCAGCCCAGCCTTAACCGGATTGTTCAATAAAACAAACGTACTGCCCGAGTTGGTCACGCACGTAATTTGGTATAGTTTCAGTGACGCTGTAAGCGGTCTCTGACCCTTTCCCCCAAAACAGCAATTCGAGATATAGCGGCTTTTTGGAGCCGTCAGCTCGTTCGTTTTTTGGTGGACTTAGTCGAGGATGCCATTTTTCTCGCTGGTTGTTTTTATGAAGTGAGGCCTGTTCTGCAGCATGCGTGGGGTGCATATTCTTCTACCTTGCTTATCTAGACAATGCACTATTCTTCGTTGAACAAATCAGTGCGGGTTAGTACTTTAACAGGCACATTTGTTAAATATCACTTCTTAAGATAAGGTCTTCCAAGCGCCCATTCATGTGTTTTTCCTCACTAATACGCAGACCACCAACTTCGGCAACAACTGTCATACTAATAAGAGATGATGCAGTCTAACGAATGCATAGTCCACGTTATGGAAAGCAGAAATAAAAATCAAAGGCTGGCAGGAACAGTTACGTACACTGTCTAGCAATTAAGTTGATTTTATATCTGATAGGACCAAACATGCAAGTTCCATGGATCAGTTCTGAAGAAGAAAATCCGATCATTGGCATAATAAACATATTAGCCTGACATTTCGGATTTGCACTCGAACCTCTCATCAAACAGAGTCGTAGATAAGTGTAATGGGGGCATGGCGACTGCAGTATTTGTAGTACGTAACTGCCATGTGACCACAATTAACAGCTCTCACAATAACCGCTGAATATCATGGTGGATACAATGATGGCTTGTCAGTCGGCGTCCAAATCGGTAATTTCTGCGATTTTATTATTCGTTTTGATGTTGGCGTGAGAGTTACTCAGCAAATTGACTCTGTCTTTTGGCTGGTAGACCTCCTTTGCCCTCTTCACGTGACTGATTCCCCTGCCCAGGGAAGGTCATAGCATCGATCTGGTATCATTCTCCCACTTATGTTACTTTTTGTCGTCCGCATAAATTTCCCTAGCATAAGGGTCACATCTGAGAAACCAACAGGATAAGATCATTTACCGCAGTTCGCAATATAAGTTACCTTGCAACGTCATAGTCACACAGATTTCCCCGCGTTGCGTTGACAAAAACTGTCTAGCTATCTATCAGCATACATCTCTGTGTGCTGTCTTTGTGGAGGCACTTGAAAGTCCCATCGTTTCATTTTGAAGCAATCGCCATGACCAGCAAAAACAAAACGAAAGCTCATTGCGCCTTCACACACCATCGCGGGCAGTGCTAACCAACATGCCAACCCAGAAGTTCGTCAATTAAGTTTGTCCCCACAGCTCGCCAAAGTTTTACTAACGGGAAGCTGTGACCGTCCATCTCCCCGGCCATCAGTCTAACTTTCATTTAACGGCTCCATTTAACCGTTTGTTTTCGTGTGTCTTGCATGCTTCTAAACGTCCTAATGCGGTAATTCAGTCTCTTTTTTTATTACCTGCGGAGATATTATTTCCACTAACCTAATATTTCATGTAAATTGACATTTATTGCCAAAGACTTTTAGTACTCTTAAAGAATCTGATCGAAATGCATCTCTTTGCTTTTGGTTTGGTCTTTTCAACGTAGTACTCGCAAACTACTTCATCGAAGCAACAGTTATCTATTATCTGAACACTCGCCAAGCCAATGTAATATCCAATATTTCTAAAATCCAAAAAGTCGTTCAGGCATTGATGGATATCACATTAAGCAGCATGCATCTGTGTTGAAAGCGGCCATGACAGCTTATGTTAATCGGATCAAGGTCGGGACGGTTAGTAGTATGAAGTAAAGCCTTCCGGCTAAACTATACTAAGCTAAGCAATCTAGCCAATGAGACTTGACGGTGAGAATCAATATGACTTTGCATAACAACTTCTGGAAAATGACTTTTTGCTCGTAGAATAGTTGTCAAAATGATGTAATCACAAATTGGAGCAATAGTCTGCGGCATCCCGTAGTTGTATAATTTTATTTGTTAGTATCTTTGCTGACCTGTCCTGGTGTATTTCGTTTTTGAAGAGATGAATTTAGCTGCGGATTATTTTGCAAGTAAGACCTGTAACACTTAGAATTGTAAATGTTTTCATTAAATAGCGTGAGACCACTAGCAGGTAAGTTACTTTAGGAAACCAAATGATGCATGGATTTTTAAAAAGTTAGTATAATAATAATGCCTACAGCTAAACCCTCCTTAAAGAAACTGATATTTTCATCCAGTTTTTGAATATGCAACGAGTGGTCGTCAACGTTTTGTCATCTGGCGGCTAGTTGCATTTTGAACTTCTTAAAACGAACGTTTTGTAAGAACTGGTTTTCGTCTATATTTCATTTAGAAACGCGAGGTGCAGTCATACAAAATATGTGCAATACGTCAGTATTCACATGTCCACTAATCTGTTCACTCAAAACCGTAGAACAGAGCCTTACAGATATCAACCATAAAGAAAATTACATCTCTGCAAAAAGTTACGTAGGTTGCTAAGTTTCCACCAACATAGACCAATTTGTATTTGAGAATGGAAAGGCATTCAATAGTGCAAATGTTTTGTTCATCTTACTTTGTCAAAGAGTACGATGTGCGTATACCTGCTAAGGGGATACCTTATCAGATGGTTATTCAATAGAGCAGACATTGCATCCCATGTAGTGCTAGTTAAACTTTAAAATATGTTTGCGATTCGAAAATATTGCTTAAGTACAAATATAATACCAAATATCGGGCAAAAAATCTGAACATTTTTCAGCTACACCGACGCGGGCTTTTCAACCACGTAACGACTGCTGCATTCGAAAAAACACAACGACTAGATAGCATGAAAATAATACTTTGATTTTTAGTGTCCTTATAAATTCAATTATGTTAAATGGAAAGTGTGCTTAAAAATGTCTTTTTATGGACTAAATTAAGATTACATTTCATTTTCACAACTTTTACCCATAGACTGAGACGCTTTTTATTTGAGAAAAATTTATTTGCGAGATTTTTCATATTAATGCTACTTATAATATATCCTCTGGTCCAAAGCCACCGTAAAACTTCCAATGTACTGAGAGTAATTTTGATATTTTTTAACGGGCTGCATACAGCATGCATTTTAGAAACTCCGAAAACGAGCGATATAACAGAGCGGGTTCAAAATTATTGAAGAGTCGATAAAAGTTTTAAAAGTCAGTACGTGCTCTCTTTATAAGGGAAATCGTTTTAAGAAGATGTACTTTTCCACCAGAATATACAGTATGTGGTCCATCCAGTGAAATGCCAATCGAAATTCGGAAATGCATTTTCGTTTCGAAAATATAAATTCAGAAGGGGTGTGGAACTAGTCCGTCTGCAACATAGTTCTATAATATATCACTTACGTCAAATTTAGCTTTTTGAATTAACTCTCTTTCGACTGCAGGCAAAAACTACGCTCTGTAAAAACTACCATTTATGTAGCATATATTTCTCTTATTGATTTTCAATTACAATTCTTGGAAAAATGCGTTAAAATATTTATTTTTTGCTCACTCGGTGGCCAATCACGTCTACTTGCAATTTTATACTCGAAGGTGGGACATAATTAGGTTTTAAAAAATACCGTGAAATGCTCATTCATAAGTCGTGATGGCCCTGTATTTGCCAATGGGACTTGTAAAGTTAATTATATAGATCAAATCCACTGATGTAATCCATTAACCCTCTATAATCCCTCTTTTATACCCTAGAGAAATGTGTGCTTTTCCGTACGGGAAAATATATGGGTTGTAGTCCGAAAACCATGAATCCAAGTGCATCGGTAAGATGGGGTCAAAATTATTGGGTAATTGGAAAAGTTGTTAAAACCAAAATATCTCCCTCCTTTGAGTAAAAGATTGAACGAAGATGTAATTTTCTACCGAATAAGTGAAATAACGAATATCTTTATGCATGTTTTCCATGGAATATAATTGAATTGTTAGGGACATTGCAAATAAACCAGGAAATGGCATGCTAATTATGTAATGATTTTTTGCGGAATATAATTCTTGCTTGCAGTCAAAAATACGTTCATTCAAAAGCCGGCACACTGCGGTACCTGGATAAATATGAAATTATTTGCAGGCTGACTAGTTTAACTAGCCCACTTAATTAATATTTTCGAAACGAAAACGCATTTCGAAATTTCGGTTGACATTTTATGAGTTAGCCAACCTACTGTATTTGTACATGTTTTATAACATATTATTCGATTAATAAGTGCAATGAAAATTGCTAAACTAAATTGCATGCAATGTATGCAGTCGTTTTTAGAATATGACTATTTCATACGGTCAAAAAGAGGCTTAGACATCAGCCGGCATTCTACTTTGGTTGCAAAATCCCGCGATTAGTCTACATGACAATCAATACCTCAACTCTACGTCAGTAATATCTTCTAGTCTAAAACATATTTAAGCATTTCTACTTATATGTCATAAAGTAGAAAATTAAATGAAGTTAGCTAACCAGAAAGTTTGTAATCGGTATGGCGCAGGACTCCAGTTATCTTTCCAAAAACTGAAGATCCTGTCAAAGTGGGATGGTGGTAAGTGGCACCCTTCACACCAACGAAGCCAAATATCATTTAACTAATAAAAAGCGTATTCGTCGTTAACGTTTGCTGCGGACGACTTTTTTGACAATAAACCTGTGTACTTAAGCGGGTCTTCAGTGTTTCCTCAGATGGCGATCCGCATGATAAATGACGAACACGCCCTGGCTACTTCGGTAGAGGCTTTCAGGCAGTAGCTTATTTCCAAGGCTTATTTTCCAAGACTCTTCTTCGAGAGTCAAGTGAAAACTAAAGCGATCCTTAAACATTCCCTACATCTCAATGACGGAATTACCTGGGGTTTTGGATGGATACGACATATATCCACCTAAAACTCATGTAGAGCAATTTTCTGCCCCTTCAAAGCTTGTTATATTTTTAAAACACTGTACTTTTCCAGGAGCGAACGTAAATACTTAGTATTTACTCTATGTTTTCTGTTAACTGAAGATTGCTGTTAGTTAAAAAAAGCATTACAATGGGTATATTTAAACCGGTTTTAAGTTGGTCAGTGGTTTTTCGGTAATATACATATAATCTATGAAATTATTTCCCTACTGTAGACAGGCATTTGAGAAACCGGGCCGCGGAATGCTTTGTGCCACCTACATTAAGATGGTCTAGATATTGTGGCTGTTTTGGTCGTTAACCTTAATTAAATGTTTGCTTTAAATTTGCAGGTGTCTCCCTCCACCACGTGTTTTTGCTCAGGCGCTTCAAAAAATAAAGCAATCCGAAAATACGAAAAATCGGCTAAGCGTTTGCCTGTCCATCAGGCCTCTAGTGATTGGCTTGTTTGAGTGTCCCTGGGAATCACAGGTAAATCCGCAACAGTTGCAACTTTATTGGCCCCCGACAAAATACATGATATTCGGACCTAACGTGCCTGAACCTCTTATATCAACTTCAAATGACAGCAGATACTCCGTTGCTATCTGGAAAATTGTGGACGTTATGCTAAATACTTTCCTCTAAAAGACCACCTGCACTGTGTTTTTTTCAAAGTTAGTCTGCATTTTGGAGGAGGGGTGCTTGTGGTTTCAAAGTTATCATTTTTTGGACCCAGTAAGCATGTATTGGACTGTTTGTTCAAACAAAGCGCCTACTCGTACATAAAACAAATGCCATGCGCAAGTTTGACGTGTTTGTTTAGAGATACAACTAAACACAGCTTCAAAATCTTTCCGTTCTTCAACCCATCAGTTTTTCTTTAAACAGAAAACAAGAATTAGTTAATGCCATACTAATATAATGACGGTTCCAACGTAGAATCATGTGCAAAATTGGCTACAATTGTGGACAGTTAATTTTTTTGCATCCAGCAAGTGCAGGTCATGTTTAGAATATATGCAACAACACATCTGCACGTGCCACGAACTGAAACTAACTTATTCATAGACTGAACAGCAACTGATAAATAAAAACCGCCTGCCCAAGTCTTCATCTCCATAACGAAATTTTTCTTGAACACGTAGTGATTTTGTAGTAATATTTCGATTTGGAGTCCAAGTACAGCACAATTGCGTCTTTTAAAATTGTACGTCAGTGGTCTATTAAACTGCTTCCATAACAATGCCTGTATGCATGCATTACTCCTTATCTAAGCTATATTCTATCTATTGATTTCCAAAACTCTAGGATTAAGTCTGACTTGCCGATAGTATCTCTAAGCAGAAGTCTGTGACAGACAGGGCACTCCTGCACATTCAAGAAGACAGTACAGGCCTACATATTTTCCAAGTCCGCGCTATGGCTTTTATGGCGCTCTAGAAGGCACGCAGATTAAGATAACGCTTCCGTGCATTACGGAAAACACATCGCGATTTCATCTGTATTCCACACAAAGACTAAATAGCCAGCAAACGAAACTAATGCTTCTGCGTAAAGTCAGCAAAACATATTTTGCTTTTTCCATTTTGTTTTTAAACGGACAGACCTCACACAGGACTATTCTCTCGCAGTCTGGTGGTTGAAAATTTATTTACATGCCACGATAGGCATCGTATCGAGTGCGCACATTATCTTCTTTTACGACAGTTCAACATTGCACTTTTAATGTTCCCACTCATTTTCAGAATATCTTTATTCGTGGGTGTTCCTTTACTTTTTATCATCCCCTAAAAAATTAATGAAACATAAGAGCACATTTTTGAATGACATAACAACACAGAGAGCGAAAAGTCACGCAGAAATGTGGATGGCAAAAAGGTGAATAATCAAATTCTAAAAATATTCTGATTAGGGGATTTTATTAAGACCGTGCAGTTTCCATTCCTACAGAATTGTGCCTTCCAGTTTACCACTACTGCTCATGAAATGTATACCATAGTCCGCATCCATTAAACAAATTTCATGAGCTTAATATGCTATCTTCTTAAAGTCACGGAAGAATATGATTTTTCTTACGCAGAACGCATGCACCTTGTAGGCTGAAATCCATAGCTGCTAATGAAACGGTTGATCAAGCTGCAAATTATTCGGGAATTAGAAAACGATTTAAGGCCTAATTGTTCACCTTCCTAGAATATTAAATATGAAGTCGACGTTTTTATCCATCAAACGGATGAAAGACAGAGTATTTGGCCTCTGTTTTCCATAAAATATGTTTGAATTTATAAGCTCATCGACAATTAGGTGAAAAAATACAGTGTGTTTAAATAATTTATTAAGCGAGTGCGGCTTGCACAGGCGATAGAAAAGCAGTGCACTCGAACGCCGACGTCCTACCAAATCCGAAATATTATAGGATTATGCTGCATACTAATCAATAGTTCAACCCTACCGATGTACGCATTCCTAACATAAAATGCATTTAAGAATTTTGGCCAGCACTACATGAGATCGTTTACTAGCTGTGCACAATATGGCTAGGATTGTGGTAGCAAGATTTCAGTTTTCGGTTAAAAACGATAAGGTTTTATTTATTGCTGAACCAGCAAATG
The DNA here is from genome assembly GCA_902702965.1 of Spirometra erinaceieuropaei. Taxonomy (NCBI): domain Eukaryota; kingdom Metazoa; phylum Platyhelminthes; class Cestoda; order Diphyllobothriidea; family Diphyllobothriidae; genus Spirometra; species Spirometra erinaceieuropaei. The sequence goes on from CACRXP010000725.1 coordinate 155,132, forward strand.
CGGATAATTGATGGATTCGCTAGTTTTTCGAAATCGCGCCTCAGTAGTCTCCACATTTACACCAACATGACAAGCAAAGGATGAGTTGGGAACGTCAGGCATGATTTGCGTGGTTTCCTTTCTCTCGCGCAAACTCGAGGAACCGACTGCCTGTCCACTGTCAGAAACTACATGATATTAATGACGTTCTACCTGTGTGCAAATCGTTCACATCTTCTATTTTCCTGATATTCCTGTAAGCGCTGATGGAAACCCGTCAATACCAGTTAGTCCGTACGTGATTTTGTTCCTAAGCTAGATTAATAGTCCTGTCATATGACTGAATGTTAATCTACTTAGGTGTTAGAAGTCAGCCAATGTTGTTTCTTCGACATTGCATCCGTGTGATACCAAATTTCTGGTGTCATATCTGTTTGCTACAAGCCACTGCAAAGAACATGTTATCTGCTCCAAACGGTAGTTCTGACTTGCCTTGTCTTCTTTTAATAACAGAACTCAGTAACTTCGTTACAGATTTATTTCACTGCAGATCCTGAACCGAAGTTGGCAATAAATCTCTTCAGCCTCTTAATCAGCTAAGACATTTATGCTCTGGCTTCGGGTAAATCAGTCGAATTCCAGCCTTATAAATAATTCAGATAGTTGAAATGGAAATTTCAGCAGACATAAATCAATTCCGGAATGATAGGCACGTGATGTTCACTAGCCGCAAAGAGGTAACAGTTTTATGCACATGTTAGGCGATTTAATTTTCCTGCAGTATGTGTACCAAGTAACATCTCAAACACATGTTTCCCCGAAATCGTGCAATTTTAGGACACAGTTGCGGGCGTTCCGTATGATATGCCAGAAGTGGCCACGTTAGTGTCTGAGAATAATCGAAGTTAGCATTTCAAAATTTTTTCATCTACTATAAAACCCGGGTGTTTAGCTGGATGACCACCCGATAAGCAGAAACCCACGGAGGTGTTTCATGGCACGACATATAAAGGGAAAACCCGTGCAATCCTCACTTCCGTTGTCAGTATGATTAATTTTGCAAAAGGATTGAAAATATACAGCTGTCCGGTGTGTGAAACAGCACTTAAATTGCAGGCTATATTTTTAATTTTTAAAACTAAACAAAATGAATCCGGGGCGTATTTTTCTTTTGCATGCGTGCTGTGCTAAGAGTTTCTTTAGCACAACGAATATGTTTTTAGTCTGTCTCATCATCGGATAAGTGTACGATTTTTGCGGTGCTTAATGTCTGTTCGCATCTATGCCAGTCCAACCGCAGACAAATAACGTGAATAGCATCCGTGTATACGAGCTTGCCGTCTGGCGGGCCACATTAATAAAAAGTTAGTTTCTTGTCAAGACTGCCTTTGGTAATGAAAGAATAATTCTCACATGCTAGGATTTTTATTTCGAATTATCGATAATGTTGCGCAGTAAAAGTAAGCAATATATGGAGTCGTAAATTACTAGACTTACGAATAATGATTTTAGTTCAATTTCAGTTTAAAAGAGGCGAAAGTATACGTAATAAATATATATGAACCACGATCATACAAATATTCTTTGTAATGCGTTCTAACGTGCGCTAAGAATAGCTTTAAAACATTGCATTACGACATCTCTTCATCACCACTTTATGGCCTTATGCTAGCGTTTCCCGTGTATTTTAGAGAAATGTTAGTTGGCATCGTGCTTATGACCTACAAGGCAGGATTCACTGTACCTCATAAAGTGTCTTCCAAAAATAAAAAATATTTGACCTATCAGACTCTTTTTGGGAAATCCTAGCATCTTATGAAGGTTGCATTGATGTTGCTTTAATGTTTTTTTCCTGTTCAAATGATCAGAATGTGTGCGGAAGCCAAACTATCCATATACAAAATTAGAGCCATGGCTATCTCGACGATTAGACATTCTTTCTGCTCACCTGCAAACGCAGAAGTGCAAATTATCTTTGTCAAATTTTGCTTGCTTAACAGGATTTGTCGCCTCAACCGTCAACAACTTGAGGAACATTTATTAAAAATTTACTCATTGACTAATAATTTGGGAAAATATTTCCCTCTAGTTAGTGAAGTTGAATGACATAAGACGGTTAGCGTTCAAAATAACGAACATTTTCCGTCGCTGACATGAATACGCGGAAAGGTTTCATTTTCTGAATAAGTCCAACTTAACAAAAATATTCATTTTACAAGCTGAAACCGCAGCTACCTTGACCATCAAATTTAGAAATTTACGCAATAATAACTCCTCTTTAGGAAACTGCAAACTTTTTTCGCTGTCCGAATTGTCAATGGGCATGACAAGCAAGTAAACGAATTGGGAATTTTGCATTCAGATTTAATAATTAATGGAGAATACGCGATGGGTGAAGGCAGTAAGAACTCGACAGTTAAGTATAAAAAGCTTGAAAACACTCGTATGTTCACATGCATAAATCCTGCTTGAGCGTTAAATTAATCGCTTAATAATAGTACTTTTCTTTAAACATAATTGCACTTTAGGTGGTGGACCTAAAGTAGCTGACCGAACTTATAAAACATAGGGTTGAAAATTGAGATGACCGATTGGTCAACAAAAACGCTGCCGTAATGCATATTTACTTAACCTTTTACACCACATTTCATTTTTGGGTACAGAGTATTCTAATGCATACTTTAATCGGTCAAGGTGTTCGCAAATCCTATCAGAATCCAGAATTTTCTTGTGAAATATTAAAATTTGTACATTTGCGTATGTTTTTCTAGATGAACTAAATGAACGCTTTTACGTGGTTGCACTAAAAATAACCTACTGCATCAGAAATCCTTTTCTTTATCGCTGTAAATGAAGAGGAAAGTTAGCCCTTAGGTTCTTTGAAAGAAACCAAACATTTAAGCGATTGACATAAAACAGATTTGAAAACATCTGTGCAGTGATGGGTAACACGGCAAAAAACCAATACGGGCGATCAGTTGTTTAAAAATTCTAATACTGCTGCCGATATCATGATGTATCGGCTGAAATTCTGCAATGCCTTTATGACTAAAAAGGATTACTTAATTGAGGTTGCAGCATTGATTAAAGCGTGTTATAATTCTATAGTATTTGAGACACACTATGATATCGGCGTTTAAATGCATTGTATGTTGACCTCCTCCAAAATTCAAGTCCGTAAAAATGACTGCTCAAGCAATATGTATTTTTCAAATTGATTATTACTGTTCTTAAAAACGAAGTAGTTTTTATAGAAAAAATGCATACTGTATGCTTTCCTTTGCTGGTTTTGGCGAATAACGCATTGCTTTTACAGGCGTTACCTTAAGAAAGGTTGTCCAGTGGTTAGTTCTTGTGACATTTTCAAGACCATGCGATGTCTATGCATAAGAAATTACTCACATAGGTCTACCAGTACATTTCATGAATGCACAATATAGACCGCATCAGTTGCAAAATTTTATCAACATCGTGTTTTATTTTCTTAAAGACATAATGAAATATTGAATTTTCTTACCGTTGATGAAAAGCTTGCCAGTATCAAAATTATTCGGGAATCGGGAAATTTTTTAAAACCTAAATTAGCATTTTCTTTGGTTATCGAATGTGAGGAAAATATGCATTCCTACCAGAAAATTAAAAGAATGCATATTTTTTGCGTATATTTTTGTAAGCTATATTTGAATTGTTTAAACCACCAAAATAAATGACATTTACGACCGTATGCTGTTTTTTACAGAAGGTCGAAAATAAGTGCATTCCCTAATAGCATGCTGGTGAGTCCGAGATAGTATAGAGCAATGCCTCACGGCAATCGTTATTACAGTCTCACCTAAGTAATTTTTCCTCATTTAAAGCACATGTCCGACTTTCGGCCATAATTTCATGACATCGGTCACTCACTGCATAATTAACAACTTTTTCTAGATTAGACCCTTCGTAGTATAGCAACTTTAAATTTTAAGCAATTGGCTTAATACTTAATATATATTACGCGAGTGGGCAATTAGTAAACAAAACGAAAACGCTGTTATGCATGTTAAAACTTAGTTTGGAGCCCAAATGTATACCAATGCGCCTAAAATTGCTTTAATAGGAAGAGAAAAGCGAGGTATCGTATTTGCAGCAGAAAACCACAAATGACATTTTATGGAAATGAGAAGATGGACAAAAATTCACGGTTTTGCCTTACCGCATTTTGGAAAAACCCTAAACTGCGTAGAAATTAGTCAGAAAAAATACCTTATTTAAGCCCTTTTTTAAAATGTTACTATCCAGAGATAATTTCCACATTAATAGAACAAACCATAATTGAATGACGTTGTAGCTGTCTAATATTCTTGTTGATGAGGATGCAAGTTTTAGTAAATTTACGACTTTGGTCCAAACGGCCACTTTTACTAGAGAATGCCGAGATCTCACCGCTAAGTAACTGCTTCCAAATGCATTTTATTATGGAGGTTTGAAAACATATTGCCAGAATCTAGCTATGCAGATAGTCAATTAAAAAGCTCAAAATCTTGATATATTCGCCGTTTTTTAAGGATGTTATACAGCTTAGCGTATTTTGGTACATAAGCTGTCAGAACGAAGTTAAGCTGCAGCATATTTCATTTCGAATACAGTAAGAAACCGATCGTATGAAATCTTATCCGAAATTCTAAACTAAACTTTTGATTCAGCAGGACTATCCCTCTGAGTTTGACATATCTATTATCTATTAATATATCTCCGTGAATTTTCAGACTTGCGAAATGATTGCTTTAGAATGCGCCTTTTGGACCTCCATCAGTAACCACGTTTGGCAAAAACCTACTTACGTTTAAGCATTTTCCCCATTGCTTTTCAGTGTTGTGGTGAATTCAAGTTATCCTGTGGAAAGCATGGACAGAGATGTTAGTTTCATATTCCTTTAGCAGAAAGTAAACATACCTTCAAAGCGCATTTCCGTAAGAAAATTATTTTGGTCTTGAAAGGTTTCTGACTACGATACTCTTGGGGAGCATCTAGTTTTCTTCTAAATACTATCGCATATGTTTATTTATTAGTGACCCTCTGGGAGTATACAAGACAGCCCACATCCGCTTTAACACTTCACGACATACATGCAATGCCTCTTTTTCTCACGTTGAAAATATACAGATTTTAGACAAAAACTTCAAAAGAAACTGCAACAGCAGTCGCGCCCGTACCCACGGACAGACATTAATGAGCAACGCGTTAACCACCGTGGTTCATCGCTATTTGAATTTCATTGCGTAAAGACGCCACCCAGACCCAGTTCATGCGATAATTAATCTCATCGCACTACCATCAAAGGCAAGGGATACTGGAATGGGCATTTAGTGCTTATTAACAGTCATCAGCCAGCCGTAGCCTACCTAAAAGAGTAGAACACCTGTGGTTCGATCCCGCGACCTGTTGGTTAAACGTCCAACGCCCTTAAATCATGAGCCACAGCCTCGGTGTCCTGTCGGTTGCGATCGGGAATATAAAATGGTGTAGGGGCGCTCTCCGAGCATTTTACGGAACTTACACGTCCGCTGTCCCGTCAAGGCCCTAAGACACACTGGAACGATTGGAGTCTATAAAAAACGATCGACGAACGCCCGATATTTATCAACCACTTCACTAACAAACAGCTAGTCATGTGTCTTAACCTCTGCTCGAATGTTAGATGTTCATGAACACCACTAACAAAGCTACTAACCTGCTGCCTAACGGATTCCTTATTCTGATCAAAATACAAAAGGTTAACTCACCTCAAACTTCCCTGTGTACATAATAGCTTGACTCTCGTTGCGCTATGGACCCCCTCACCGGACGGAACGAACCTATTTAGTTTATGAAGCTGATCGAATATGGTAGTGGACGCTTGCCGATCGCGTCACGGAAAACACATTTCTCGTTTTGCTTTGGGGGTCTCTTTCGGCCACGGCCAGCAGCCGCATAACAACTGATATCCTTGGCCTGCACTAGCTCAGTTTATTTAGTACCTTAGTAGAAGAAGGAAAAGGGAACTTGCCAGCGAGATATGATGGTGCTTTGTCCCTGTAATGCGGTGTGACGGGGTGCATATACAAGCATATGGAGCTGAACTTAGGTCAATGAAATTAGACGGCTAGAAGGAGCTACTTGTTGGACACAATATTCAGTTGACCTGTCATATGCATATCGCCTCTGTCATCACAAATATGTCATGGCATACAAACTTTGGGATCCTAGCTGGCAATTTAAAGATGCTTTGAAATGTTTGCTTGATGTATACTTCGTGTTCACTCCCAACCAAATGGTCCATATTTGTGCTAGACATGAACTTTTGCATGCTTTGATCAGGCCAGACCGAATAGTGCTCTTGCATCCTTTTGGGTAAATGCCTAACCGTTCACTCTGTACAACGTGCTCAAAAAAAAACAATAAAAAATGAAGATGCACGTTGGGGACTTGGGGAGCGGTTTATGCTTACATTTGCGAAGAGAAAGCGGAGTGCATAAGACATTTAGTCTATTTTTGGTGAGCAATAGTAGAGCTAAGGGGAAGTTTTATGAGCCCTCAGGCCCTGTGTCTTCCTTAACAGCAATTTTCTACTCACCTTGATGATGAATAATTAAATACGCAAGCATACCAAAGATAATTGTTCAACGCACATTTTCTAACATAATTGCAAAGTCCATATATGACGCAACAAATTGCCCGACTTAAAACAGACATTTTAAATAAACAATGCGAGATCTCGCAGGCAGCGTTTTGTCGCCGAGCAGTCGAAAATCTATGAATGCTGTGAAGTAGGTAAATGAGACTGCAATGGCCACTTCCTGTTTATATTACGCTTTCAGCGGATCAGACGACCATCACAATCAAGTGTTTAAAATATGATGGTACCAGTAAGATAAAATTACTTAATTCAACTCTAAGTGGCTTTTATAGCAACGCCATATGATTAGCGGTTAGCGTGCGCTACTCAATGACGCAAGGGCTAAATCGATCGATTTAGGTAGACACTAGGATGGAATAGAAATAAAATGGGCTTTAACTTAGTGGAAACAAAACGAAAGTTCCATTACCGAATAACATATGTAAATATCAAAGTTCGGAGCTCAGAGATGATAATTTGGGAGGGAGGAGTGAATCATAGGAGCAGTTTCCGTGACCTGCTGATGTCCCATACACCTGACTGGCTCATTATTGTCAAACGGAGTAAGGCATAAGTCAACAAGTGGTGTCAGTGGCGTGCCGAATTAGACGGCCTTGTGCTCATCAATGTTTTTGCCCTATCGGCCTGTTAGCATATGTTTAGCTGACATGAGAGCTGAGAGCTCTCATGCAGGTGGCCGGCCGAACCTCCATGTAAGCTGTTCGGTTAGCGACTGCTCCGTCTGGAGAATTCGTAGCAGGGGAGTAATTGTCTATTTTTCACAAACTCCATTTTACTGGCTTGGTATTGAGTAAATAACAATAAAGGGGCTTAGGACTCGTTTAAATGTCAAGTTCATCGTTGGTAGACTAGACATTTGAATACCTTGCCTTAATTTTTAATCGCTCTCTCTCCAATCTGCCTAAAATGGCCGATTCTAGCAAGTCAAAGTTATAAATAGTTACTCCAATGCCTATTGCAAAATTTTAATTCGGGTCTGCTCCTCGAGTTGTCTTTTTGTGCTCGCATAACCTCTGCGATTTCCGTCCGGTTTCTGCAGCGTTGTTTCAGCTCTCATTTTAATTTGCTTACTGTGCAATTATAGAGGTCTTGGTGAGTTGCTGACTGAAGTCGATTGAGTATGCCTATAATGGCGAACTGCTACAATTACAACGCGTACCATGGTCTCTGGTTATGTACGATAAAACTACCAGTCGTCTTCCCATTAACATCGGTTTCTTTTAAAATGAAGCGAGACCCCAAAACACAAACAATTCAGTCTATGAATAAACCTAATATTCAACAGAAAATAACGTACCCTTCCTTTTAGCCTGGTTGCCTGGTAATGATTAAATATACAAGCTCGAGCCCTTGCTACAACAGCATGTCTACTGACTTGATTTGGGTAGGGTCGTTAATTTTGTCGTTTACGTTAATGGTCAATATTTGACTTTAGTTAAATTTAAAGATTTGGAGTTACATTTAGAGTAAGTCTCAGGATTCCTTTTGCCAGTTACATAATGCAGTACCCCATCTCTAATCAATTCTCCAATTAATGACGTCCGAATGCATATTTTTCGCCATCTAATGTGTCTCAAATTCGCATATTTAGATTGACCGGTCTGTCTGGCGTCTCGTTATTCTGTTGAAACTAAATGTGGCGGAATATGAGTCGTGCAGTGCATTTCCCTGAATCCGTTGGCTTTCGCGAATATTTGCCTTGCAGTAAATAGTGCTGTTAATTTAATTTAATATTAAAGGAGTCTCTGAGATCTCTGTCCTCAGAAGGCTTGCATACTTATACCTTTTTAGTACTAAACGCAAATCCAACAAAGCGGCATTTTAAAACCATTTTAAATAATCTTCAAAAGCAATTCGTTTTCGCTTCAGTGACCAAAGATGGTCTTATTTTTGTAAATTTTTCTCTGGTTTCGGAATTACAAGGACTTGGCCTGTGGTCGTCGGCAAAAGCTTCAGACAAACACGCTTGCCGGCCTCTATCAAAGGATGTCCGCAATTAGCTTGTTTGCCCTCACATATTCGAACTCGTCATGATAAGCCAGTCCTGGCCAGACGCGTTATTTTCAGGTGCAGACATCGTCTGTCACTGCAGACTTTTTTGTCAGTGTCGAACTACGCATTATTTGTGTTGGACTAAATTATATTAAGAAAACTGCAAAATATGACTTATTAACGCAGTCTTTTCCGGTCTGTTTGCATGCATTGTCTTAGAGCTTACTCAGTATCATAGTGCATGCATGCATATGCATATTATAGTAAAACAGATTTTTGTTCATCAATATTTTTATTATATTTCCAAACACAATTCGGACATGTTGTCCAGTCCAAACCACTGAGGAATATCCCCGCGGTTTTTAAGTGTTGAAAATAGCCCAACTATTCAGATTATTAAATGCTTAGAAGGCATATCCATATGAAACTTGTATTCGCAAAAATGTAATTCTGATACATAAGGAGATATCGATATGCGTAAAGATTCCAGGTCCAGACATTGTATCGCGTCCGTCATCTCCCGAAGAAGACAAAGAGGAAGAGAGGGCGAATTCATGGACCATATTGTATTCGAACTGACGTTTCGGAAACTTCCTCGTTTCCATCATCAGAGTAGCGTAATTGTTGCACTTGTCGGTCCTGAGTTGTTCAGTCTTGCCGCTTGCCTCGTATTATAGCCGTGCTGGACGCACGAACTTTGACCTGCCTGTTTGCCGCTGACTGGCTTAGACCTCCCAGGGGCTGACCGCTGACAGGCCTGTGTGGCCTTTGTTCCCTTTGGTGTCGGCGTAATTGTGGCCAAATCAACGTGCCGCTTCGCCTCTCCCACGTCAGCCGGTGGACTGATCGGTCGTTGCTGTTCAGGTGAGCAGCATTCAGCTTCGCGGGCGCATCGGTGAGACAGTGTTCGGCTTTGGTCACATGACCTCTGACCCCCAATTCCGCTCTTTTCCGTAAGCGTTGACTCTCGGTCCCGCGTGCTCGTTTGCCTTACTGGTCGTGTCCGGACTGATCCGAGCCTTGTACGCAGCGCCTGGTAGGCGGGATGTAGATCTATAGCTCGGTTGAGTGCACCAGCCGAGGACTAACTTTCGAGCACCAGTCTGGCCATCTACTCATTGGCTCTGCCAATTACCCTCGCTTTCTCAAAGGCAAAATCGTGGTTCAGACTTCAAGAAGAAAATGATCAGGGTACTGATACGAGATTGCCACGCCCGCATCCACAAGTACCGCCAGATAATTGAACATCATTCGTTAACTTGCCAGTCGATCTTTACGGCACACGAGCTGGGGGTCCTCAAAGCATCAATTCTCGACAGCGCACGCCGTCACCGCAAGTTGCGTGCTGACCAGTTGTCCGGAAAATTTGAGAAAATAAGTCCGCCAAAGCAGCCGTCTACTGACGGTGCCTTCGTTCACAACTTATCCTCTCATCGTTTCACTCAGCAACAACTAGCCATTCTATCCTATGACGCGAAGTTCAACACAAGTTATGCTCGACCAGAAGACTTTATTGCATCCTTTGCATCGGCGATCCAGAAGTGTGAGGCAGGCGAGGAGTGCAAAAACGCCATGCGACAACAAGTGTCGACCTTACTCCTCCAACACAAACGCCAGATGACGATTTTTAAAGCAGAAGATCGAGAACTTCTGAAGATACGAAAAATGAAGGATATCGTCACCCTGCCCGCCGACAAGGGGCGCTCGACTGTCGTCATGGATAAGGCTGAGTACTGCACAAAACTAGGCAACCTCTTAATGGACAAGGAAGCTTATGTGCCATCGACCGTCAGCGAGTTTAAAAAGCTCGTAAACTGCATAAACAATACGATCGGCAAGCTGAGGAAGGCGGGAGCTCCTACGAGAAGGGAGGCGTTGGCCGCAAAAGCCAGTGATACCACGATGGCGCGCTTTTACGGCCTACCAAAGGTCCACAAGCAGGAGGTGCCGCTATGCCCCATCGTCTCCTTACGTGGTACTCCAAAGTTTGGGCTGTCAAAGTGGCTGTACCAATGACTTTGTTTCCTTACCAAGGATTCGGAGTGAACAGTGAAGTTGGCTGAAGAGTTCTTGACGCGCATCAAACATCTCGATGTGAAGGCAGATGAGGTGATGGTGTCATTTGACGTGATCTCATTATTCACCTCCGTCCCACCTGCGCTGGCTATTGACACTATTGATGACTTTCTCCGGGAAAAGTATGATGAAACCGACCAACAGCTCAAACGAGCACACATCATCGAGCTCCTAGAACTGTGTCTTAAGACCTTCTTTAAATTTAACGGCCAAGTCTACGAGCAAAAGAAGGGGACACCGATGGGCTCGCCTCTGTCTGCACTAATTGCCGAAGCAGTTTTGCAGAGACTCGAGCAGCAGGTCTTCAGCTCGTACCCCCCGAAGTTCTGGGCCAGATACCTCGACGACACGTTCGTTGTAATCAAGATGAGCGAGGTGAAGGCTTTCAAGGCATTGTTGAACTCCAACTTTCCCGATATTCAATTTACTATGGAAGAGGAAGTCAACAATCAGTTGCCCTTCCTGGACGTACAAGTTACGAGATTGACAGACGGGAAGATAAAGTTAACGGTTTACCGTAAGGCAACAAATACCAGGCGCATCCTCCACTTCCGAAGCAATCACCCTGTTGGTCATAAACGCCGTTGGGTCAGAACTCTCTTTCAACGTGTGCAAACACACTGTAGCGACGACAGTGGAAGGAAGTAGGAGATGAATCACTTACAGGCTCTTTTTAAAGCCAATGGCTACCCGAAGTCCTTCATACGCAATTGCCACAAAAGGCCACATTTTGAGCGGTCGAGTAGAGAAAAGCCCAAGTTCTGGCTCGCAATACCCTATGTGAAGAACGTATCAGAGGCAACGGCAAGAATCCTGAAACCTTTTCGTATTGGCGTGGCTCATAAACCAGAATGCACCATCAGGCAGCAAATCATGAAGCCTAAATACCCGCTACCAACAGCAGAACAGTCGGCGGTGTTCTAGAGCATACCATGCCTAAATTACAATGCGAGGTATGTTGGTGAAAAGGGAAACCGCCCCGGTACAAGATTGCACGAACACCAACTTGCAATCAACTGCAAGGACAAGCTGTCTTTGGTGTATGGTTACATAAGAGAACTGAACCACGATTTTGCCTTTGAGAAAGCGAGGGTAATTGGCAGAGCCAATGAGTAGATGGCCAGACTGGTGCTCGAAAGTTGGTCCTCGGCTGGTGCACTCAACCGAGCTATAGATCTACATCCCGCCTACCAGGCGCTGCGTACAAGGCTCGGATCAGTCCGGACACGACCAGTAAGGCAAACGAGCACGCGGGACCGAGAGTCAACGCTTACGGAAAAGAGCGGAATTGGGGGTCAGAGGTCATGTGACCAAAGCCGAACACTGTCTCACCGATGCGCCCGCGAAGCTGAATGCTGCTCACCTGAACAGCAACGACCGATCAGTCCACCGGCTGACGTGGGAGAGGCGAAGCGGCACGTTGATTTGGCCACAATTACGCCGACACCAAAGGGAACAAAGGCCACACAGGCCTGTCAGCGGTCAGCCCCTGGGAGGTCTAAGCCAGTCAGCGGCAAACAGGCAGGTCAAAGTTCGTGCGTCCAGCACGGCTATAATACGAGGCAAGCGGCAAGACTGAACAACTCAGGACCGACAAGTGCAACAATTACGCTACTCTGATGATGGAAACGAGGAAGTTTCCGAAACGTCAGTTCGAATACAATATGGTCCATGAATTCGCCCTCTCTTCTTCTTCGTCTTCTTCGGGAGATGATGAACGCGATATGGAGATATGAATCCAGTAAAAGTATAATGTTTGATCATAGGAGGGGAAGGATATTTGCTTGACTTCTCGACGTACCTTGTTATACTTATTGCAGACATGTGGACATGTATGCATGAACTATTTAGAATATTCGTACTATCTAACAATCCTGTCTAAAGTACCGTGTCACATTCCTTCCAACCAGAATCTCTCATAACCTGTCAGTAAGCGATTTCATGAAGTGTTTACGAACTTCTGACATGCGTTTTAATTAAAAAATCTATTGACATTTTGTTAGAAGTTTAATAATTGCGCGGTATACTTAAATGTTTTCTTTAGAGCATGGGCGTTCCTCTTGATTTTCATCTCCCTTAAATAGTCTAAATATATTTCTGCAAAAGACAAACAAAATATTTTTTGAGCCCCTTTTGCAGAATATTAAAATTTCTTTATTAGTAAGACAAATAAAGCAGAATAACATTTAACACAAAGCAATCAATGTTGAAACATGTCTTAGAAGTAGGACAGTTTTGGTCATATTTGTAGGCCATGCTAAGCGCGGAACCTAGCAATTAAGGGGAAGAATCCTAAAATACAGACTCGCATTGACCGTGCGTTTGCATAACGAAGACATCATTTTTATTTACTGCGCTCTCCGACAGTATTCACTATTAACTAATTTCGCGGATGATTGCAAACGTCTTTTGATTTTCCATGGGGAATTGCAAATGAAAATTAAAAAGCATTTGCTTATCCACGTTCCTCTCAGGCGGCTTTTGGGAACTCTCCCTTATTTTATTCCCATGGCATAAAATAAATACTAGAATATTTTCTAGAATGATCTAGTTTAGGAACAAAAACGATAACGCACACCTGAAGACTACTAAATGACTTAGAAGCATTTATTTGACTGAGCGTTTATTTGCGAATCCCATCTGGCCCGGAAAATATTTTTACTTAGGTTTTCCGCACACTCGTCGACTGTGCTAGCGAAGGCGTAGTTAAACAAAGGCGAGAAACAACTGAGTTTTATTCGTATTTTATGGCAGGTTTTCCGCCCCAAAACGTTCCGATTTCATCAGATCTTCAAAACTGTCAGCATTCTTATGAAGTCTGTTCTGTAAGAATTCCTGAAGAGCTGTTTGCAGAGCGCCCACTGCAAAACGCCAGTGCGTTGTTTTGTCGTTGGTGTTAAAACAATCATTTTATGCACTTTCAGCACTTTTCTGCCACGACATTTGTTTTGAGGCCCCTGAGCTTGCTTTCCTACGATCCATGCTTCTATTTCCATTTCGCGTCCAATGAAAAGTACATATAAGGACATCTATGTCTCCTTTCCTGGAGCGCGGAGACAATTCATTTAACTATTTATCATACTAGCGCTTCTCGGGTACTGAATATCTGTTGGATCTTACAATTAAATAGAAATCCCTTCGGAGATTTTAGCTGAAATGGGATACAAATAAGGGTCGCAAATGCTAATATGAGGACTATTTTGACCAGTCGTGCAATAAAAGACGGTAGCTTTTGCCTGTCTTGTGATTGGGCAAGTCGGTTTATAGGAATTCCAATCATGAATGCATGTGAGTTCAGGCAGGTGATGCATGGTTTGTCCGATTCTTCTCAACTACTTCAAACGGCTTGAGGCAAGTCACAAAATGGGACTCGTTATCACAAAATGGCTCATTATGGACGTCAGTTGTGGGGATATCTGAAGTGTAGATCCTTCTGCAGCATAAATAACAAGTCCGCCGATTTGTTTGCAAGGTAAGAGACTCTCATTGGACGATTGCTTAAATCTTTTTTTAAGCACTATTTTGCTTCCAATAAGTCCTGAAACTCAAGAAATAGCTGCAAATACAGCCAAAGTTTCAATGCCCCAAAGCTCGATGGCCACCAGATGTCTGACGATGTGTCAGGGCATTTGAATTAAATCTAGTGATATTATGATTGCGCAAAATTAACAGCGGTCTCATCTTTGCGGCCACCAGGAAAACTAGGTGTGGTCTCATGTTTAGTGGCCGCCAAAACTAAGCTGTCTGTTTGCCCGTACCGCACACGGTTTGCCCTAACACAATGAGACATGACTTCACACAAACAGGAAAGGGGTCTCTCAACTCCAAACTGAGTGAGAATGCCGTAGAGGTCAAGTTAGACGTTGGCCGTCCATCCTTAGACGAGGTTTTACCTATCCAGTCAATTGGCACCTTTTCCAGTCAAGACTTTGAGTTAACTTGGATAGCTTCAAACTGACTACGATTGATTGCATAGAGGACTGTTTTGTAAATAAATTGTGATTGCTACAAAATAAGCTCTCGTTGTGTGTACAGTGTAGAATGGACGGTAAAATTTGAACTATTTGCGATTAGTTTTCAATAATCAACCATGACAAATACCCATTTTGTTTTTCGCTATAATTGGCATCCTAAGACATTACGACGTTTACAAGTGGCGGAACTAAACAAAGCGTCGTTGTCTGATCAAATTTACATATGACTTTCAAAGATTATGAGTTTGTTCGGTTCTATAAACTGACTTAAATTTTGCCGCAAGCACAACATTCCAACGCTCTAAGCACCTGAGCTCAGGTGGTTAGAGCGTTGGCTGCGCTAAAGCCTTCCCCTTACTGCGTGGGCCCGAATCCCACCGAGGCGCCGAGTTTTCCACAGTTGGGTCAATATGAAGAAATCTTGGTTTCAAACCCGAACTATTTTTGATAAAAATCTATTAGTCCAAAGTTCTTCTTATTTAGAGAACCTTATCCGATCAATTTATGTAATATATTCGAACGTAAAATTGCATGATAGAATGTCCATAAATAATAACGTACACTTTACATGCAATTACCAGAAAATCGGGTCCGAACCTCAAGTCAAACTAACTTTTCATTTGTATATCGTCATCTGACAACGTCTGATAAGCTAAAAATGGTCATTTTAGTCTCCCTGGACTTTGCAGCTAATCTTGTTTAGCCTATACCTATATATAGAGGACATGGAGTTAAGTCTGTGACACCTGACTTTTATGGGTCAAACTTAAAATTTTAATGAATACTTAAGTCGTGGAAAATCAACTGCTGTACAATAACCACGTAATACCAATTCTTAAAAAGAATATTAGTGCCAATTATATGAAATATATATGCTTAATATAGTTTAGGGGACTGCAGACTAAAATACTAAAAGCCCGCACACATTTTACCCTGCGTGAAAATGGGCATTTCTTGATTATTCCACAGTAGTTTACTTTTTTCGACTCAAATGCCTATGACAATTTTGGATCATGACAAGAAGACTTAATTCCATGACCTTCCCCGAACAATCTCTGAAATTATTTACTTTTTATTCTCTAGAGTTTATATACCGTCAACTGCATAAAGAACGTTAGCGGACTCACTAAGGAGCCGAACCCGTCGCATTTGTGCCGCACAGTGGCAGCATATCGACGAAACACGCGTTTGGGCCCTCACCTAGTATTTATGTCGGGAGTGCTGTATAGCATTTTCATTATATATGTGTGTGTTGTCTGGGTAGGCTGCGAACTTAATTTTGCGAATTTCTCATAGTAGTTTTCAAAGCATAGCCAGTGTGCATTTACTTTGGAAAGTGTTTAATGTGTTTCACTGAAATCTAAAATAAATTCATACAAGGTATTCATGTCAATAACTGGCTCTGTGAATATAGCTGCTCTCCCTGCATCCGTGCATCGGACGTCAAAAAGCTTGTCCTGTCCTATCAAAAATGCTAAACTTTCCCAAATTATACAAGGTTGCTTGGACCTGGCGATCTTAAATATTTGCTACTATTACTGCTACTAATACTACTGATACTACCATTAATACTATTACTACAACTACTACCATTTCATATATATCACACAGACAGATTGCCCAGTTACAATATAATAGAATGTACTTTGAACTCTGCTTTCTACTTTGTGGACAGTCGCCTTACATATCTAGATAACTAAATCTGTCTAAGAAGTAGCACGTCATAAAATATAAAACATATATAAGAATGACATGTTCGATTGGTTCGAGGTATTTGTGAAAGCACCAGTCGTTTTAAATAAGTAAACCTAGGTTTTAGAGCATATAAGACCTGTCAATTTAAAAGCAAACTTAAGTTGTCCGCATAAAACTGAACTTGCTATCAGTCGCATAGAGAATTTGGAGTGACGCAAAATTTGGCGGATAGCAGAGAATCTATATTTTGCACATTAATCCCAACTTGGATTTTATAATAACTCCCTGATTTTATTCCATCATGCATTGTTTAAAATATAGGTAGTTTAGCAATGGGGGTTACGTAATTTTGGTGGCAAGGACATCAAAGGAATAAGTGTTATTATTCATTTTATTATATACCTATTACTTTACTACCTTGAGAACGCAACACTGGCTTATTTTGCCGCGGATTGTCTTTTCAACTTACTTTTTCCAAAATTAAAATTAAGAAGAGTTGCACCTTTAAGTTGGCTTTTTTAATTCCTGAAAAATAACCACAACGTTTTACAGCCACCTTTTGCTAGCAAAAAGTTCAAAATTGCTAAAACCGTTTGTCGCTTGCCGCTTTTGCTTCTAAATTACTTATGAGTAGAATATCGACTAGAAAAAGGGCAACTGTCGGAGCAACTAACACTTTGCCTAGACTTTTTTGATGAGTCTTTTTTACGCTTGCATGTAAATTATCGGCGAATTGTGGGGAAATCCGGTTCTTTTGATGAATGAACTGACTAAAGGCATTATGCTTGAACTGGAGTGCATGTAGTCATATATATTATAAAATTTAGATTTCTATAGTACAGAGAACATCCGGTTTTCTAAGGACAACCAGCTAACTTTCCTCCTACTTCATCAGCTTTAGGAGTATAGGAGACATATTTTCAAGGCCAGTAAGGTTTTCGTATTTTCACTCAAAGTTGCAACATTTTTTCTAACAGAAAACTCATGTAGTTGCGCCAATTTAATGCTGAACAGCTTTCACCTGAAAAATTGCCCAAATACAAAAAACATAAATTTTTGATCAAATCTGTAAACATCTGTACTGGAAAATTTGTTTACAAGCATAAACTGCATGCAAAAGAGAACTTTTAATTTGGCTTAAAGTGGCCGGATTTATGTGTTTGGAACCATACTGCATATAAAACTTGGCAAAGAGAAAATCCGGAATTTTGTGATCAGGATTTATAGAAGTCACGGAGAAAAGTGCGATGTTATAGCCCTTCAAGATCAACGAAAGCCGTACCGAACTGATGTAGCACTAGGCTAACTGTAGAAGATTGACATCGTGTTTCGAATCACTCTACGTTAATCAATTACACAGAAGATCTTAAAAGATGCTATTTTAATACCGTTTTCCACCAGACATAAGGACGACGACCGCCAATTTGGACAAGTTTCGTCTGCAACTTTTATGCGTTAGGTAACATACTGCATACAGAAAATGGCAAAGAGAAAAGCAAGACATTCGTGAGCAGAATTATGAAAAGGCATGGACACAAAGGCGGGCGCTAAATCCTTCCAAAAGCAATGACTGATGGTCATGACCACATGAGATCCCAGTTAGTACTAGGCGAAGTTAAAAAGTCTGGCATCGTATAAAGCATCAATACATGCCACAAAGTGGACACAAGGTCTAAAAAGCTGGAAATGCTTTACCAATTTACCTCCAGATATAAGGCAATCAACGGCGAATTTTGACAGGAGAGAATACTGCGTGTGATTTTGTCACTGCTAGTGAAAATCTGAAGCGAATAGGTTGCTGCACGGCAATAGGAAATAACGAGAACGAACGCCGAAACGCTCAGCAAGCCAAATGAATTCAACCTATATAACGATTGACCGCGAGCAAGTGTATTTTAAAACCGATAAAGGCAGATGTTCAGATTTCAAGTAATTGTCTATGTGCTTGCAAAAACTTGCGAAACCTCCGTCGAAGACTCTATACAGCATCCTGATATGCAAAAAATAGTCAGAACGGCGGCGCATAAGCTATCAATTGAGGCTGCCTGTGTACTTACGACCATATGATCGGGTTTACGTAACAAACACATAAAGAGTGCATTTTATGCTTTGTCAGTTAATCAGTCTTTGGCTATGGCAGACGCGGAACTTACAAGAAAATCTTCTGCGTGTCCAGAGCCTGTCTATGCAGTCTGATGGCAGTCGCTTTTACAGTTCCTAGTAAGTGCTGTCGCAGTTGTTTAGGGCAGTTAGCTGAGACCTTCTAAATCCTATGTAAGGCTTCGTTGGAGTCCACACGATGCCCAAAATCGACTATGTGTGTGAGGGTAGAGTTACGTATGCTCTTAGTTTTTCCTTCCCCCAGCCGGGCAGTTAAATCAGTATAATGTGCTTCAAAGGAGAAATTGAAGGAGTAAGTGCACTTGAAGGCGGTCAAAGATGGAAGCCTATCCCTAATGACTGCCCTCTGGTCAATGTGGTTGTTGAACACCCTCTCAAAAGTCAGACACACCTCCGGTCTCTAAAGGATGGCCTAAACCATGTCCTAGCGTGGTCGGAGGAAAATGGTCTCCTTATTAACAACCAAAATCTGTTCAGTGTATTTTTCGACTGCGGCCCTCTCCTACCCCTGATTCCTCTGACATTCTTCCTAACGAAGTATCCTCTTTCAGGTATTTCGGCGTTACTTTGTCCTTACATCTTTCATTTTCCCTCCATATTGAGTCCCTATTTATTAAAGTTCGTAAACTTCTTTACTGCATACGTCGTTTACGTTCCTACCACACACTTCAATCCTTAGTCTGGCGATTCATTGATGTCTGCATTCTTCCTCTTATCCTATACTGTTCTCCTGTCATTTTTCCTGCTTTGTTAAAAAAGGATCATTTAATTTTGAAACGAGTCCTCCGCATGCTCTCTTCTGCTGCTGGTGTTACTTATATTTTTTAGTTGACACTATCTTACAACGACACTTCAATGCGGTCAAGCAATTTGCTGGTCGAATTCTAGATGACGTTGCCCATCCCCTACATTCCGATCTTATGTCTGCTAAGTCTTCCCGCCCGATGCGCTGCAGTTTCCGACTTATATCCTGTCGCACATCGGCTCATCGAGCTTCTGTATTGCCATCCCTATCGCGCTATCTTACGTGCGAAGAGACAGAAATACAGAAACTAAGACTTGAACTATCCCCATAATAATCGTTTCTTTGCGTTTAACTTTGACTCTTGAATAATCTATTAACTTATTTACTGCCCACAGTGAATGGAGTCAATTTTTTTTGCTGAAAATTTTGCACATACGATTTCAAAATAAAGCGCATTCCTCTCTCTCCTCTCTTACATTTTCGTTTACCTCGTACCCCTATAAATGTACTGTTTCGGTAGGAATATATTGGAGGCACGCGCATGTTTGCCAAATGCTCTTCTAATCTGAAAGAATTAGGAGAACGACAGTCTCCCGCTTATCATTTACAAGCAGTTTAAACTATTAATGTCTCATACATGATTTCTCGTAACTAATTAAATGATAAATGTGGACATTTCACAAAAACGCAAAACAGCCATTAAAATTTCTTTTAAATTCTATGCATCTTGAAATTGTACTTAAATATGATGATATTTGATCCATGTTTTTGTGTCGGTTTGCGAGTTATTGAAAATCATTTTAAATTTTCGACACCGTTCATGAGTTAGGTTACCCGCTTGACCTACAGCGGGTAACCTAATTCATGAACGGTGTCGAAAATTTAAATTGATTTTCAATAACTCGCAAACCGACACAAAATCATGGATCAAATATCATCATATTTGAGTACAATTTTAAAATACATAGAATTTAAAAGAAATATTAATAGCTGTGTTGCGTTTTCGTGAAATGCCTACATTTTTAAAAAGCGAAAAATACTGTAAACGTCAAAATGGGCGTAATTAAGAAAACATTAATTTCAATTCCCGGAAGGTCATATTACGCAAAAATGCGTAAATGTGAAAGCAGAAAAAATAGCGTTTAAAATGGTATTTTCATAAAGTTTACATCTGTATTTCGTTTACGCATAAGTTTTGTTTTAGGGATGGCGGTTTCCAAAAAGCCTACAGCCTGAAAATTGATCTGAAAAGGCTTTCGGGAAATGAACGGTAATTTGAGTTTTCTGACAGGCAGAACAACAAAGGGAATGGAATATTGCCTGATTTTGCCGATTGGACGTCATAGCAACAAAAGATTTTATAAGGTCATGTGCTGCCAGGCCATCCGTAAACCTAAAAAGGTATGTGGAATTGAAACGCGAACTTGTAAACACCAAATTTCGTGTTTGTAAAGAGGGTATGTCTTCCTTTACATTAATTCGTATTTTTTGCTTTTCCCTGGGTTGCGTTTTGTTTCAGATCTGCCTTGAAATGTTGTCAAATACTGTACGAGTTTCAGCGTTTTCCCCGACCGCACACAAAGCAGATTCTGTATCATGCATCTGCTAAAACTTTAAAATGGACTGCTTATTAAAGGCATTTATCATAGTAACGAATGTTAAGTTGTCGTTTTTCATGTAGAACATCGTTTGTGTTACTTAATCAAGCATGAAACTTCATGGTTGCATAAAACAGCTGTCCACAACAAGCGTCAGCAACTAATATGCGTTTGGAGATTTGATGTACATTCCTTAATAAGTTGCCTCTTAAAGGAGTGTTTTAATACTGCACTCCATTGGCGGATCTCCGCGTAATTTCCATTTGTTTCCGGTGAGGCAAGGAAAGACTCAACACTTTTATTCGTTTCTTTCGTAATCTCAAACAATACTAATATTTTTTCACCCTTCACGTAAAAAAGCGTTTCCATTCTTTTTATTCTGCAGACATTTGCATTATTTGTGTCGTTTTGAGGCGCCGTTCTACGATTAGGAATTCAGGACGGAGTGACATATAAATACTGATATTTTGTTGAAATTGTTAATGCTTTGTTCTGAATTATGTATCTGTATATGCTAGCCTGCGCGATAGGTAATGTGTCGTATGAAAAGGAAAAGGCTCTTCAGAAAATCGGGTCATATTCGTAAATTTTCAATTCGGTGACACTGACTCGCCAGCATACGAAATGACCAGAGACAAAAGTGAGTTCGGCAAAATAGTTTGGCTAGCGCAATAGGACAGACAACGACAAACAGACAGCTGGTGCCTGAGAGGAGTGGGCACTGACTTATGTTAAGCTTTTGGGCTGGGGGAGGGAAGGGGAAACCGCTGGGGCTCCCTGTGTTGGAGGTGGAGAAGGAGCGGGGGAGTGCGAGTCAGCTGTGGTAATGTTGCCCCACCTGAAGTAAACCAACCCCAGCCCGTTGTAATAAAAGACCTGTGGTGATTGGGGTTTTTACAGGTGGGGTCGGGGAAAAACCAGGCGACGAGGTCAAGTAGTTGTATGCAAAAGCTATTGAGAGTGCGTGGTTGTACTTTAAATTGTTGAAAAATAGGTTCACTAAATCGCAACCCCAACTCTGACCCATAAACCTATCCCATTTCCCAAACCCCTGGCCCTAATCTCTAGCCCTAACCCCTGAGAATAGCCTTTAACCCTAACCCCAGCAGCATTGTGTCAGTTAGGTAGGGCTACATTGCCGTATCTTACGAATTGCAGACAAGTGGGAAAGCGGGTGGCTGGTCATTGATGCGGCGTGGGTTTACTGACAATGCACCGGTGTAAGAGAGCGTCATGTTTTAAAACTGGTGGTGGTCATTTCTGCGAAAACAAGTAGAATTTTCCAAACACCAAAACGTTTCAGACTATATAAACGAAAAATTGCTTGTGTGATCTATTACAGAACTTCAGATCACCTTACCGAATAGATCTGCTAATATGACCTCAAAAAGGAATATAACATCTCCTTCTCTAACAAAAGGCCCTCTGATAGCAGCTCAATTCTCAGGGTAACCATCAGAAGAAAAATCAATTTTCAAGTGCGGTAAGCTTTGTTCAGTAAAACATCTGAGTTTAAACTTGTCTTTTTACAAGAAAAAAAAACACGTTTGGATGCGCCAGTGCAGCCTAGGACAAAAGTGAGTATACTAAATGTTCCAAATTTTAAGGCCCGTCCATTTTTTGCTCACATTTATGAGCATTTTGCTCAGTAAAATTATCTAAGCACACTTTCTGCATATTTTCTTAAAGGAACTAGATGAGCGGGCAAAGTGGGCAACGTCTACGCCATCCAAAATCTCTCAGATTTAATGACGTAGGTAACGTACTGTACTTAAGTATGATGCGTAGGCGTTTTCTGCAATATGTTCATTTTAGTGAACATTCTACTGGGATATTGGCTAAGTAAAGATAACTTGTTCGCAAAAACCGATTTGCAAAACAAATCCAGCATTTCCATCGATTCTGTTTGTACGTTTGGTCACCGTTTGTACGTGAACTCATCACAGATTCCGCAAATATAATAATGTTACTTTTGAACTGATTATATTTTAGTGTTCTGGAGTCCTTTTTCAGAAAATGACATGAATAGTGAGATTTTATGATCGTAACGCAAAGGTGATCTCCATGGAGACAGTTCGCAAATGTGAATTCTAATATTGATGAAGCGCACTCCACAGGTTCGCATTTGCTCTGTAAATTTTGTCAAGGAAAAAGGGTTAAGATCAAAAATAAGACCAAAAAACTTGCACCCAGGCGAAATTTTGAGGCCGAATCTAAACTCTGGCGCTGACATTTTGGTTAAAAATTTTGGTTTAAAAAAAATGTTTCTCAGATAAAATTTAGCCTGCTCGTAAGTCCGCGATGCTTAAAATAAGCAAGCACTTTAATTGTAAACAATATTTTGAAAAAAATAAATTTGCAGATGCGGACAATTATATGCCTTAAACACTATACTAAACCCAGTCATAGTTTTTTACTTCATCACAAACTACTAACAAGCTCTATTCCAAATATTCAACAGGTAAACAGAAGGAAATTCATCCGTTGGATGTCCAATTTTCAGAATATAATGAGATACATCTTGTCCTTTTCCTCGTCTGTTTCATGTAATTTGTAAGGGAACCGGAGAAGGTGTTAACATTTTGAGGCGCGTATTTCGGATGCGTGTCTTATTTAAACCTTACAAAACTTGCCAATTTTTAAAATCAATTCGAATTTCGCAGGTATAGGGGTACGCAAAATAACTTTTGCGATGCTGTTTGTGTCTTTTCGTGCAGAAATTTACGGTTTCTGCCTGCGGCAGTTGTGCGCATGGACGGATATGTGGATAAACGGACAGTGTGGTTTTTTCTAGGAAAGGTTTTCTGGTTTTTTAAAAAAATGCGTGTTCGAATCAAAGACGGCTTCTGATGAGTGCTTTTACGTCCCACTTACTTAGTAAGTGAATATAAGGATGGTATATAGGTTTTGCTATAAGTCATTTTACGTCCGATATGTTTATGAATCATTGACCGGGTGCCGCAGATTATATGTGTCGCACGAGTCGACGCCTTTCCAAAAGAATATGAGAACACTTTCTCGCATTGTTGGCAAAAGGGGAACTGGCACCATTCTTGCGCACGCAGTGGATTCAGGGCATCGTATGAGACCCGCTGAAGAACTGATGGGGACTTATGAGGTCCACTCAAGCTACTCTAAGCTACTGGGCCAGCGCCTGTTTAAAACAGCAGAAACGGCCTCCATCACGTTATGAAAACCAATGTTGTGCGCACAGAAGAACCTCTTTTTTGGCTCCGCGCTTACGGTGGTCAATTGTTTACTAACTACATGACTCTTTGCGCCCCTCCGCTCTTGCCTGACTTTTATTTTAAAACTAACTTTACCGAATTTTTTCATGCACTATACCCCTTCCCATATAACTGTACTGGCCTGACGAAAAATTATCGAAAGCAACGTTCGCTCGATACTTTTTCTTTTGAATAAAACGATCGTCTCCGACACACTTAACCAAAAAGGTCTGGTTCCATGATTTTAAGTTTTATATTGCAAACAAAATCACTTTTTTGAAAGTGGCTGTTACTTAAATGTACAACAGGCACTTAGTTTAAAAGAAGCCAATACGTTGAAAATTATGTGGATAAAGTTAGGTCACATAAAGCCACAAGCACATGTAAATTAGCAAAAACTATCCGTGTTTTATAGTTAATATTGACGACACTAAAATGCCCACACGGAGTCCAAAGCACCTGCGTATCTTATTTTGCGGAAATTCCAGATCGTGTAATAACCTGACACTGCACAGTGATACTGCGCGCACTTGGACACGATGGTATGTCGTTGAAAACAAATTGCTGATCAACAGTTCGTTCTTGTGCTCGACAAATTTCCGCAGGGACACATTTTGATGTACTAGGTATATCAGATGACGAAAGTAATAACATATGTGGAAACGGGTTGTGAAGTCAATCTAACGCCGAAGTCTCAGACCTACCTCGGTCTGACGGTCAACCAGTTAACATTCAGACGGAGGCATTGCTAATTTTACGGCAATGACAGATTATGTTACCTCATTGTGCTAAAGCCTTCCCCTCACTGCTTGGGTTCGAATCCCACCGAGTTTACTCAATGTGAATTATTTAAAATCTACCAAATGATCTGTGTCTTGATAGTGTTTACAAAAGGGACCACACACGTGTACTATAAAAGAAATAAGTCAGGCGTCGGCGTTCGACAACAGAGGTTGTTCTTAAAAATCGAGGAAACAGAGCGTTTGTGTCCCTTCGTAGGCACAGCAAACCAGAAGGAACCCAGCGATCCTTGCATCACGCACAGTTTTGTGAGCATCAATAGTGTGCTAAACGTTTTAAATACTCTTCCGAAAAAAATTAGGTAAGTCACGACTTCAGCAATCGAAAACGAAGGGTAATGCAAGTAGACTAGGGTAACTAGGAAATCAAGACAAGCCAATGGGATCACAGTGAAGGGCAGTGAGAACATACAGTAGATGTGCTAACTCAGGAAATGTCAAACAAAATTTCGAAATGCGTTCTTTTTTCGAAAAGAAAAAATTAAGTAGTGGTGTAACACTAATCATGTTGCATCATACATCAATAATGAGCCAGTTACCTCAGGATGTCGGCTTTCGAAAGAATCAATTTTCGGCTGCATACAAGATCTACGTTTCGCAAAAAATGACTACTTAGGTGGTATGCATTTTTTTCTCATTGATGTTCGATGCCGTCGAAAATTCAATTATATTTAATGATAAGCATGCATAAAAATATTCATTCTTTTAATTATTCGATAGAAAATCACGTCTTCTTCCAATTTCATACTTAAAGAGGAGTATTATTTGGGTTTAAAAATTTTTTCTAATTTTGAGATTTTATAATACTGTTAAATGGCCGTTCATGAAACGTCATGTATCTGCATTTAAGAATGTGGCTTGTATAGTTAACAATATTGCTCAAATCCACTGCTTAATTTTATGAACCTCATATGGTCTCCTCTTAACACCGTAGAGAAATGCATGGTTTTCCGTACACGGAAAATATGCAGCTTGTAGTTTTGAAACCTTGAATGCAAGTGCAAAAACAGATCGGGTTCAAAATTATTCGGGAATTACAAAAGTTTTTAAAACCGAATTATACTCTTTTGAGTATGAAATTCGAAAGAAAATGTGATTTTTTACCATTAATTGAACGGAAGAATACATGTTTTCCATGAAATATAATTAAATTTTCAAGGGCATCAAAAATCAATTTGAAAATTGCATGCTAATTAAGTAGCCATTTTTTGCAGACTATAGATCTTTCATGCCGCCGAAAATAAGTTTTTTTGAAAGCCGACACCCCGAGGTAATTGAATCATTATAGATTTATGCTGAATCATGATTAGTTTAACAACACAACTTAATTTATCTTTTCGAAACGAGAACGCATTTCGAAATTTTGGTTGACATTTCATAAGTTAGCACTAAAGTTATACTAAAGTTATACTGTGCAAACTTTATTCATGCATTCATGTGAAAGTGTTCGATAACACAAAAAGAAAGACATCAGTTATGTAGCAATGGATTGATAAAAAGAAGAAGGTCTCTTCAAACAAATATAGTATTTACTGATGCGTACTAAGTACATAGGGGTCACACAACCTACTCTCGCCAAATTATGCCTAATATTTATTAACTGGGAATAGATAATTTAGCTTGGATCGGTAGTATTGAAAATGAGACTTTATTGCGTGTCCCGCTACATAACGAGCGTGGGTATAAAAGAAAGAACTGAAAGATAAAAGATGGCAAAGAGAACGTGCTAGGGCTTGGTTAAGTGCTATAAAACTTGTACGCATATCACACAAACAAAAGAACATTCCGCAATGCCTGGGTCTGTAGGACATTGTTTAAGTAAAACAACAACAATCCACACAACTCCCTACTGGTCTTGCATAGGATCAGAATAATTGCCGGAGGGCGTCACCTGCTGCCGTCATTTTAAGTGTGTGCGACTAATGTAAAGCTTATATTCTTTTGCTTTTGACGCAAAGTGTAAAATTTATGTGATTCGGACTGCATACAGACTGCAACGCTTGTATTAGATTGTCTATTAAATCTTTGTGATTCCAAGTTATCCAAGTTATCGATGACGCCAAATTTCACGAGAGCAACTTAAATAACAGAATATATATATATATTTAAATACTTAGACGAAAGTAATCATTTTTACCGAAAAAAATCAGCAAATATACCAGCCATTCCAGCATCTAGAGCCAATGAGCAGGTTTATGCACCGAAAGGGACGCAATATACAACACACTAATTTAAATGTCTACTGACATAACAAAAATGTTTCTTAGATAAGAAATGCAAACAACCATTCATTGTTTTGCCAATGAAAATTATACGAGACTTTATACACATGCGGTGTCTTAATTCCTCGAGAAATTAACTGCAAGACTGGAGTACATCAATATATTCTACGTCCACAGGCTCAAATCGAAATTTATTCATTTATGAATTGGGCCAAAGTCTATCAGCCACGGTGGGTAACTGCGTAAAATTAATTAATTGCCAACGGACAGTTAATAATATACTTTGGGGTAAGTTTATATCATACAAATAGCAAAGATACTAGCCAAAAGCCTATTTAAGCTTGTTTCCCTATCAACTGCCGCTGCATGTTATAAGTACGAGGGGTTCAGCCCGTCGGCGAATCCTCCAGCATGCCCCGTCGGCCTTTTTTGCAGACTCTCCAATGCAGAAGTTGCTGCTTTTTAACTTCGTAAACATAAGCTTTGTTTATGTAGTTATGTAGGTACGGATCCAAATATTTCTGGATAAATACTTGGGCTGTAGTCAATCAGCCACTTCTTTAAGTATGTTACCCGTTCTTGGTGAACGATTTTCTGAAGCTGCCTTTGTTTCACTTCCACTTTATTATTGTAAACCAGGATTTCTCTCTTGGACCATGCTTTTTTATGACCCAGTATCGGCCAGCGTCTGTTATTTTGTACGCTAAACCATATGATGAGCGTCTATGATCATGTTTAAAAAATCGTTTTGCTCCCTAAAAACAAAAAATTAAATACGAAAACTAAAATATTACCACTCTCTCCGGTCCATTTACAAATTATGTATTGGTAGGTAATAAAATAGTCATAAAGTATATCAGTCTAAAACGTAACCACAGTAGTGGACTTATTTTGTCCATGCATGCTACATATTTGGAAAATATCTAGAAAGTGCAAGTTTGACGACGAAAAAGTCTATTTTGAGGTTGTCATATAGGGTGGCGGAATATAATTGCGAATGTTTGCAAACTCGGTTTTTTAGATAGATCTTCTGCCATGAATCGTCTGCTTACCTTCAATAACTCTGACTTATATGCAGGCAAATTTTGATTTAAAAATCTTTCCTTAGCTAACCTACTCTACTCCAAATGCCTGCACTGCCGCAAGATCTGGTCTCAAACAGTCGTCACAATTTTACCAATTTTGATCTTTAGGTTTAGCAATGTAAACATTTAAATTTCAAGCCTGGCAAACTTACACTTTCAATTATTCATCGTCAATCCTATGCGTTAAAATATACGGCGGCGTAGGATTGCAAACTTCTGACTGTTTAACATTTTCTGCTTTATTCCCCGCAATATGGCTGCACAGGTCTAATGATAGTTAGTCGAAGCGTACTTTTGCCAGACAGACCTTTTTAAATTTCAATCTATGATAAAATTCACAGAGGTTATATACTGCATGGTCAAATGCCCTATTCTGGGGTGATGTTCATCAGTATGTGGAAGCAAAATTTGAAGCCAACTCCCGGAGACCAACTCAGTATTCTGATCATTATACTTTCTTTATTTAATTAATCCCCTGTACTAGAAATGGAAAAACGTGAATTATAATCACTTTAACAATGGCATCATCAAATATGAAGGAGTGTGTGGTTGGCGAACCTGCCAGTGGAAATGCTGATGTCGGTTCGCGTACTGGGTTTTTCGAGCAGGTTAGGGCTCGAAGGCCAATTTGGCTATGTTTTTCGCAGAATGTTCACTAAAAGGACAGTGTCATGCAAAACGTTTGCGCATCTTTTAGGCATGCCAAACAGGTATCCGCCGGTAAATTTAAACCTAAAATTGTTATATCCAGTGGCCACCGGTGGTGTTAGTTTGGGCTGCCCACAGATGCTATTACACAGACTCGCATAATCGAATTTTTTTTAAAATATTTTAAATTTAAATGTCTGGGAAACTGATTAAATTAAAGTTCATGAAGGACGCATATCTACATCCGAAAGTTCCATGCTATTTTTGGGCATAGGAGGATAAATAGGAATGTCGAGTGTGGTGTGCATGACACACCCAAAGAATCACCCTTAACCCCGTTGCCTGAAATTGCAATTATTTTAGCAAATTTCACAGAGTCTAAGCAACCGAGTTTTGCTTTGGCATAAGTCTGGCCTTTAAAAGCAGGAAGAGATAGACGAAGTTATAAAATATTTCAGAAGTACGCATTTTTCAATTAGTACCTTTTTTGAAACTTAACTTCCAAAAGAAAGAAAAATACAAGGAAAGAAAGCACAGGTTATTTACTTTGAAAGGTGACCAAATAAATTAGGCCTCTAGATGTCGCCTGCACTCCGACAAAACCACGGTTGTGCCAACCGAAGATTGCTGTCTCTAAACACGCTTACATTAGGAAGAATATGCTCATAAATCATTTAAAGTGAGCTTATTGCTCCCATAGGTATAGGTCACATTTTGGATTTTTAATGCATTTCTGGACTGCGATATATCGTCTTATGCACTCCAATGAATAAATGGACGATGACTTTTGACAGGATGTTTTCCTCGGCATGTTTTCAACTCAGTTGCCTAACCTAAATCACAGAATAAAAACAAAACTTTGCAATGGTTCCGCAGTGCACAACTCACTGGCAGTCAAAAGGAAGACTAAAATTATCATTTATGGTCTGCAATTTAATCAAAATGCTCTCTGTTCACTATCCGTCTGACCCTCCGCCAGCATAAAGGCAAGTAGAAAAAAAAGTAGAGTTAAATTAAGAATCACAAAATGAGATTTGAATTTTTTCTTAATGCTCATTAAGTAGGTGATTGCGATATTTGTTTTGCCGTTTGCTTCCTCCTGGCAGCTTCTTCGGGAGGAAGTCCTCCTTAAATGCTGATATATACTAATATGATGTCCTGAAGATTTTGAATGAGAGCAAGAGTTGGTCTCAATCAAAATGAAGTGATAAGTAAACTATTTAAGCGTAAGACGAAAGTCCTATTTTTCAGCCAACCTGTGAGTTATAATCGAGGAATAGAGTTCTTACCATTTAAATTACTAAATATTTGCAAAAACATCAGGCGGCACTGAAAATGAAAGCGTACATAATAATGCAAATGCCATCTAGTCCAAAAATATCACAGATAACCCTTGATGATAAGATTTTTAAAGGAAACATGACATGCAGAAGACAAGAGAAAGAGTTTTCCTTGCTGCGAAATTTTGACTGGAACATAAAGCTTACTGCTTGCATAGTCCTTTCTCCAAACTAAACGTTGCATGTTACCTCAAATGTTTGCTAATCATCCTTCCTCACAGCAAATGTGCACTTGTGTTTAGTATTTTACTGAATTTCTCGGAACGTTGCCTTCATTACTCGACACTAACGGTATAAAAACCATCACTTTTACACTTTCCCATCATTAGGTTTCATAGGAAATTTGAAAAACATTTCTGATTAAAATATATGGGTAAACTAAGCATCTTACCATTATGCCGGCGGGTGATTTCTAATGTCCAGCTGCTCATGGTTTGCGTAAAGGGGTGTGCTTTTGGTTTTATTTCCTTTAATATCGAGTTTTCTGCCCAAATAACAAAAATCTGGTTAACTTCATTAAATTTTCGTGTCCTGCATTTACACTTATAAGTATTTTAAAATTATTTATTAAATGAAAAGTCAAATTGGCGAACACGTGTTTTCAGTAACTCTTCATCAGGCCAAAACGGTTACAATGAAGTTTAAGTTATGCGAATTACATGACTTATAAATGATTCGGGACAATTAACATTAAATGCTCATTCTTGGGGCCTCCGCTGTTTTTCAAAATTTCTATTGTGTTCTTAAAATGCATTACGCAGTCCTTAAGGTTGGATAGAAGATAAAATATTTTTCCGATTATTTGTGGATGATAATCGCCTTCGCTTAACCCCAGTTAGTAATCGAATTCTGACAATGCCAATTTTTACGGTCTCAATTAGTCAGTCGCATTTTTATCTTAGTAGTGCCAACTACGTAAATGCAAACTAATATATTGGAATAGCTGAAGTATACAGATGTTCTGCCTAAAGTTAGCAGTGATTCTCGAGCAGATATTACGACGTCCAGCGCAAGTCAGAACGCAATAATCCATTCTGTTTAGAAATATTTTGTTCTTTCTTAATCCTCAACCCTTATTTTGGGATAGTTGTTTAGTGTGACGATTTCTATTAGCAGTTGATATTATTCTCCCCTTGATGACACGGAAGACTAAAATCAATCTTCATTAATTTCACAAAAAATGAAGTAACTTAATCATTTTTATGATGCAGCAATCAAATGAAGAGCTCTGTTTAGGATTAATCCACGGAATAATTTAATTGAAAATATATAAAGAACGTGCATTTTGTTTCTTGTTGTTTACATTCTGCGAAATTTGGCTACGTTACTTAAAACAAGGCAGAACTAATGCCGATGTTTTTAGTAATGTCGTTGCTAGAATACAATAGGCTTTGCATTCGTTTGGTAAAGAGCTGGAAAACCAGAATAATTTGCTGCAACATGGCAGCCCGGAATTTCAGCACGCCCGTTAACGTCTAGCTATCCCAATGAAATCACATTAAAATGCAAAGACAGTATGCATTATGATGAAGCGGCACTCAATGACCGTTTATACGGGCCATACGCTACCCGTTGTACCTTATGAGTTCTCTCTTGAGCCCAACCAGCAGTCGCACAACGACGAAGGATACTGACAGAATGGCATTACCACCGATGTGCGGCCGCCAGGTGGGATCGAGAGAGAGCCCGTACGGTACAACGGGACTAGTGTCGAACGTGAAAGTAATCAGTGAGCGCCCCTGTTGTTGTATATTTCCGATCGCAACTGACAAGCCAATGAGTCGTTCGATTTCTAACTAACAAATTGCGAACTCAAGCGCCAGTTAATCCACACTTCGGGATTGGATATGACTGGCTGACGACGGCTAATGAGCCAGAAATGGCCATCCTAATCTCCCTTATCTTTGTTAGCAATACCCTTTAGCAAATATTATACGTTCTATTTCTTTTTGAATGCTTATGCAATATCATTTGTTTACTGGAACGTACTAGTCAGTTTTCATAGTTCCAGGAAACATAGAACAAATATGATCTGTAGCCTTACACGTGAACGCCATTGCATCAGCCGATATTACCGACCACAACTCAAGAGTTGGTAGCAAAATACTCCACTAATTGACGCTCGATGTCCTGATTTAAAATTCTGGATCTTTAGAGTGGGAATTGGCTAAAATAAATTTCGACAAGTAATATGCCAGAAATTGTCATTGTGATCTCCACAGCTTTTGTCTCGTGTCTTTTCGGCACACATTACTGACAAATATGAAACGGCTCATGGTGCAACGCAATACTTTAGGCATGTTTTGTAATCTGATTTGTGAACATGTTTTTACCATCACGTCAGCCAATTTTAGATTATTGTCCTTGACGTACACAAATTACAGAGATAAAATAAATGGTTGCATACGCACGTGAGATACAAAGTGTTCAAATTCGAAGAGGTTATCCGCAACGATCCCGTCATGTAAAAATTCATCAACCGTTTGATATGACACAGTATTTCTGACAGACTATCATTTCCTCAGCAAATATTAAGTATTCAAAACCGGATGTGATATCACCAAATTGTCAGACCTATTTATTGGTTGACATAAACCAAATGATTTGCTTATTAAAGAGGCGTTTCCTCATTTGAGAACGACCCATTTTGTGGTTGCGCCATGGGGTGCCCAGGAATGCATAATAATAACAATGGGCAAGCGTTTTATTTTGCTTGAAATATCATTTTCTATGGAGAAATTTAAATAAAAGAAAAAATGACAATTTTCTCAGACTAGACAGTACAAGTTTAATGCATTGAACCATTTTTAAATCTCGTACTCTCCTCTACTACGGTGTAGAGTCATTAGGCAGCAATTTGCCGCCGACTAAGTTACCAGGCTAGTGAAATATAGGTAGATCGTCTGAACGAATTTGTTTTTTAAATACTTCTGCAAGACTAGAATGGGAATGAATTAATTTCCTAGTTCTCACGATTAAGCCCAAAAAACTTTGGTCGGCTCTTTTCCTTTATTTTTTTATTAACTGCCATCGGCTTTTTGACCGCGTAGGAAGGATCTCAAATCACCTTTCGACTAACCCCTGGTCGCGCAAGTGTTTTTCTGATTAAACTTTTTGACTTAATCTCCGTATTTTCTATCAGTGATATCCTGGTAAAAGTGGACGCTCGAAATCGAGGCACAATTAACCTGATCGTTCAAAACGAGCACTTCGCTGCACCGCTGCTAAAACGTCTGTATATGATTAAGTGATGCTTTACATGCCCATTTCTCAATAGGTTGACCACTAACTTATTCCCGTCACAAAAAATCATTCACAAGATATTCAGTCTTGGATAATTAGTAATGAATGTACGTTTCGTTAAATAGGGCACATACTAGCCTATCAGACTTTCATTCAGGAGTACAGAGCAGTGCAAAATTCTTTTCATAAATAATTTTTTGCTGTTACTTAGGCATGTCCTGGGACGTTCTCGTTGGTATATTGGGACTCGCACGTATTTTTTTAAAGTAGTAAAACCGTTCATGATAGTATTCATTGCCTAGAATTCCAGCAAAATAACCTTGTTCAGGCTGTGCGCTTACGGCTGTCAAGGTTCGAATCATTACATGCAACTCTCCGCGTCCATCTGCTTTTCCTCCGCACATGGCATAGCCTCTTAGAGCTCGCATCATATACTTACATTCTGTCTCCCTTTTAGGAGAGATACTAATCTACTTCCAGAATCACTGACATGTTTAGTTTGAAGCCGTTTATATATACGTATACAGTTCGGACACTAATTTATGCAAAAGCTTGCAAACCAGCCATATAAAAAAATAATTTTACTTTGAAAGTGTCATCTTGTATAATTTAGGGAAAAAGGCAAAGATACAGCAATTTAAGTTGAAACACACTGCAGCAAACCAGCCGACAAAAGAGTTGAACGACAATAACTTCATGACCTCTTTCTTACCAAAGGATAGCCCAGCTACCTCATCAGGCAAAGCAAGCGCCGAGTGTACAGACAACAAGAAGAACAACCTGAAGTCTGGAGGGCTTTTCCTTACATCAACGGAGTCTCCGAGGCGCTTTCACGACTGTTAAAACCCGCCAGGGTAAGCATTGCTTTTCGACACCGGACAACAACTCGTCGTCGTTTGATGCAACCCAGAGACATGCTGCTAACAACTGAAACCTCAGCCGTTGTCTAGCAAGTACGCTGTAACGATGGAGACTGCAAATATGTTGGGGAAGCCGGACGGAAATTGCAGACCCGCCTACATAAGCACAAACTGGCAACACGGAGACTAGACCCAAACTCACAGCTTGCAGCTCACATCGGGGAAACTTGTCACAGTTTCGATTTTCAAGAAGCAGCAGTCTTAGGCGGGGACACCTCAAGGACTGAGCGTCTCACACATGAGGCTTGGTACTCAGATGCCAACTCTGTCAACAGGCATCTAGACCTTGCTTCGGCATAGAAGGTCCTACGTTACTACGTACGCCGTGTCGAAAACAAGTCGGTCATACGGAGCCTTAGACTATCGAGCAAACACGGGCTGTCGACCAATTCACCCAAAAGGGAAACGCAAACGCCACTAACCCAAGTTAAAGTGATAACACACAATACAGGAGGCCACCAACAGTCACAGGTGACCACTAGTAGACCAAGGCAGCGAAAAAGAGGAAACTTTGACCAGCCCAATGCAAACTAATTCGGCTGTCCATTCAAAATTCTGATTGATTTTTCCACTAGACGCTTTGATAGTGAAGAGTCGCAGCGGCTGTTTAAAACGCCAGCCAAACAAGTCCGCGATCCGGTGAGCGCTTCAGTTTCCTAAGATCCTAACAGTGACCAAATTTTAAAAAACGTAAAACTTGGCGTTCTCGATCGTGATCATACGCAGCCTTTGTCCGTCTAATTGCCTCTTATCTGCACTCTATTTAAAAACTGTGTTTTGTCAGGAAAAGACTATCTTTAATGCACAGTTGTTCGAAACTGTATACTTAGTTCTCGTGCGATACCATTTCAAAGATTTTAATATCCTGACGTTTCATATTACATTTAAAACCTAAGTAAAGGGCGCTTAGTTAAAGGTAAACTGCGGACAAACAGGCAAAGATCGGTTTTGTCTCAATTTGCCTTGTGTCCGAGCATGTTTATCCAACAACACGCTTATAACACATTAATTTTCTGATAAACACTTTGAATTTATTCTTTCGAAATAAATCAAATCCATCTTTCTCATCCTCGGCTCCATTACGTTAGATCCTTAGACGTAAGCACACTTAAAAAATTTAAATAAAACGGCACACTAAAACATGAGTTTAAAATTGTTTGGGAGTGAATTGGTAACTTGAACCGTAGTTGCAAATAGGCGTTTACAATAGCAAAAAGGTAAAATGAGCCAATATGCTATTCGTGCGACAGAACAGATAACCGGTTCTGGGACTTTATCCTCTGGAATGGAAAACAGACGAATTATCGTAAACTGATGGTTATGAATGAACATATTTCATATATTTCGAAATTCCCCTGGTCAAATGTCCCAGTGGGATTCATTTGAATGTGCCTTGATTCACTAAATTGCTTTAAAGATATTTTAAAATCTTTATTTAGCAACAATGACTAAAACTAATACTATAATATAATGTCTTTGGACCTCAAAATTTTGTTTCGATATTATGAGGTTTCATCACATTTTGTAAAGCCCGCATATACGTTACATAATAAGGAAATGAAGGGACTATGGTTAGATCGTTGAACGACTCAAAAATACACGTCAAGATCTGATTTTCGTAAGAAACAAGCGGTCCGCTTGTATGCATTTCTATCAAAAATTTTCCAATTAGCATGGATTGTCGGATACAACAAATTCCCGGAAACCATTTGGTCAAAAAGAAGCAGATACATAACAAAATTAGCCCATATCGACTAAAATCATTAAAAAATTTGGAGGCAAGTCCACAGCAGAAAATAAATTGAGAATATGTAACGCGGTTCATATTAAGAAGCTGAGAGGTCGTTCAGTGTCCAATGTGTTTTCGTGACCTTTCGTCAGATGATCTGTTTCCGCGCCAACTCTTGAGCTTTTCCGCTAATACAGAAAATGTCTTATGATTAATGTCTAAACAATATGAGTTTTAAATTGTTCAGTTTAAATAAATTTGCATCATGTTTGTAGTGAAGTTGTAATAAGGGACGCAGTTTAGAGTGTAGTTACAAAGTAGCGTTCTGCGTTAATGAACAATAAGCTGTTTTAAGAAAAAGTAAATTCATTGGCAAGGTTAGTGCATCGAAATGCATTCGGTTGAGTTTAGGACAACCTAAAGTAATTAGTCACCGAAAAATCATTGCTTTAATTCAAAATCCCTATTTCGGCAATCGAAACAGTAAATCTACTGATTGCGGGTGAATTTTACAATTATCTATACTGCTTACTCTGCAATATTAAGTAACAAGGAAGTTCTAGCTGAACAAAATGGATGCCGCGTTTAGACATCCGGTTGAAGAGACATTGATCTTAACGCCTCTCGCCTATCCATTTAACCCTGGTCAGAGGGCTACAGTCATTTTTCTTTAAAAAGATATTATTTATTATTCCCGAGCATACACTATAGATCGGGAGAAAACACGACTAATGAATGCCAGCATGCGAACTGGCCACCTTTTCACGGCTGTCACTTATACTTGAGTTTCTGCAGATCGTGGCCCGGTGGCCCGGGGCCTGTGGCCCAGTGGTTAGGGACGTTTGACTTCCTACTTATAAGTCACGATTTCAAGCCTCGGGTGTTCCACAGTTCAGGGTTGGGTATGACTTGCTGACGACGGCTCATAAGCCAGAAATGACAATTCCCGTCCCCTTGTGTATGTTGGTAGTAACATACTGCCTATATCATGCTCCGCTATGCGACTGCTGGTTAAGATCCAGAGACATGGGGGTCCGTATGGCACAACGGAACAAGTGAGGTCTGTAAAAACGATTGATGTGCGCCCGTCTACCATTGAAAAGTTTCTTTTATGAATCGGACTTGCGATTTTGTCTCATAGATTTGAGTTAAGTCTAGTATTCCCGAGCTGCTGCTTCGATGTTACAACTGGCCTTTCTGCCCCTGTCAAACCTGTTCTTTCAAAGAGTTACTCTTAACCGCCATGCATTAATCGTGAGCAGAAGGGACAAGTTTTGTCTGAGTATGGGGTCCCGATAATCTGTTAGACTAAGGTTTACTAATTCCAAACGGCCTGTCTTTTTCTAACAATCACCTACCACTTCATGCTAAAGGAGAGACTGCTACGTTCCAAATTCTGATCATGGTGCACTCATGTGCATGGTTGAGAGGCACAGATGAATGCAACCCTTCACGTCTTATCCCAGAAGAATTATGATGGAGCATATTTTTCGATCAGGTTGGTGTAAGTGTGTCAAACAAGGCAACACAGGTCCGCATTTTCCTGCACAAATCAAATGCTACATACTAGAAAGTTTGATCAAGCCAAAGCGGTCTGTTCAGATAGTTACCTTATTAATGGTTCAACGCCTGTGGCATTTGAAAAGTATCGGAATATAAATGGAAAATCTCGTTCAGGTAAATGGACTGAATGCGCCCACAATCGGGCCAGAAACAGAACAGTCATTGAATTGTACACCGGTTTTACCTTCCCATCTTTTGTTTTCCTCTATATTATTTTAGACTAATATTGCATATGCTGGACAACGAGGGCTGCATGCTGACCTTGAAGTTTCCAACGGATTCTTGGGAAATACAAACTGATATGTATCTATTGGACGTTCCGTGTGAACTTAGGTGAAAAACGCAGTTGCGCCATTTTCTGTTGCCAGTAACTCCCGTTCTTTCGAAATTTGTAAATTTATGATTGGTTAAATATGCACTAGCAGCAATCTCTATTTCTGACTTGCTTAATGGTGCCCTTACCCGCCGAAATATTTCTGTCTTTTATGTGACCTTAACATGTGATCGCCCTCATTTTCAAAGATGCGAGACTATCGAATATACTGCAGCAGGGAAAATGCGTTTCAAGTGTTATTAAGTGATCAATTTTAAAAGGTGAAATCGCCTAACGTCAAAAGACCGTGAAGCGCCTGTCATCGCTTAATTATGGCTGTGACTGCACTTTCTCCTCTCTAGAAATGTCAACTATTTTGACATAGGCATAAAAGTCTAATGTCAGTAGATGAAGACCGGTTAAAAACAAAGTAAGGTGCTTTTTTACCCCTGATGTCTCTAGTAGCTTAGCAAATGGACACGGCATCTTATGCGCCGCACACAACGTTGTTAAAGGAAGATAATTTTGTCAGTTTTGAGGGCACAAAATGGCCTGTAGTCAGATGCCTGTTAAACCTTTGAAGAAATGAAACTAACATGCAATAAAAGGTGACAAAAAGGGGAAATATCATTAAGCGACAGGCTTGCTAGTCGGGCACCATCAAGCAAACTCCTAGTTTTCAGGCATATAATAATTCAGTATTGGCAAGTGTGGCAGGTTTTATCTAATCAGAGATTTGCGAGGCAATCTT
Source organism: Spirometra erinaceieuropaei (assembly GCA_902702965.1). NCBI lineage: Eukaryota > Metazoa > Platyhelminthes > Cestoda > Diphyllobothriidea > Diphyllobothriidae > Spirometra > Spirometra erinaceieuropaei. The sequence continues at coordinate 193,808 of CACRXP010000725.1, forward strand.
TCTTAAATATATAGATGAAATAATTGGTACCATATGCGATGAAGTCCTTACTCTTTATTGTAAGGCGCGGGATTGCAAAAAGCATTTAGACCGTGCGCCGAATAATTCTAGTCAAGGGAAACTACAGTTTAAATGAAGAATGATCAAGTAGACCATTATCCGAAACCTCAGAACGCCAAAATTTGTTGCAGAGGTCGTACCTTTAGGTTCATTAATGTTTGATCCATATTTCACTTACAAACATATCCGTTGATTTTCTTGGGATTTTTTCGTCCTTCTGGAAACAGCCACAAAACATGATGGACTGCCAAAAATTATATTGCTACAATCGCTTAGTGGAATTATAGAAAATTTGTTCTTTTAATTATACTGCTATTAGTGCACAAACTGAAAACCTTCACAAACAATATTGAAGATAATGCATTTATTTTAGGCATTTCATGATTACTAAATACTTTCTAATTCATGCGCGTATGCAATTAACTCAGATCTTAATGATCAAAGATGGCCTATAATCTTCCAACTTTGTTATCAGACATTTCTGTTTAATTCATATTGATGCAACCGTGAAATCGCGACAACTCGGTGAGATTCGAACTCAGGGCAGTACTGGCATTCCTCCATCCACCTGAGCTACTGGGCCCTACCGGATGACGCGAGTTTAATTACAATTGGGTCAGGTTACCCGGCCAGCCTACTGCAAAGCCTGAGATCCACAAAATCTGATACACTTGAAAAGTCAAGTATTTTCTGTTATTCTTCGTCAGGCCAGTACAGGCACATCGAGGAATGAAAATGGGGAAAAATGACAGTGTTTATAAGTGTCTCAAGGGCTACTAAGTCCTTCACACTTATCTTTCTTACGCCGCCCGCATGATGAGTTTGGCGGGTTTTGATCTTCAGAGATGGGGAGCAGCTGTACGCGATTCTCAGAGTGATGTTGTTAGGTTCAGTTGATGGAGTACTCATATATGTACTTAGGCATTTTAGGTAGCCCGCTGTCATCGCTTGAAGTTGGCGCTGACCACGGTAGAGAGAACGCTTGTGTCAGAGTTTTCTGACAACATTAGCACTGAATTCACTAGCCTCGGACGTTGCTAAGACCCGTTAGAGTAGGCCTTTAGATAATATTGTTGGTGGCCGGTATACGTTTTGAAATGCTTCCTTTGCATATACTCGGTGATTGGTATCGACCAAAACACCGTTAGTTTCGCATATTTTTATTTCCTTATGTAACGGTTCTGGCATGACGAAGAATTACCGAAAAAAGGTGTTTGCCGATTTGACTTTTCAAATGCAAAATGGGAATATTACCCGAAAAGTCTAATATCGTGAGCAGACTGCCAAAACAGGGTCTCCTAAGTAGTAGGACAATTAGAATCCACCAGATGACTGCAGTGCTAACGCAATTTATTATTATATTTTGGCCATTTTCGAACAATTCATGTTGACCAAATGAGGCCAGCCTGTATCAGATTTGGTGCATTTCAAATGTTGCAGTGGGCTGTGCAAGCTACTTGACCCATCTCTGATTAACTGCACTTCTTCCGGTGAGATCTGGTAGCTCCGGTGGTTAGAGTGTTGGATGTACTAAAATCTGTTCCTGGCTGTCATGGTTTCGAATCCCACCGGTCCGTTGATTTTGCCACAGTTGCTTCAAAATGAATTATGCAGGATCTGTGAAAACAGTTGTGAATTTCCCTTTGAGACTCTATAAGCCATGCTGCAAACATCGTAGTGGAAATTTAAAAAAAAATATATGCATAATCATGCGGTCCGCTTAAATATGTTTCGGCATTTGGGAAGTGTTCTCCTAACGACCAAATGCAAACAAACTCAAATATGCCTCTGTTACGAGCAAGTTTGCGTAAAATCTATTTTATTCCGCCTATTTAATTTTGCCGCATTTTCGCCAGACGACGTACCCATGGTCAGCAACAGCAGTTCATCCAAAGAAACGCAGTTTATTGTTACAAATTAAATTGTTGACAGATTCGATTATCATAATGCATTTTACCACTGAAAGGCAAAGTGTTCGACAGAACCAGGGCCGAAAGTTACAGCTGTAATAAAAAATGAAATATGCAGATTAGCAGAAAAGAAATGGAAAATCAACACTGCGTACAAATCGGCACAGCAGGTTAACAAGCGGTTGTTCGGTTGCATATATGTCTTCTGAATGAAATGGCAAAAGAATGAGAGATCGGGTAGGCTAGTATGATGCGTTTGTTTCGCAGAAATATGTATACCTGATTGCATTAAAGTTGGGTTTTCTCTATTTTGTAAGGCAATTCTGTTCCGCATTAAATAAAACTAATGTTTTAAGTTGCGTCCTAGAATTCAAAAGCAAAAGGAATTTCACCCATAGGGGTTTTATGAAAATAAACAGATGGTATATTAATTCCAATAGTATTGCGTCTTTACGTTTATAAAGGCTTCTTTTGAAGATTATACTACAGACATATGAGTGCAGGAATAAATATCGCTATTGTTGTTTTCGTAAATGTTTTGGCTGATTTGAATGATTCATACGGGTTAAATGTGAAAAACCCCGCGCCACCATGAGGTTTTAACCTAGGACAGCAAGACGAAGCATTTGGTGCAACCTTCTAAACAACGATATCCCGCCCAGTATGCAAGTTTAATCACACTGTAATCAATTTCCCCGTCCAACCTACTGCAATGTCTGAATTCCACCAAATGTGATACAGTAGGCTGACTCTCGAATCAGAATTTTATAAGTAACCAAACTAGAATCCACCAGTAGAGTAACAGGTCCACGTAATTCATAGACATTTTGACAGACTTTGAATAATTCATCTTAACTCATATCTGCATTTCTGGATTTCGATTAATAATGCATGCCGCTTGTTGCCTGCTGTAAGTGAGTAACTTCTTTTACTTCGTAGGGTGTGAGTCTATTCCGTCTTCAGACTTAATGATATAATTTACATTACGTTGTTCCACGCATAGTCGTCAGAACAAATTTCGTTTGTGACGCGTTTTTTGCCTTCGCGACTGGTTTTGACTCGTAAACCCTCCCCCGGAGAAAACTGTATTTACGAACAAAACTAATGCTTCATCGATCTTGCTGAAATTGGCTGCCATCCAGCAGGCTTCACGGGTTCGTAAAACCGGGTAGGACGCAGGTTAATTTATTTAACGACTGGCATTCAAACATTATGCACCTAGCACACCGACCTGGGTAGCAACCCCTTGCTTTCTTTCCGGCCACCGGCCGACCAGCCAAACTTCTTGAATCTTGACGTGAGGTCTGCTGGCCGGTTTTGGCAACTTGACTGCCCACAATGAAGGTGCACCCGGCTTGGAGGAAATCATCTCCGGACTGAAAGTAGGGTCTTTTTATGACCTCGCCTGACTTAAGAACCCTGAACTATGTGATAAAATAGAAAGTTCATTGTTAGAAAAGGAGGATATTGTACGGATTGTATTTCGAATTCACACAAGAGAACATCGTTGAGGGCGGAAGCGAATAAGGGTAGCGCATTTAAATACTAAAATAGGTGAATAATTTACTTGTTACTTGATTAAACGTCAGAAAATACACGTAATTCTGGCGCGGACTGCAGAAGACTGAATCCGCTGCGATAACTGCTTGTCATACTGCAATCAAGTCAAAGATTGCGGTAGCGTTTTTGAAAACGCCAGTTATGCATATGATAATACAGCGATGACACGCTCCCCCTCCCTAAAACCCAGAAAAGACCAGAATCTGACAATTGAGATCAGGAGGTATGTCAATCCTCTCCCTCATATTGACGGATATTTGATGTTTAACTTTTGGTATTCTGCTCTTTTATTACTGTATTCGCATGCTGATGAATAATCAAAAGCTTATGTTTGCCGAACTTGTCTTCATAGGTATGGTAATTATACATCCATTCACGAGTTGAGGCGAATGTTCAAATTCAAGATGTGTAAATAGACGAGAAAAAAAACTTCTGATCAACCGACGAAAACGATTTCACCAAGCGGGAGTTTCGAAATCTCACAGGAGTCCATCGTCGGAACTAGAAGCAGCAACAGAACACAAATCTTTGCCAATCAAGCATCATTGACGTCATTCTGGAAGGGAATGAGCTGGACTCCGTATGCAAAATCGTTAAGAAGGCCATCGGTAATTAATGCAAAAAATGCATACTATCTAAGTATTCATTTTTGCCAGGCACAACTTTTACATTCAAAAGCAAACTTCCTGACAAGTCCAAAATGTCATAAGAATAGAAAGCATGAAAATTTTAAATTACAACCATACCCACGTTAGCACTTCTGATCAAAAACGAACGTCAGAATTGTGGCTATCACTTTATGAAAACGGTTAGTGATTGTAATTTCACTGGAAGTTGGCTCAAATCCACCCGTATTGCAGGCGGCTCCTGTTCTCCTGTCCTACTTAGGTGGCGATATAAGCAGGCCCTACCTAATAGACAGTGTTCCGATGCTCTTCGAGACTTCTTAATTTTTCTCACTCAAGGCACTGTTAGCCGACACTATGCTCTACCTGCGCCAATTATGAGAACCAGGCATGGGGATTGGGAAGTTCACTGCGCTTGATAAATAACTGTGTTCAAATAAATGTGGCTGGAGTGGCTTCTGGCGTACGTGGTTGTCCACTCTTGCGCAAAAATCAGTCTTACCAGTCTGTTCCATTTTATCTCTGCTTTAACAAACTAGGCGCCGTTTGGCTGTTTGCGTCTTCCTTTCTCACCTTTTCGACTTGTTCGACCATCCATGTCCAGAGTAATCTTCTGGCGCGTCTGAAAATGGTTCTTTGAGCCTAAATTACACTATTCTCGGCAACAGGTCTATAGTTCTTATTGTTTGTCATCGGATGGCTGTTTCCGGCTGCCATGGGAGTGATAATGATCCGCCGTTTCTTTTCATATACTGAGCTGCGGCTCAGAGACAAATGATCTCAGCTGCTCTTCGTGGTGTATAAATGCCTTAGGCAAATGTTGGTGACAAAGGGTTAACAAAGTCAAATGAGGGTTCCAACTCATCAAAAAGCATTCTTGTGAGAAGCTGGAAAACTACCTCGACAATGCGCGTTGACATTAATGAATTCAGGGTGGTTATCCGTTACGATCGCACATGTGTTGAAAACGAATAATAAATTGAGGCAGCTCGCAGGGAGATAAAGTATAGTCGGATTTCTAGGTAGGCGTCAAACGACGGAGCAGGCTAATGCACGGCCTGACGCAGAGAATTTGTGCTTTTAAATTGGAACGTGAAGTACAGTGAGTTACCTAACTCATGAAATGTTTGCTGAAATTCTGAAATGCGTTTTCGATTATGAAGAATTACTTGGTCACGGTTGTAATACTGACTATCTTGCGGCATAGTCTTATAGCATTTCGGACTCGGCAGGATGTCGGCTTTTAAATGCACTTCATTTTAATCTCCTATACAAAACGTGCTCAGGAAAAAAAGGAGTACTTAAGCAGCATCCATTTTTCCCATTGATTTTCGATGGTCTTGCAAATTCAAAGATATTTTATAGAAACCACAAACATAAATATGCTGTCTTTTAGTCAATCAATAGAGAATTACATCTTCTTTATATTTTATACTTAAGAAAGGAGTATGATTAGGTTTTAAAAAAAGTTTTCTATTTGCCGGATAATTTGGAGCCTGATCATTTGTTGCCTTAGCGCTTAGTAATTTCAGTCTGCAAGGTGCATGCGTTCCGCATAAAGAAAATCACATATTTTTCTATGCCATTAAAGAGATTTCATACAGAGTCCATAAAATTTTGCAATGGATGCGGACCATGTTGTTCTATTCATGAAAAGCAGTGGTAAACGGCCAGGTACGATGCTATGGGAATTGACATTTCGCGGTCATAAAAAGTCTCATAATTAGAAACATTTTTAAAACCTAATTATACTCCTGCCTTGAGTATAAAATATAAAGAAGGCGTGATTTTCTATTGATTGACTAAAAAAAGCATATTTTTATTTATGGTTTCTATAAAATATATTAGAATTTGCAAGACCGTCGAAAATCAATGGGAAAAATCCATGCTATTTAAGCAGTCATTTTTTACCCAGTATGCTTTCTACAGGACATTTCAAAAGGAAGGCATTTAATAGCCGACATCCTGCCGAGTCCAAATGTTATAAGAGTATACCTTAAGATAATCAGTATTACAACCGCGACCAAGTAATCCTTCCTAATCGAAAACGCATTTGAGAATTTCAGCCAACATTTCATGAGATAGGTTACTCACTGTAAAAGTAGGTGATACTTTCATTTCTTTGGTTAAAATGTGAATGTAATTTATGCAGTAACCACTCGACTGCACGGATCCTGGTTGGCACAATCAGCTTCCGCATGTATACGTTTTCAGTCCTGATGTGGCGCGAATAATATAAAGACGAGTGGGAATGGGGTGTTTGTGTCCTGCGAATCTAACTAAACTGAGGAAATTGCGCCACAGCAAAAACTAAACGTTCAATCTTCTTTGCTGAAAATCAGGAATTCCCTATACGCACAAAATGCCCCTTGAGAAGTGCAATTGAGGCAGATTCCTGGTTACTTTATGCATCTGTTTGCTCACCAGAGTTGCCATTCTTTAAAACAAGCCATATTTTGAAAACTCTTGGGGGAAAACATTTTCCTTCAAAATGAATAAATGATCCTTCCTATAGCAAGAGTGGGTACTAATCGATAATTTTCATATTCCGTTAAAGCACTTCAATTGACAACCTTCTCGCGAATAAACCACATACATAAAATGAAATGAACTGCGTCAGGAAAGTTGAACTATCTACAGCGCAATCAGACCAAGGCGTGCAGAACATCGTCTGGAGACCGCAATGCCCGTAGTTGATTGACACTATCGCAATCTGCCCAGATACTCGGTTGATGTAGACAAACCAGTCTAAAAGAAAACATCGAAGTTAGATTTTATGAGCTGGACGGCAACATTCAAGCAGACCGAATTTTAACGGCGAAACGTCTCCGAAATTCTGACTTAATCAAAGCGCAAACCAACTTTCTGACGGATTTGCAACCATTCGCTCATGAGTATAACTAACAGCCGCGATTTGATTAGTTAGTGAATTTACATATATTTCCGTGTTTAAAACTGTGATGCACTGATCGAGCCGCTGTCATATTTGAGGTAGAAGCCCGGACCGTACTGTTTATATATTTTCAACGTTTGACTATAATCAAGCGTGGTAAAAAGAAAGTGCTTTTGGCCGATACGGTTACTAACTACTATGTTCACATTTAAGGTGAACTCCAGTAAATCGCAGACTGCTTATAAAAGTTCATCGGCTCGGACATTCGAAACGACGTCCGAAACAAATATTTACACTAAAAATGCGGACAGGAGGGAAAACGATTGTTTTCTTAAACGAAAATAATTATGTTTTAAAAGTCTGAAGGGGACAGGACCGAGGTTTCTAAAACATAATACACAACATTTCCGCGAAAAATTATGAAAATATTAAACATTCTATAGATACTAGAGTCGGTAGTCTAAAATGCATCAGAAGCAGAATGCATCATAAAGCATGTTAAATTCCTACTTACTCTGAACAATGCACTTTGCTGTCTTAGAATACTATAGAGAAAATAACTCAAACGTGACCATCGTAAATCAATGAGACAGTTTGCGTTTAAACAATGGCTCAAATATTCACATAACTAAATTGCATGCGTATCCGCTCTCACGGTACTTAGTTAACTGCATGTTGACACTCACTAACGGTAGGGTACTTCAGAACCAAAATTAAAATTATCTAAGTTCAGCGAATATTCCCATGCTACAATTAAAAAGTCAATTTTGCAAACGCGTGTTTTCGGTAACTCTTCATCAGACCAAACCGGTTACAAAGAAGTTTAAATTATGCGAAGTTACAAGGGCTTAGGTGCTATTAACACTCATCGTTCCCACGCCACTTATCGTTCCCATGCCATTCGCATGGTGAAGCGTGCTATGCGTGGTCGGCGTGCCGTGGTCATTCAGCCAAGGGGGCGAAGGGAAGAGGGGACATAGGCTGTGAGTAATGTTTGTACGTCGGGTACGTTGTGCACACATCCTGCCTTTAGGAGGTTGGGACGACGTTGGGGTCGGCGTTGGCCATGGAAGGCAGAGCGCCTGTGTCAGAGTCTTCTGACAGCATAGCACTGAATTGGCTAGCCGTATAGCCACTGCCTCGGCTGTAGCTAGCAACCGTTGGCGTAGGCCTCTGGAGAAGCTTGCTGGTGTCTGGTAAACAATCTGGAAGGCATCGACTCGGTGATTCGTAGCGACAAGATCTGCAAGAATAGAACTCGAGATTGATTTCTTTTCACCTTTGCCTAGCCAGGCTTGTATGTGTTCACGTACTCTCTTTTCCAAGCGCCTCGCTGTACGGCCAATGTATCCCGCTCCATAGGAGCAAGTGAATGAATAAATAAACATTGATGTGGCCTGCAACGGTAGTCGGTCTTTACCTCCCAAGCCTCGGGGAAATTGCCAGTGATCGCTGTCTTGAGACGTCTTCTTACTAGGTCACTTGCTGCGTCCCCTTGAAAAGGCAGTTTTATAAATTAGTCTTTCTTTTCTTCAGTTGCCATGGTGGGCTTTGCAGTGTGCTGTCTTCAGCGATCACTAGCGCTTTTCCCGCGGCGAATTTACGTGTATGTTTCACAAACTCTCCCTTCCTATGCGTGGAAACGATGAGTTTTACTAGCCCCTGAATCACTTATAAGCCCTATAACTTCGCATAATTTCAACTTTTATGTCACTGTTTTGGCCTGATGACGAGTTAGCGAAAACAATTGTTTACCAAATTGACCTTTAAAATTATCGTCTGCGAACTAGTGATGTCAATTTCTATTAGAATCCCGCTGACTGGAACGATAATCATAGACCTCAACTGTGTCCACATATTTATAATTTATGTGACATATGCCAAATGAAGGGCCGTCAATTTAAAATAGTGCATGGAAAGGCATGGTGCAATGCTGGCTCGTTTTTCAGACGGCTTTCAGCGTCCAGTAATGAATCCAACATCGGGGTATTGTTCTTACTGTGGAATATCCGCTCAAACGCCGTCAGCCAGCTGGTTTTGAGTGTAGGTGAAGCTGTTGATAGAGACAAAACGACTCGCCTGCGAGTGCCACACCCACAATACGACTTCCCGGACAGTAAACCAGGATTTCGCACAAAGTTAAAGGGGACTGGTATCACACATGCGTGAGAGGTTTACTGAGGCAGACCTGACAGACAAAACCCCCTTGTTTTAATCGGTGATCACGTTTTTGTGGGTCGTTGGTGACGCCGGAACACGTGTAAACCGCCCACAGACGAGAGGCAACCCGATAAGTTCAACACTCCATATTTTTCTACCTACCTGCTACCGTTCATATCTGTACATACATTAATCCTCTCTGTCTTCTCGATCCTTGTCTGCCGTAGATAGTTGTATCTACTGAGTTTCCAATATCGTTACTCATCACTATTTTTTCGTTGTTCCACTATATGCGATGAGTAGTCCTCACACACTTTCGACCTCTTATGCGCAAATCGAACGTCCCAGTCGGTCCATCGATGGATGCCGAGATGGAGTACAGTGGCTAACAGAACTTATAACAGAGAATCTGTGTGTGCGAAACCGCGACCTGTCCTCATCATCCCCAGAAGCATCACACAAAAGGGAGGCGGGTAAAGGTACAATCTTATGTGACAATAAATCGGAGCCTCTTGATTTACTATTATCAGCAAACCTACGAGCACCGATTAAAACTCTGTCCACGCACACTTGCAACTTCCAGGCCTGGAATACGGCCAAGAATTCGGTACGACCACGAGTCTTCTGGGTGTCGGTTTTTCCACTATCTTGTCAAAAACTGAAAACTTGATGTAAACAACCACGGGTACCTCGTTGACCTTCATGGGGGCTATATAGAGATCTGCTCGACTGTACGACACTCAATAGACCGTGAAGAGCTCTTCATCGGAGTAGACTACCGTATAAGGTTTTCTCTTGAGGAAGTCTTAGATTCTCGTATTTATTTCAAGGCTCTTCTCTTTCCCTTCTTGGTCCTCGGTCTTAAGGTTACTTTAGATCTTTTTTGACGACATTCCTGAACGTGTTCTCCAATACCTAAATCTTCAAAGCCATCTCCCGCATGCTTAAGACTAGATGGCAACGAATGCCATCCCGGCAGCCATTATAAGACGAGGGGTTTGAATTTTGTTGCTTTTTCACTTACAGGCCGAATTTCTTATAACGACTGGAGATGGCGCAAGTTATTTACAAGTTGGAAGCAGTGTTCATAAGCGACAGGCCACTGACAATGAGCTGAATAACTGACTCCTTATTTTTGCCACCGAACAATGCTCAAAAACGTTTTCCGAAAAATTGTTTTACTATTGTTTTTATGATATTCTAAAGAAAAAAACATAGATTTAAACACAAGTTTTTTCAAAGAGTAGCGGCAAAACTACAACGAAATTTACAGTCGCGTACGGCATCAAAGGAGAGGACACATATTCGTGTATTCCAGCCTCCAACTGCAACGGTGCGTCTGGAAATAATTAGCATTGCTAATAACTCAACAACTAGAGAACAGCAGCCATTCAAGCTGATTGCCCACGGCGATACGCCAGTCCAACGCCAAAAAAGAACGTTATTGCAAAGATGTCTTTCACACATTTCCTACACAGAGCGTTTTGATAAGAACGCCCGATGCAAACAGCCACTGTCTGTATGACTGGCATGAATGGTTATTTAAGGGGAAAACATGAGTTAAAAGCAGGCACTCCACTAACAGTTACAATGGAATATATTGTGCTCGGAGGTAAGCGGATGCAGAGCAATGCAAACAATTAATTTTCGTGATAGACCACGGACATAAACAAAACTATTATGTTGAGAAGACGAGACGACCACAGAGGCGTTCTGCGTCCGTGTTCGATAAGTTCTCGCCCTGTCTCATATCTTGAACTATGCAAAGTATAACTCGACTACGAGTGAATACTAAACGCCGACCTGTGCTCATCGTGCATGCATGTAGGGGATAAAAGCTAGCACGGGAGAGACAGACACAAAGACTGTCATCTGAAGGACATAAGCGTGACATTAAGGACCAGTCGTTGGGCCGCACACTGCATCCACTCGACTGGTCTACTGCCTTGAGGCCATGAAAATTTCAGGGCTACCCGAAATTGTTCTGTGCGTAGGAGACTAGATAGTGCAGTAGGCGATGTCCTGGTGTTTTCGTGAAGTTTGCTTCAACCTGGTATATCATTCGCAAGGCTTGATTAGAGAATAAGGTTGCTTGCTTGCTTGCTCCGTATGGCCTATAATTAGCAAAGTAAGGTATTTTCCTAGGGGTTTGGGACAAATGTGTACAACGCAATAATCGCATGCGCAGAAGAATGTGTTCATAGCTTTGGTTTGGATTAGGAAGGCATCCGTCTCTTTCTCTTTCAAAATGGAATTTATCATGATGCCCATCGGAGGTTATGTGTTTTTCAAAGCCTTGTAACATTCTGTTCATAGTGCTCCCAGAAGTTTTTCTTAAGAGAATCCCCGAAAAATAACCTTGGAAGCTCATATTTTTCACAGTTTTTCAACATTAAATTCAACATTTCAGACTGATAAGTCACCCTGAAGTCAGAAGATGAATATCACTTGGGCTCTGATGCGCAGATAGATGAGAGTAAAATTCACATCACCCCAATCACAAATTTTGTCGAGCTTTTCTCTAAGCGAAAAAAGAATTCGGTGGTCGTAAACCGATTTCTCGTCTTGCACACAGACCGGAGGGTACCATCGGGCGCTAGAAGTTGGAAGATTGCTCTGAACGCGGATTTCCGCACACGCGGCTGCAGTGTGGAGCCATGACGCCAGCTCGCGTGTCATGACTCACACGACCTGTATCCGGCCGCAATTCACGTGACAGCTGACAACCGCTCGTGCCGCGAGCTGCTTGAACGATGGTTCATTGGCCGCCCTATTTTAATAACAAGCGCACTGACCGCCTTCCATTTACATTCCTGTGACATAGCCAGATCAGAACAATCGGCTACGTGGGGAAGGCGCAGGCGAACACTGTTGACAGCGCAATGAGGGTGAACCACACAGGTGATGAAAAAGCAACAAATGTTGGCACCAAACAAATAGCATAACTAGGCCGACTGTCTTCGAAGAAGTAGCGGCTTCTTTTCAGACGTATGCGTAGTATAGGGACTGCACCTCCGAGTGCTTCAAACCATTGTGCACGCTCTACACATAACATATGATATCACTGATGATAAATTTCATCATAAAGCCAAAATGTCAGACCGATAACGTTCTGGTTCTAGCGGCTGCATCTACTTCGAAAGCTGTTAACCAGTCAAGCGCGTGCAATGAGTCGTCTATCTCCCCTCATAAATGTCATTTTCATCCTTACCATGGCAGTTACTGTACGTATTTCGTGCTGGTTTCTATCTTCTATATGCCTAACTCGATGAACAAATCTTGATTTTTAAAAATATCTGCTCTTAACTTAGATGGCCATAATTTACAAAAACAGCTATACCTGAATATTTTGTGATTCAGGTCCTTTAACGCCAATTTTTTATATATGTTATAAGATAGGGCTTCATTTCAAACTACATTTACGAGCCAACACTCGATTGTCAGTCCTCTCGAAAGGCCTCATTTCAAATTTTTCTTTAACATTTTAGATGTTGCAGAATTCTCTTTTGGACGTGGTACTTTGTTGCGACCTTATTTGACATTTCTGCTTCGAATGATCTTATCACCTTCCCTGGACACGCAGTGCAAACTTCCCGACCATGCAGTGCGATTGCCGCATACCTTAGTCCGTTAAAAGACAGTGTTCAAGGCAAACGGTCAATGTTTTTTTCCAAAAATCGTTAACGGACCGGGGAAATTGTTGTCGCAATCGTAATTAACAGGAAAGCTCACTTAATGGTGCAAAGTGACTTTTCATTTGCTTAATACTTACACAGTGTACACTGTCACAGTTTATAAAATGGGATTGCGAGGACTTTAATTATGCCACGAGAAGGCACCCGATTTGGCAATCTGCGAAGTGTGCCCGAACTCATTAACGATTAAGTGACATTTTTTGATGAGACGTCAGATCGGACAGATGGCAGAAGGTGAGGGGGCCGTACGAATAAGCGAACTATGCAAGCAAAATCAATTCTGACTGAATGGCGTCCAGATATCTGAATGATGATTTTTCCAAAGACGCACATATTTTGCCCAGGGGGAAATTCGCCGCTTGTTTTGCGTATATTTATCCTGCTTGTTCGCAACAACTATTAAATCTTAGTACATTCTATGGGAAGATCGAAAACTAATTATCACTTCCATCATAAATTTGGTTTTTTACTTCGTAAAATAAAGAGCAGATTGGTGTGACTTCTAAAAATACGCACTAATTTTAGTGGGCTTTTTTGTCAACTGTTGTGATCCCGCTATGAAATATCAGCCGCCAATGTGATATTTAAAACAAGTCAGAAAAGATAAGGTCGTGATCCCAACCGTAAATCGTGAGTTCAATTATATTTTGTCAAGGTTTTCTGACCAGTCTGCTCTTGACCTTTTTCATGTATTCTTAGGCCAACGAGGTCTTAGTGCTTCTTACAATAGTGAGAAGAGAGATAGGAAATGCGCTTATATTCAAAGTGGCACCTTCTCACTGTAGGATTTTCTGAAATATTCTAAACGTCATTTTCTGCGTAGACTGTGAATTTCATTCCTCACGATGGGTGATATGTTTAAATGCTTACTTTGCGAGAAGGCCGGCGAAAGTGCCTTCCCGTTCTTGATGTCACGTCAACTTAAAAGTCAGCAATAAAAGTTCATTAACACATATCCCGCATGACAGCAAGTTCAGGGTAATACCTACCAAGTTGGCTCACGGAGTCAGAAATCAAGACTAGTTGTTTGGCAACCTAAGAGATCTAGAAAAACAGTCACAACGGATAACGTAGAAGGCGAATGCTTCCTCATATGCAGCGCTCTTTGAGAAATTGCTGTCAACGAACAGTTACTAGCGAGATGTACGTGAGTATAACTGTGAGGAACGACTATTGCATTATTAGACCGGTAAATCTGACGTTATTTAAATGGACATTGTTTTATGGACTAAACAGTACCCTTTTATATAGATTAAAAATCAAAGAATAAGTTAGTCGCTAGTAATGCATGTAGCAATATTATGTGCATGAATTTGGAAGAGGTTTTTAAACTTACAAGAGGATTCAAGATCCACATATGAAACACGGTACAATATGGTTATAAATCCGCAGCTCAGGGAACTAGTCAGACGGCGCTTAAATACAGTTATCATCAGTGCATTCCCCGAGCCGAATTTACGCGTATGTTTTACAAACTCCCTCCCCCCACGTTTCGGAGGCAAAGACAGGCCACACCAAAGTTCATCTACTCATTTACCTACTCCTGTGGAGTTGGATACATAGGCCGCACAACGAGACACCTGACAAAGAGGGTACGTGAACATGGGCCGTCTTGGCTAGACAAAGGTGAACCCCGATAAATTTCGAATTCTATTTTTACACATTTGATCGATAGGTATCACCGAACCGATGCCAAAGAAGCATTTCAGGTTGTCTACCGGAATCCAACAAGCTTCATTAAAGGCCAACGCCAACGGAAACCAGCAACGGCCAAGGTAGTGGCTGACGTAGACAATAAATGATAATTTATGCGACCCATTTGCGAAATATGTGGTTGTTTAGGTACTTAGGGCGTTGGGTGTATATAAGACTTATCTTTGCTGTTCTTCGTTTTCGATCCCACTATGGCCACCTGCTTTTCCATAATTCAATTAAATGCGCAGTTTGAATTTGAGACAAACATTAGTCAATAAAGCACAAAACTGATAAAAGCGGGCATCTTTGCAAGAAGACGCGACATGGATATGTGCACTCATCTTGCAACATTGTTTTGGCAATTGGAGTTTTTATAAGTTTTTTCACGATGTATTACGGTAAATGGCTTGATAAAAAGATGCATGCATACTTTGAGCAGACTGCTTATTCAGAGAAGGCGAGTTATCAGTATCCGCTTACGGCTTGTTGGTCGTCGGCAGTCAGTCTTACGCAAACCTAGATGCAAACAACCCTGGCTCGAACACAAGATCTGCAAGTATTGGATATTAGGTAGTCCAAAGCTCCGGTACCGCCCCACGGACCCACTGGCCTGTGGGAAGACATCGGGGATATTAGCTCGGCGTGTGGTCCTGTATTGGGGTTTTTTGATACCTGTTAGTTATGTGGTAGATTGGGTGATAATCCCAGGTGATCCCGGCCTGAAGATAAGCGTGGCTGAATGTCGACGTCCAGCAGTCCAAGAATGGCCGTTCTAATGTCCTTTGATACTCTGTTCGCTCCCTTCTCCACAAACATTACTGCGGCCAGCGGAAGCTCTAGATTGTTTTCAAAGACACGAAGGGACGACCACGTCCACTGAAATCTGAAGCCCTCTTACCAAAGTTACTTCATTATCTACCACATTCGCCCGTTTTAATATCCAGTCGTACATGCATTCATTCACTCACTGAAAATAGAGTCTGCTGGTCTGCTTGTCAGTCATGAAGCCTAAAAAATTCACCTGCTCATATGGAGCTGGATATATCCGCCGTACAACGAGAATCCTGGTAAAGAGGATGCATGAGGATATGCATGCCTGGATAGACAGATAGGAGACCCGATGGATTTCGAGTTTATATTCTCGCACATTTAATCGATTCGGATCATCGAGTCGATGCCAAGGAAGCATTTTAGGTTATCCATCGGACACCAACGAGCTTCTGCAAGGGCCTACGCCAACGGGTACTGGTAATGGCCGAGGCAGTGGCTATAGGTCTAGCGAATCCGGTGTCATGCTAGCAGAAAACCCTGACACATACCCTATCTCTGCCGTGGCCAAAGCCAACCTCAAGTGCTGACGACATGCCGCCTTAAATCCCTAATTACAGTGATGGGTACTCAGTGCACTCAATCCCGAAACATCACTCGGACTCTCTTATCCCTCTCCTCTAGTCCTAAGGACCAAAACCCAGCTGACCTCGTCATGCTGGAGACGTGAGGAAAATGAGTGCTAATGACGTTATAACCCTTGACGCACCTACAAATACTATTAATTTTTTACAAATTCGTTCCTTAATGTAACTGCATTGGTCTGACGAGAAATTACCAAAAACAAGTGTATACCAACTTGATTTCTCAAATTTTAGAATGTACGGGGTGATAGTCTTCATGGTGTTACTATACCGGACGGAACCATGACCTGTCTAAGCCAATCGGGCATGGAAACGCAACCACTTTTACTTATATGACCCCCGAGAATATTGAACCCGAAGGGGCAGGACAGGATCTCAAATGCGGAAGGCTTGTATTGGACCGGAATCTTCAACACACACACATTATGTTGAGGCAAATATAACTGCGATAGAACGGCTAGCTCATGAGTAAGGACGCAGAGCGTTCTCACAGAAAATTCTTCTACGACGATGTCAGCGCTGGTGCTTGTGGAAAATACGGACAAATAAGACGTTACACTGACCAGCTGAGGACCTCACGTAAAGATTTAAAAATTAATCTGGCGGCTTGGAAGGCCCTGCCTCATGGCCGACTAGCTGGAATAAGAGCACTGAAGACTGAGGCAGTAATCTAGAAAACCAAGAGGATCACTGTCGTCACGTCTAAAAGGGCGGTTTGCAAATTACAAGCGCCTCCGACCCACAACACCCATACCTACCTCCTCCTTAGAGACCCATGCTGACAGTGACCATTGGGCGCACGGACTAGCCTCGTTGGTCATCTCCGGAGACCTGACAACATCATCTGCTGCCTTCGAAAACGTACCATCGGCACCTCCACACCAACCCGATCATTATCAGTGTCGTCACCGCTGATCATACGTCTGATGCCCCGACGGCTCAGTTGATGTCGTCGATTCACACGACCTCTAGACGACGACGACCACCATCTCTGCAACCCCCGCCACTGATAACAACACCCCAAATGTCACGTCTACCACTACCCGTCTACCACCGCTTCCGACATCAGCAATGTAGACTCCATTCCAGCCGTCACCACTGCGGCCCCATTTTCACCTCACGGATCAGCCTGGTCTGTTTCTTGCAAATCAATCAGGGCAAGACACGCGCCTCTGGGGTCGGGGACCCTGACATACACTCGTCGCATCCATCTTCACGCTCCGAACTCCCCACGCAAATTTGCTCACCACATGTACCTATTCGGCTACATGCATATCCACGATAGCGGAATCCGTCGCAGTAGCGTTGGGCTAACCCCACCCCCCCCCCTTTACGTCTGAAAATTCGCCCATCTCCAGCGCTGCCGACTTCTTTGTTACAAACGCGATAAACATTATCAGAATTTACACTATGACCGACTCACCAACCACTTTCCCCTTCATGCCCACCGCAGATGCACACCAGGCTTCCGTGCGGTCAGTCACAGAAGAATCCACTGCACGAAGACTAACAAGCCAATGCCTGGGGGGCGAACATTTACCCACATTTACCTGCCTCAGCTGTCCACACCGCCCTCGCACTTTAAGTTGCCCCATCGACCTACTCGGTCGCATGCGCATCCGTGAAATTCAGCAACAAAGCACTGTTAGTCAAAACCCATCACCGCATATGTTCTAGCTAGCACGGGCGCCACACAAACGACACTATCTCCCATCGCCCACCCAATACCACGAAATTGGCATCTCCCACGCAGCTGTGAGTTGCGATCTTTGGCCATTGCCAATGATAGTCCACCTACTATGCGTAAAATTCTGTCGTACAATGTGTCACGTATAGACGGTTTGCACCACTTTGTCTGTTATTTCACCCAATATTAGCATCAATTGGTTGACCGACTGGGAAAATCGATGGGTTCACGGAAGAGGAAAGAGAGAGAGAGAGGGTAAGCTCGACTGTCTCAGCGCCTGTTTCTCGCTGTGGACAGTCTGAAAAGCTTGAATCTATCACTGAAAAAGTCAGTGGCATGGGAGGTCACTGCATTTTCTTAGTCCTCTTATCTCTTTCAGTTGGTATGTGGGTTTTCCAGGGAATATATTAGAAAAGTACGTGGTAGGTCCTACAGGCCTGAATAGCAACTGCTGCGATGAGCCTTCTGGCGGATCCCACCAAGGCTAACATCCCGGAGTCGCAATAAATTTTCCACACAGAGGGAATAGGAAGGCTTTTTCGAGTTTAGGTAGCGGTTTCCAATCCCTGCGCAGGATGGGATAAAGATACTGCTCCCCCATTAGGTGAAATCGATAGAGGGGAGGTTCTAAATTTGAGTGGATATGGAGTCGTTAATTTGTAGATTGAGGTGAGATAAATCGCTCTGCTTGTAACAACCGCTTTTGCCCCTCTTCTTCACCGGATCCCTTTTGTCGAACGGTGACGCGACAGCTGCTGACACACGGCCAACCCCGCCGGCTAGAACTGGGACACCTCCGGTCCAACTTCTGTGACTCTCGGCTGACCTCACAAACGTTCATAACCTCACACGCGTCGACCGCTCTAGCTGGATTCCCGCGAGGCCTGGTGATTATGCCCTCCCCCCCGCCCTAATTTGTCTGATCACACAACCAACACCCGGCCAGTTACCCCCTGCTGCTGACACAGTCATGTACTCCCGCGAAAACACACCGCGACTGACGCACTCCGTGAACGGACGCTTACGGCAACCTGCCCTGTGTGCAGAATAAACTGGTCCTCATAACTCCCTGACTTCTGGCATTAGACGAAACGAACTTATTGAGCGTGGCTTAAGTTGATCTCACATCCTTGATCGCCAGAAATCGCTGATCCCGGACGTGAGCGACACGCAAACTCCAGACGTCGATGAATCCAACCGTAACAAAATTCCCTCTTGACTCCGCCTTGCTGTTTATCCTGTGTCACACAGCGTGTCCACGAACAGGAAAACGCGGCTGCCGTCACCCTGTCGCGATACGAGATGGATGCTATCAACAAAACTGAGCCATACAAGTCGAGGTCAAGCCTCAATTAAACTCTGTACAGCACTCCTACAAATGTGTTGTCATCTGAACATCATCTGTTTTGTTCGAGACATTTGTCCCCCCACTAACGAAGATATCATCATTCGTGTGTCACCTTCATAAACTTTGCATGCTATTATAAATGCAGCACTGCATTTTCACGCTTTCGATACTGCATTCTATCCCTACTTTTTGTCTGGATGACAGTGAACCTATTACAATGACGCACTCATCCGACTCAGCACTCACTGGGACACCCTGCGTCTGAAACTTTGTTTCGTCTCATACCAAAATGCCAACTCACTGGCACACGTTGACGAGATCACGCCAGCACATCCGTGGTTGATGCCTAAAATGCACCTTTTTACAGGTCACAGCGCCATTTTCGTACGCGATTCGAGCTACTCCTGTCATCATCGACAAACGCTCTCGAACCTGTATTTTCACTGGATAATCTCACACATTTCATCCACTGACTCACGATCGACATTATCACTTCGTTTTTGTCTGGCTTGGAGCTGTTGCGGGCAGCCATCATCACCGGTCTGGCGTCATT